>JASEVX010000006.1:87073372-87427709 GCA_031761405.1 Serripes groenlandicus | reverse complement strand
CAAAGAAGTCTCAATATTTCGACACTACATGAATGCAAACAGTCAAAATATAAAATCGCATTCTGAGTACAGAAACCTGGACTATGTAAAAGTCTACATTACACGAATATTTTATAGCGTCAATACTAGTTTACCATATGATATTATAACAGTCTTATCTTCCACAAACATTATTCAGCTAACACTTTATGACTTCTAGACGCATCTTCAGCAAACAACATTTGAAAACAGTGTGCCTATAATGAGATTCATATATATACATATATATAGATTTTCTGTATTTTTCTCCAGATTATTTCGAAGTCGTCTGCTGCACATTGGTTGTATGTGGGAAAGGGTTTACAATGGAAGTATGATAATGTTTGTCATTATCTGTTTGAAAATTTGTTTATCCTTAAAGGTCATATTATGCAAAATACATCTGCGGCCATGCTAATTCTTTGTTTGCGTAGAATGGAAATTTATGATCTATTTGAATTTTTAGTATTTTGACCTTTGTTTGAAAGAGAAAGTAGAGAATGTGAAAAACCAGTTTCATCCCAGCCCCGACTTCGTCCAAAATTACAGTAATCATTTTCGCAGGGTGAAGTCTTTCTAGCATAATACATGACCACATGAACCCTTCCCCCCCCCCCCCCCCCCCCCCCCCCCCCCCCCCCATTTTCTTTTGATTAGAGGTAACTTTTTTCAATCGTCAATCATATAGGGTGTCTATATAATAAAAAAAACACATAGAAAGTGACAATTGAATGTTGAAACTAGTTGACTTACATGGAAACAAAGAAGGAATTTAATAGGTATATTATGACCACGAAACGACCTATAGATTTTAGAAATGTGTATTTGGTCTAAATATATTGAGTACGAAAAAAAATCCTTACGCCACATGCCGTCCCACACGATGATTTCCAGTCGAATAAAATGGACCAGATAATAGCAAACAAGAATCCAAACAGTGGAAAGCCTATCGCTGTCAGCCCCAAATAACGAAGAGAGACATAAACCATATTGTGTAATATGACAGCTAGAAAAGAAACATGAGTGTGTGTAGAGTAAGCTCCCTTTGAACTTGACAAAATCAAAGTGCTTTAAGTACTATATGTAATGAGTGGAGGCGAAATAGAGAATTGACGTTATTTATAGACTATCTACACATAACTTCGATTCTCTTTGGATGACATTTGGATGGACTTATTTATCTATAGGGTAATTGCTTTCCAAAATGCAGACAAATATGCCTTAGGTTTTTTAAAAACAGTGTTAAAAGGCAAAGCAAAGCTCGTGTGAAAGCAAGAACAATTAATTAAGCAGTGTCAGTCCCCAATATAAGAAATAAACAAATTAATAGGCATTTTATAGAAAGTTACAAAATTAATTACAAAAAATATATTGAGAAAAAAAAGCTAAATTTATCGCGGATTTAAGTTTAATTAGTACATATCTGTTTTATGTTTTATACGGTCAGGAGTGTAACAGCTAGACTAAGATTTCCAGGGATATTGATGGAAAACAACACTAGAAGGCATTGAAGAATGTTCTGATATCTTTTTACAAATGCCAGTTATTTGTAAACTAGAAATACATATAATTGGAAACTGACTCTTACCATGGTTTAATGATTGACATGAGCTTAACATTATTTTCAATGGAATTTCAGACTGAAGGAGAAGGTGAGTGCAGTACACACAAGAGAAGGAGAGTGGCAGTGAAGTGAATGAGACCATGTCTCTCCTCTTCAGCCACCAATGCACCAATAACTAAGTTGCAGCGGTAGCGTGCAAACGCAAACCTATCCCTCAACCGGGGGACCCGATCGCGCTGTACAGGTGGAGATATCAACAGCATTCTCATAAGAATGTTTGTCTTAATGATATCTAAGTCAAGTTCGAATATCGGTCATATTGGTCAGAAACTAGGTCACTAGGCCAAATTGAAGGGAAATCTTGTTAACACTCTGGAGGCTGCATTTTTAACTTGAGCATATTAAAACTGTATCAGAATGTTTGTCTCGATTATATGTAGGGCAAGTTCGAACGTTAGTAATGTCTGTTCAAAAACTGGGTCACTAGACCAAATTGAAAGAAAATCTCGTAAACACTGTACAAGCCGCATTTTCTGCTGCAGCAGTTTAACATTAGGTCAGAATGTTTATCTTAATGATATCTAGGGCAAGTTGTAATATGATTCATGCCGACTCAAAGAATAGGTCACTAGGCTAAATTGAAGAACAATCTTGTAAACATTCTAGAGCCGCATTCTTTGCTTCAGCAGCTTGAAATTTTGTCTGAATTATATTTAGGTCAAGTTAGACTAGTGGTCATATTGGGTCGGAAACTAGGTCACTACGCCACATTGAAGTGTAATCTCTGGATGCTGAATTTTTAAATTGAGCATGTTGAAGCTATTTCAGAATGTTTGTCTTGATGATATGTAGGACATGTTTAAATATTGGTCATATCTGTTCACTAGGTCACTAGGCCAAATTAAAGGAAAATCTTGGCAACACTGTAGAAGCCACATTTTTAAGAATTTAGTCAGAATGTTTATCTTAATGATATCTAGGCCAAGTTCGAATAAGGGTCTTGCAAAAGGAACAGGCTCAAGCCGACAGGAATATTCCGTTACACTCTCATTGGGTATTAATAGTCTACAGGCTGTTCCTCTTAAGGCACTTCGCAGTATATGCAATGCATGACTGTATGGTAGTTCGTGGTCTGTCAGCAGACATGTCACCTCGAATCGCCATTCAGTGTACGAAACTACCCTGAAAATAATGGCAATTTCAGAACATAGGATGGGTAAGAATGGGTATGACAGTCCTTACTTGGAGATAAAAACCCAAATAAACTTTTGAAAACTTTTAGTTTTAGTCTGAAAATATGTATCACCAGGGCCTATATCACTGTTATGGACGATATCATACGATTTACTAAGACTTTTACCATTTATTCCTCTGTCATTGGTGGATTTCCTCCTCCTCAGACAGATATGTCTCTTTGGAAGCCATTTTCTAACTACAAACAAAAATGTGCAATCGAAACACAAATAACGTTCAATCACCTTACTATAATACTATTACAAAACTATTTTTAGTAACACATAAACGGCGCCTATCGCATGAATGCAACGTTTTCAACCTGTAATGAATTAAACTTAATTAACATCAAATATCCCAGAACGGCCTGAAATGTATATGATTAGGCAATACTTCACAAGCTTCCAAATCTGTCAAGAAGAAAATTACTTCCAACAGTGATCCTGTAATAATTTTAAACTGAAATTGTACTGTAGGCATCTATATTCCAACGAACACAACTAAATAAATGACGCGACAACGACGAACATAAAGCTATCGCACTCTCGATCTCTCAAAACGGATGGGAAAGAGATTTAATAGAAGAGAAACATAAATAATGTTGTGGGTAGCTGAAATGAATCAAGGCCAAAGTGATTGATAAAGGAAAACAAGAGCTGTCCGCTCGACTATTCCACCGCTTATTTAAGTTACTGAGATAATGGACTCTAATGTAGTTGCATGCAAAACATTAACCACAATTTCTTAAAGGGTGATAATTTGCATTATATGCAGGATAGAGTATTTAAATTGATTATTTTCATAGGTGTGATGGTTGGGATGGGTTGCATAACGTTTCAATGGAATGCATCAAGTAGTTACTAAGATATGGACTCTTAATGTAGTTGAACGCAAACCTTTAACCAGAATTTCTAAGTAAAAAAGGGGCAACAATTTGCACCATATGCAGGATAGAGCTATCTTAACTGGTTGTGTATATAGTTGTGAAATGGGGAAATGTTGTATAAAGTGTCAATACAATGCTTTAAGTTGTTACTTAGATTACACTCAAAATGTAGTTGCAAAACTTTAATCTGAATTTCAAAGTCCAAAAAGTGCCATAAATTGCAAAATATACTGGATAGAGTTATCATACTTGATTGTTTACATAAGTGTGATAGTTTCAATGCAATGCTTCAAGTATTTACTAAGAGATGGTCTCTTAATGTAGTTGCACGCACAACTTTAACCAGAATTTCTAAGTAAAAAAAAACTAACTTGGTAATCTACATAAGTGTGATAGTTGGGTAGGGCTGTATACAGTTTCAATGCAATGCATCAAGTAAATACTGAGATATGGACTCTTAATTTAGTTGCACGTGAAACTTTAACCAGAATGTCTAAGTCAAAAAAGGGCCATAACTTGCATAACATGCAGGATAGAGTTATCTAACTTGATAATCTACATAGGTGTGATAGTTGGATAGGGTTTTAGAAAGTTTCAATACAATGCATCTAGTAAATACTGAGATATGGGCGCTTAATTTAGTTGCACGCAAAACTTCAATCAGAATTTCTAAGTAAAAGAAGGGCCATAACTTGCATACAATGCAGGATAGAGTTATCTAACTTAATAATCTACATAGGTGTTATAGTTGGGTATGGTTGTACATGTATTCAGTTTCAAGGCTATGCATTAAGTAAATTCTGAGATATGGACTCTTAATTTTGTTGCACGCAACATTTTAACCAGAATTTCTAAGTAGAAAGGGGCCATACCTTGCATAAAATGCAGGATAGAGTTATCTAACTTGATAATCTACATATGTGTGCTAGTTGGGTAGGGTTGTAGAAAGTTTCAATGCAATACATGAAGTATTTAAGTACTTTCAAGAATAACCTTAACCAAGGTGTTACGTGGACGCCGACGCCAGGGTGAGTAGTATAGCTCTCATATTCTTCGAATAGTCGAGCTTATAATAAACAGCAAACAATTCTAAGAATGGAGATTGAAGGTGAAAACTACAGATATACAGGTGTTATCACAGTTGCGTATTTAAGTCTTACACTATCAATGACAAATTGAAAATACATCAATATCTACACACACACAAAACAAAATGACACACATATAGTTTGAAACGTAGCACGTAAATTATGAAATGCACGAGGAAATATGTCCGTGATTGTAAATTTCCCCAACATTCGGACATCAGTTGTATAGTGAACTGTCAAAACAACTGTTGGAGACATTTATTCAAAATAAACACGGACTAATTCAGCCAGTAAATAGAAAATCTGTCAATCTGGATTTTATCTTGGGAAAAATGATAATGCAAAATGTAAGTCAATTTCAATTTACCTTACTAATGCGAAAAAACTGTCTATAAATCAATGAAATAACTAAACACCAAAAAATGATGCAATGAGTTCTTTACTTTTATTATGGAAAGTGATATGAATTTGAAACGACTTTCATGAGATGATGATGATGAGATCTACCATATTTAACACAGAGCAATTAACACTAATAACTAATATACCAATTCATCAGTCAAGTCCTTATGGGTTCCATCCGTCTGATCCTCGCCGTTGAAACGACACAGTACAAGTATGCACAACACTGCACAGAACGTATTCACGTGAAGAGTGAAGAAAAAGGAAACGTGCAGGCAAAAGTGCACTGACAGAATTGAATAACGAGCGAGAGAAAGAAAATCACACACAAGGCGCCTAAACACACAGCAGGGTCAGTGTAAACTTGAAGCGTTCCTTTTCCCAGGATGTCCTCTGTTCTTCCTGGTGAACGTTATGATGACTCCGGTTCTTTATATCTCGTTGAACGTCTGGGAGCCATTTGTAATACTGTTTCACGATCCTACTCTGTCCAGGGTTTTGGCACTTCTTAGTACCGGTTTTCGTCCAAGAGCGGGGAGAAGTATCAAGTCCGAGCCTATTGAAGTCCAGCGCTACTTCCGGGAATGGAATCGACTTGTTATTTCAACTGGTACATCAGATTGTCTTACCAGAAGCCCGGAAAAAGACAGCATTGATGGGAATACATGATGAAGCTGGTCACCAGGGAAAAGAGAAGACGTTATGGTAAGCTAGGCGCCGCTTCTACTGGCCAATCCGACCTTTTGCGGAGCTAATCCCGATTCGTACAACGAAACCAATGGAACTTGTATGTATGGATGTTCCTAGAACCGAGCAAGGATGGAATTGAAAACATCCTTGTCATTACTGACCATTTCACCGGCCTCGCACAGACTGTACCATGCCGTAACCAGACTGCACAGACTACCGCAAATACCCTGTATAACAGTTGTTTTCAATTTTAGAGTTTTCCTGAAAGCTTACACAGTGATCAGGGGCGTAATTTTGAGAGAGGTATTATAAAGCAACTTTGTAAAATTACAGGAATCCGGAAATCCAGGATTACCCATACCATCCGATGGGAAACGGATCAGCAGAGTGTTCAACCAGACCCTGTTGATCATGCTTGGTGAGCTCACTGACGAGCAAAATGCGGATTGGAAAACATATGTCGGTCCGTTAGTGCAGGCCTTTAATAGTACAAACAGTGAGGCAACAGGATTTTCACCCTGATTACCTGATGTTTGGCTGGCATCCTCGTATCCCTATTGGTGCATGTTTGGGGATTCCTAGTTCGGAGGATCGCACCCACGACCATAATTCATATGCGACTAGGCTTCAGCGAAGATTAGAATTCGCATACAAAGCAGCTGCCGAAGAAGTAAACAATCAGGCTAATCAAAACAAAGAGATGTACAACAGACGAGTCCGGAAAACGAAAATGGTAAAATGTGACAGGGTACATTTGGCTACACCCCGGATCGTACATGTCTTGTTTCGTAATAACGTTCATGTATATGTCTTGTATATACTATGGTTTTGTCTTTGATTGTCTCTTGCATATGTGAGTACTTATCAATGTGATCAGTTCAGATCAGATCAGATCAGTTCACGAGTTCGAGTGTATCTTCATGAAAAACTTTGACGAAAACAAAACAGGATAAGGATGCACTCTTGCCTGAATCGTCAATGATTCAAAACCTTTTCCACATACATGCAGACACTTTTTGTGGCACATGAATCAGGCGACCTCTGAAAATGTAATAGAGAATCCCATTTCCACTTTCCCGTAATGTTTTCTATTCTATTATATTGTAGAATTTTCGTTAACAGAGACTTTCCTTTTTTCTCTCAAATGTTTCTAAAGGCGTCCACTTTATAATGGTTTTCTTTATGTACATGTAGAAAAGAGTTAAAATCTAACGAAGGTCGGTTTTCCTGTAGTGTTACCTAAAATAATCATTTCCCACATGCAGATCTATGCATTTGGACGCATGTGCTGTAGACGACTTTTGAAATAATTGTGGGGAAGCGAGAAAATGCTCATTACGAGCAATTTCTTCTTTTGCTGCAGCGTGTTCAACACTATTAAAATAAGTTCTTTAACCCTTTACCTCATATAGACGCTTTCTGACGCCTCTGCAGCAGACGGCTTTTTGAAAACATAGTGAAAAAAGAAGAAATTGCACAAAACGTGCAATTTCTCCTTTTGTCACAATGTTTTCCACTTTTAGTCATAGGTTATCCATTCAATTATGGAGATTTTCCATTATTTGACAAAATATGTTCAAAGTCGTCTGCTGCATAATTGTCGTATGAGGGAAAGGGTTAACATAAATTTATGAAGATTAACATAGTTTTGCCAAATCGTTTCGAAATTACTTTTCACTGTGGAAAATGGTTAACCCAAACGAATGTTTGTTTTCCTATAGGGCGTATTCCGCACTTCTGTATTTTAATGGGTTGTGCTTTAACGCTTACCCACATACACCAAGTTTGCAGCAGACGACTTATAACAGTTGAAAACATTGTTGCAAAATGAAAAAAATGCTCATTATGCGTTTTCATGCTGGAAAGGGTTAAATACATGGGTTTCCAATTTCAATGGTGTCGAACCTAAAAGCAAATCGTTTGGGAATATTCTCAATGTACTCTATATAGATAACAAGACAGAGGATTGAGCGATAAGACACAGTTAGGCTTCAACATCTCAGATCTTATCGCATGAAGACATGTCCCGAAACAATGACCTCTGACGACCTCTGGTAACAAACCCTTTATGAACAATAAAACACGTTGTATCCTTTACAATAAACAGCAAATCCGCAAAAGACGACTTTGGGAACATCTACACAAACGTATGGAATCTCTCCCGTAATGAAATAATTATCATTTATAAAAGTTGTAAACATAGTGGCAAAAGAAGAAATTGCTCGTTTTGAGCAATTTCTTCTGTTGCCACAATGCTTTTAAAAGACGTCTGCTTCAGAGGCGTCAGAAAGCGTACGTATGAGGGAAAGTGTTAATCCTTTACCTTAAATAGTATATCTGCAGTAGACGACTTTTAATATCTATAAGAAGTAAGTATAAATATTGAATAGAGTTGAAGTCATTGCGACAAAAAGGAGAAAGTACTCAATTCGAGCACCTTCTCACATAGCAAAAAGTATGGTGTTTTTTTAAATTGTTTCCTACATAAGGTTAATACGCGTATCCATGTGGGAAATTGTTAACACAGACCAGAAATTTCAAATATAATGAATTAACCCATTCCCACATACAACAAATCTGCAGCAGATGACTTTAAAAACATTTAGACTTAAACACAAAAAATCTCTTCCGACAGAAGGAGAAATTTCGCATTGTGAGCAATTTCTACTTGTGTCACAATGTTTGCAAAAGTCGTCTGCTGCAGAGGCGTCAGAAACCGTTTATATGTGGTAAAGTGCTAAACGGGGAAATTGTGAAGCTGTCAAAGCGTGTTCACCAGTTGTACCTTTTCAATCTCTAACATACTCGAAGCTGATCGAATATTTAAATTTTTGATAAGTGTACATGCTAAATTAATCGTTAATGATATGGCGAAGTTTTTCGGAAAATTGAAGTACAAGTAGATGTTTAATGATACACAAAGTAAGAACAAGTACATTTATAATTATACAATTAGCAAGTACAAGAGCAAGTACTTTTGTGAATATATCAATTTCAAAGTCACACAAACTATTCAGAGTACGATGGAGTTCTTTCCTTACATACAAGAAAGGACTATTTGGTAACATCTCGCCAACTGTCTCATGATTTCTGCTCTATTAATTGAACATATTTTCTTTAGAATCAGAACTAATATATATATATGTGAGCCGTTCCACGAGTAAACCAACATTTGCAGTCCGGCTAATCTGGGCCGAAACATTCCGTCTCAGAGGGATAGAGGTATAGAGTAAATATTCCTGTCTGTCGGCCCTGATTAGCCAGCGCGGACCGCAAATGTTCGTTTTCTCGTGGTACGGCTCATATATATATATTATTAATGATTTTTTAAGAAATTTAACACGTTTTGAAGGCGAATCCTTTCCCGACTTCGAAAATATTTAGACAAACATATGAAAACTCCCTAAAAAGGAATGTTTAAAGTTTTCAACAGAGCTGAAAACACTGTGACAAAAGGGGAAAATTCTCATCATGAGCAATTTCACCTTTTACCATAATATTGTCCAACGTCGTCAGCTGCAGATGCGTCAAAACGCGTCTGTATTTGGGAAGGGGTTCACCAATAACCTACCTATATCGAAACTGGAAACTAATGAAGCATAGAATCGGTAAGTTGGATTGGAAAAGGGGAAATCGTCATAAAGGTGCTGAACTCCAGATAGAGATAAAAAATATTCCTTTTTAGGGCGTTTTCATATGTTTGTCCAAATATTGTCAAAGTCGGGAAAGGATTAACCTTCAAAACGTGTTGATTTATTTAAAGAATCAGAAATAATATATATATATATATATATGAGCCGTTCCACGAGAAAACCAACATTTGCAGTCCGCGCAGGCTAATCCGGGCCGACACATACCGTCTCAGAGTAAAAGAGGTATAGAGTAAATATTCCTGAAAGAGAAAATCTTCAGAAGGCGAATAGTGTATATCCGGGTTATCCTGCTCTTCATGCTTAGGCTAATCCGGGTCGATACTTAAGGCAGAGTCCACAATGTTTGTTTTCATGCGAAACGGCTCATATATATAAGACGTTGAAGAAGAACTAAGATATTGTTTACACGCTTTATCTAATCTATATCTCGAGTAGATCTAATCGGGTTGAGACTTCAATGGTTTCAAACTTGTTTAAAAACATTTAGATAGGCTTTTTTTTAACATTTCTGTTATAAGTCTTTACGTTGGAACAGTGTTATATAAATAGTGTATTTGTATCTTCAGAAACTGGAATTAATTGAGAGTGGAATAGGTACGCAGTAATGAAATTGAATATTTTAATAATTATTTCTGAAGTTTCATTTAAAGGCAAAATCACTTTCCATCGTCAAGAAAAAGCATACAGTAACATTGTCGGACCTTGTCAATTATAACATGATGGATGGAAACTTCTAAGCCACACTTTCACATTCTTGACAACGATACGACATCCGAAAACCATTAAACGATAACCAAAGTATCGTGGTAAACGAAGACTTTGCTTTTATAAAGCAATTTCTTCATTTACAGTAACGTGTTTCTCTCATTTCTTATCAGAGCATACTTTCGCGGTTTGTTACGTGCTTAACATTAAGTGTGTGAAGTTGGCAGAGCATTAGACGTTAGACATTAGACATTCAAAAAAAATATTCGAATGTCTAATTAGACGTTAGACATTCGATTAGACATTCGCTAATTTTGATTATTGAATGTCTAATTAGACATTAGACATTCGATTAGACATTCAGAAAAATCGCAAATGTTAAATATCGAATGTCTAATTCGACATTAGACATTCGATTAGACATTCGCAAATTACAAGATCTATAACCCAAATTCGTCGAAGGTCATTGTACATTCAAAAAACGAATGTCTAATTGGTCAGTTAGACATTAGACATTCGATTAGACATTCGAATTAATCGCAAATTAAGCGATTTAAGTACCAAATTCGTCGGAGGTCATTGTACATGCAAAAAACGAATGTCTAATTGGTCAGTTAGACATTAGACATTCGATTAGACATTCGCAAATTAAGGGATTTAGGTACCAAATTCGTCGGAGGTCATTGTACATGCAAAAAACGAATGTCTAATTGGTCAGTTAGACATTAGACATTCGATTAGACATTCGCGAATTACGATATTTAGGTTCCAAATTCGTCGTAGGTCAACGTACAATCAAAAAACGAATGTCTAATTGGTCAGTTAGACATTAGACATTCGATTAGACATTCGCAAATTAAGAGATTTAGGTACCAAATTCGTCGGAGGTCATTGTACGTGCAAAAAGCGAATGTCTAATTGGTCAGTTAGACATTAGACATTCGATTAGACATTCGCAACTTACTATACTTAGGTTCCAAATTCGTCAGAGATCATTGTACATTCAAAAAACGAATGTCTAATTGGTCAGTTAGACATTAGACATTCGATTAGACATTCGCAAATTACCAAACTTAGTTTTCAAATTACTCGGATGTCATTGTACATTCAAAAAACGAATGTCTAATTGGTCAGTTAGACATTAGACATTCGATTAGACATTCGCAAATTACTATACTTAGGTTCCAAATTCGTCAGAGATCATTGTACATTCAAAAAACGAATGTCTAATTGGTCAGTTAGACATTAGACATTCGATTAGACATTCGCAAATTACCAAACTTAGTTTTCAAATTACTCGGAAGTCATTGTACATTAAAAAAACGAATGTCTAATTGGTCAGTTAGACATTAGACATTCGATTAGACATTCGCAAATTAAGAGATTTAGGTACCAAATTCGTCGGAGGTCATTGTACGTGCAAAAAACGAATGTCTAATTGGTCAGTTAGACATTAGACATTCGATTAGACATTCGCAACTTACTATACTTAGTTTCCAAATTCGTCAGAGATCATTGTACATTCAAAAAACGAATGTCTAATTGGTCAGTTAGACATTAGACATTCGATTAGACATTCGCAACTTACTATACTTAGGTTCCAAATTCGTCAGAGATCATTGTACATTCAAAAAACGAATGTCTAATTGGTCAGTTAGACATTAGACATTCGATTAGACATTCGCAAATTACAAGATCTATAACCCAAATTTGTCGGAGGTCATTGTACATTCAAAAAACGAATGTCTAATTGGTCAGTTAGACATTAGACATTCGATTAGACATTCGCAAATTAAGGGATTTAGGTACCAAATTCGTCGGAGGTCATTGTACATGCAAAAAACGAATGTCTAATTGGTCAGTTAGACATTAGACATTCGATTAGACATTCGCGAATTACGATATTTAGGTTCCAAATTCGTCGTAGGTCATTGTACATTCAAAAAACGAATGTCTAATTGGTCAGTTAGACATTAGACATTCGATTAGACATTCGCAAATTACAAGATCTATAACCCAAATTCGTCGAAGGTCATTGCACATTAAAAAAACGAATGTCTAATTGGTCAGTTAGACATTAGACATTCGATTAGACATTCGCAAATTAAGGGATTTAAGTACCAAATTCGTCGGAGGTCATTATACATGCAAAAAACGAATGTCTAATTGGTCAGTTAGACATTAGACATTCGATTAGACATTCGCAAATTAAGAGATTTAGGTACCAAATTCATCAGAGATCAATGTACATTAAAAAAACGAATGTCTAATTAGGTCAGTTAGACATTAGACATTCGATTAGACATTCGCAAATTAAGAGATTTATGTACCAAATTCATCAGAGATCAATGTACATTAAAAAAAACGAATGTCTAATTGGTCAGTTAGACATTAGACATTCGATTAGACATTCGCAAATTAAGAGGTTTAGGTACGAAATTTGTCTGAGGTCATTGTACACGCAAAAAAAAAACGAGGTATCGAAAAGTTCGAGATATCTCGAACTATCCAATATCTCGAACTTTCGATATCTCGATTTTTTTTCCCCTCGATATCTCGAACTTTTCGATATCATGATTTTTTTTTTCTCGATATCTCGAACTTTCCAATATCTCGAACTTTCGATATCTCGAAAAAAAAAAATCCTCGATATCTCGAACTTTTCGATATCTTGATTTTTTTTTTTCTCGATATCTCGAACTTTCCAATATCTCGAACTTTCGATATCTCAAATTTTTCGGTATCTCGAACTTTTCGATATCTCGATTTTTTTTTTTCTCTCGATATCTCGAACTTTTCGATATCTTGATTTTTTTTTTTTTTCTCGATATCTCGTACTTTCCAATATCTCGAACTTTCGCTATCTCGAATTTTTCGGTATCTCGAACTTTTCGATATCTGGATTTATTTTTTTCCCGATATCTCGAACTTTTCGCTATCTTGATTTTATTTTCTCGATATCTCGTACTTTCCAACATCTCGATATCTCGATTTTTTCGGTATCTCGAACTTTTCGATATCTCGAACTTTCCGATAAAAATAACAAACGAGATATCGAAAGTTCGAGATATTGGAAAGTACGAGATATCGAGAAAAAAATATATCAAGATATCGAAAAGTTCGAGATATCGAGAAAAAAAAAATCGAGATATCGAAAAGTTCGAGATACCGACAAATTCGAGATATCGAAAGTTGGAGATATCGAGAAAAAAAATAATCAAGATATCGAAAAGTTCGAGATATCGAGGGGAAAAAAAAATCGAGATATCGAAAAGTTCGAGATACCGAAAAATTCGAGATATCGAAAGTTCGAGATATTGGAAAGTTCGAGATATCGAGAAAAAAAATAATCAAGATATCGAAAAGTTCGAGATATCTAGAAAAAAAAAATATCGAGATATCGAAAGTTCGAGATATCTCGAACTTTTCGATATCTCGATTTTTTTGGCGTGTACAATGACCTCAGACAAATTTCGTACCTAAACATCTTAATTTGCGAATGTCTAATCGAATGTCTAATGTCTAACTGACCAATTAGACATTCGTTTTTTTAATGTACATTGATCTCTGATGAATTTGGTAAATAAATCTGTTAATTTGCGAATGTCTAATCGAATGTCTAATGTCTAACTGACCAATTAGACATTCGTTTTTTGAATGTACAAGGACCTCCGACGAATTTGGTACCTAAATCTCTTAATTTGCGAATGTCTAATCGAATGTCTAATGTCTAACTGACCAATTAGACATTCGTTTTTTGATTGTACGTTGACCTACGACGAATTTGGAACCTAAATATCGTAATTCGCGAATGTCTAATCGAATGTCTAATGTCTAACTGACCAATTAGACATTCGTTTTTTGCATGTACAATGACCTCCGACGAATTTGGTACCTAAATCCCTTAATTTGCGAATGTCTAATCGAATGTCTAATGTCTAACTGACCAATAAGACATTCGTTTTTTGCATGTACAATGACCTCCGACGAATTTGGTACTTAAATCCCTTAATTTGCGAATGTCTAATCGAATGTCTAATGGCTAACTGACAATTAGACATTCGTTTTTTGAATGTACAATGACCTTCGACGAATTTGGGTTATAGATCTTGTAATTTGCGAATGTCTAATCGAATGTCTAATGTCGAATTAGACAGTCGATATTTAACATTTGCGATTTTTCTGAATGTCTAATCGAATGTCTAATGTCTAATTAGACATTCGATAATCAAAATTAGCGAATGTCTAATCGAATGTCTAACGTCTAATTAGACATTCGAATATTTTTTTTGAATGTCTAATGTCTAACGTCTAATGCTCTGCCAACTTCACACACTTCTTAACATTTACATACATATAAACCAAACAGCTGACTGGTTCGTACCATATCGAGGGCTTGGCGTGAAACGGTTGTAACTAAAAACCTATTTTGAAAACCCTTGTTTAGGGGCAATTTTGACCCCTTTGTAAACAATGCAACTTTAGATGCCATTGCTCAGAACGAGCAATGGCACCTAAATTTCCATTGTTAACCAAGAAAAATGAGTTAATGCTTATAAAGACTTTATGGCGAGATGATAAACCTTGGTAAAAATAATAGCAATTTTAGTTACAACCGTTTCACACCAAGCCCTCGATATTTAATTTGTATAATCACTTGTCCTGATGCACGTGACATCAAACTGTTCCCGCCTGCAGCCGCATTCAGACGCATCTGCAGCACGCGATTTATGAACCCATTTTGGCAAATGAAGAAATTGCTCATAATAAACAATTTCTCCCTTTTCCACAATGTTTTACAACTCTTCAATATTTACGTTTTCATTTTTAGAGAATTTTCATATTTGTTACTTAATGCTTTCGAAGTCGTCTGCTGTAAATGTGTTGTGAGGGGTAAAGAGTTTAACAACATTTGCGTATCGTGTTATGCACGAAATTGAACTACATATGCGAAACAGCCGGTACATTCCTATTTTAATTTGTGTCTAAATTGTTCGCAAAGTGTTTACTAATATGTTAAGCTATTTAGTCGAAAATACCAGAAACATATAAACATGTGTTTATATGTCTCTGAAAATACGAAGAACGTCATGTTATATAATACATTGGGTATGATGTTATCTCATTAAAAGCAGACCCAGAGCTCTAGATAATTGGAATGTTTTCATGTTCTAAAATCCTTATTTGACATTCAAACCCTATGTTGTGGGTATTCGAAAGAATCGTCTCAGTGAGACGATTCTTTTGAGTACCAACAACATAGGATTAGGTTGAGTAATAAGAGGTATATTGTGCGGAAAGGAACTGTTCACTCCCTCTTATCTAGTCCTCTGCAGGTAGTAGCAAATGGTCGTACATTTTTCGCTCTGATTGCAATGAGGTTAAGTATAAAGGTTGCAGGAATTTATCGATTTACGAGACCTTTCTTCTAAGACAATTATCACGTGACATTTTTAAACATTTAGACGCATTTTGACCTGCAGCGGACGACTTTTGAAAACGTTATGGTAAAAAGAGAAATTGCTCATAATGAACAATTTCTCCTATTGCCAAAATGTTTTGAATCCTTTCAATAATAACACTTTCCAAATATAGATATTTCTTAATTTAGCCTAGATATTTATTTTCAAAATCGTATTCTGCTGATTTGTTGTATGTGGGAAATAACTAAGGTTTAAATATCTATTCTTCTATCTGTACTACTATTTGTAGACGAAGAGCTTTTATAATACATCTTCTTATCGTAGTAAACAGTGGCAGACAAGTTCAAGGATAAGTCAGTGACATCTCTGTGAACGGTCGTCCCTTATCGTACCACTTGGTTAGGACAGGCAATTCAACAATATACAATGTCGGACCAGGAGAAGACAAATGGAAAAACTTACAACTATTCCGAGTATTTACAGGTAAATATATTTTGCGACATCGAACTATTTTATCGATCGATCAGTACCAAAAGCGTTTTCCACATACAACAATGCTGCATCAGATGGTTTTGAAAATACCTGGACAACATATGGACAAAATACGTTCAATGAGAGTATAATTTGAAATAGAAATGAAAACATTGGTGCGAAAGGAGTCATTGCTTCGAAATATAAGCTATTTAGCGCCAGTTAGTTTATATTGACAGTATCTGGATATTTAATGTAAATGTTTAAAATAATTGTAACTTATAAAATAGTAAAATAATATAACAAATTATTTTCGTGACATTATTTGAAATAGAATTAATCAACCCTTTCCCACAAACAACAAACCTACAGCAGACAACTTTGAAAACATATTGTCAAATATATGTATACTCTCTATAGGTAAAGATATTTATATACATGTACATGTAATTATTGAATAGAGTTGTTGAAGACTCTGTGACAAAAGGTAACATTACCCGTTATGATCCATTTCTTATTTATAGCCACAATGCTTTCAAAGGTCGTCCGCTGAAGATATGTAAAAACATGTGTGCATGTAGGAAAAGGGTTCTCATGGACCTACTAACTGATCATAGGAGAGTATATGTGTAGAAAAGCGTGTTCATTCAGGCTGTCTAATGGTATTATAAAGCGTAAAGGTATCAATGCAAGAGAACGGTTGCGTAACAACAATCTAAATCACCCCAAAATAATCCTGCACTACTAATTGATTGATTTATTGTGTTTAACGCCGTTTTTAGCAATGCTCAGGTATATCACGGCGGCCAATTCACCTACCCATGTGTTACCTGTTTTTAAAACACCAGTACTCCACACAACAGTCTGTCCAAGCAACCGCCTGCCAAAACAAAAAGTTGTGCACACTGTAAAATAGTTCACAAATTCTTATTGAATACTCAAAATAGGCAAATGTCAAGTGTGAATACCTTGGTAATTACGCAATTAACTGCCATATATATACTTGTACATTCTCAACTCGCTTTTCAGCTCAACAAGGTTTTAGGCGCACAGTATGTGGTCAGTGAATCTGTGGGCAAACCTGTCCATGATGAGCATTTGTTTATCATCACTCACCAAGGTATATTGCGTTTATTAATCATTATACACCTCTTGATTTTCTTTCTTCGCAGTATAAAGATATACCGTTGAGTCGAGATTATTTAGACCAAGTCCTGAATCGGATATGTCTTTTGAAAACAGAGTAGACACACTGTTTTCCACTTTATCAATTAATTATAAGTTAGTTTATAGAAAAAAGCGAGCTGTTTTCATAGGTATTGTGTATGATTAGTCTCCAGGTACATAACATATAGATCAAAAACTGTAATATTTAAAAAAAAAAAAAAATACCTTTCCTTTTACAGCATACGAGCTATGGTTTAAACAGATACTTTACGAAATCGACTCGGTTCGAGGCTTATTCAGTCATACAGGGGTATGTAACGTTTTGTATTCACAGAAAATATTAACCAGCACAAATTTCATTTGACTCACTCTTAACTGTTCTTTATATGGTGATACACCTGGTAAAATAACATGCCTTTTTATTCTGGTCAAAACTTTCGAATAATGTAACTCGGGTACCATTAGATGAATATGAGGTGACATGGGGTAATCAGCTATAAGATGTCTGACATTGTTTTCAGATTCTGGACGAATCCCACACACTGAAGATTATCAACAGGTTAAGCAGGGTCGTTCTTATTCTCAAGGTAAATATAACCATCATTCCAATATTTCACAATAACTCGATATATTTATAAATATTTCAATATCACATGTTGAGATTGTATGCCATATTGAACCACCATAAAAGAATCACATGGAGGTCAATGGCGTAAAACTAATTGGGTGACACTTTTACTTTTGTCAAAACATGCAGCAAGGACTAGATGTCATGTACACATACAGTGAAGGATATATTGGTACTTTACGAATCCACTGGCTCGCCGGAATGTTCACTGCACACATAACTATGCATTAAGACCTCATAGCATCCGAAGTGACTCACATGTCTTTGTATATGAGATGCCAAAACGTGCCGATTTTCAGAAATGTATGTTAATCCACAATCCTACCCTGCGCGTTTGCTAGCATGTATGGTTATGTCTTAACATGGAGAGTGATTTAGGGTCTCATTGGCTATCTGGTTTGACAGTTCAATTCATATTGACCTGATAATCGTGGTGCTAGAATCCTAGAGTTGAGTCAGAATATACATTTAGGTTGATGTAATGTTTAGGTGGTGAGTAAAGATGTTTCTTCTAGAGTTTATGAGAACGAATCCCGACTCGCCCAATATTCATCAGTATGTTGATAGAATACATTGTGACTAGTAGATTTCTCGTCCTCCAAGGGGATAATGTCTATATGGAAAGGCAGCCAGTTACTTGGAAAACTTATTTTTGGAGGTCTAGTTCGATGAAAGCAGTAAACACATGGCTGTGACTATACTAAAAACTGAAATACCGTTGAAACCCAATCAGATTATCAACTAATCCTGTGTTTTGTATATTAGTTGCTGACGGACCAGTTCCAGATCCTGGAGACTATGACGCCGCTAGATTTCTTGGAGTTCAGGTACCATTAGCACTCAAATACGTATACTTTAATCTTAACACGTCGTCTTGCCAATCTGTGATAACATGTCTAAATTATTGTACAACTGCATGAGATAAGGTACATGAGATGGCGTTTCTGGTCAGTGTATGTTCAAACCATATTGTCCACCTGCCCAGTCTTATCCGAGTATACACAAGTTGACAGAATCTTCTAACACGAGTGTTTAAGTAGTATGAGCCGTCCCGCGAGAAAACCAACTTTATGGACGCTGCGTAATGTATCGACACAGATCATCCTGCGAAGTCCGCGCAGGCTACTACGGTCCGACACATTCCGTCTCAGGGGTATAGAGGTAAAGAGTAATGATTCATGAAACAGAAACTCCACAGAAAGCGAAATATGTCTGTCCGGGTAAGCATGCGCGGCATACTTAGGCTGATTAATGTCGATACTTTACGCAGAGTTCACAATGTTGCATTGCATTGAAACTTTATTCAGTCGTACCCAACTATCACACCTATGTAGATTAGTAAGTGAGATAACTCCTGCATTTTTGCAAGTTATGGCCCTTTTTTAACTTAGACGTGCTGGATAAGGTTTTGCGTACAACTTAAATTAAGAGTCCATATCTCAGTGTTTACGTGATGCATTACATTGAAACAACTTTCTACAATGCTTTCCAACTACCACATCTATAGAAATAATCAAGTGTGATAACACTATCCTGCATTTAATGCAAATGATGGCCTTTTTTTACTAAGAAATTCTTGTTAAAGTTTTTCGTGCAACTAAATTAACAGTCAATATCTCAGTATTTACTTGATGCATTGCATTGAAACTTTATACAACCGTACCCAACTATCATACTTATGTAGTATTAAGTTAGATAACTCTATCCTGCATTTTATGCAAGTTATGGCACTCTTTTTACTTAGAAATTCTGGTTAACGTTTTGCATGCAACTACATTAAGAGATCATAACTTAGTAACTACTTGATGCATTGCATTGAAACTTTATACAACCTTTCCCAACCATCACACCTATGTAAACAATTACGTATGATAACTCGATCTAGTATATATTGCAAATGATTGCCCTTTGTTTACCTAGAAACTTGGTTAAATGTTTGCATTCAACTACATTAGGAGTCGGTATCCTAGTATTTACTTGATGCATTGCTTTGAAACTGTATACAACCCTTTCCAACTATCACAGCTATGTTGCTTTTTAAGTTAAATAACTCTATCCTGCATTTTATGCAAGTAATGGGCCATTTTTGACTTATAAATTCTGGTTAAAGTTTTGCATGCAACTACATTAAGAGACCATATCATAGTAATTACTTGATGCATTGCATTGACACTTTATACAGCCCTTTCAACCATCTCACATATGTAAACAGTCAAGTACGATAACTCTATCCAGCATTTTATGCCAGTTATGGCCTTTTGTGAACTTACAAATTCTTGTTAAAGTTTTGAGTGCTACTACATTAAAAGTCCATATATCCCAGTAACTACTTGAAGCATTGTATTGACACTTCATACTCTTCCTAATTTCAGAACTATATACACAACCAATTAAGATAACTCTATCCTACATATGATGCAAATTGTTGCCCTTTTTTTACTTAGAAATTATGGTTAAAGGTTTGCATGCAGCTACATTAAGAGTCCATATCTTAGTAACTACTTGATGCATTCCATTGAAACGTTATACAACCCTTCCCAACCATCACACCTATGAAATTAATCAAGACAATAACTATATCCTGCATATAAAGCAAATTATCACCCTTTACGAAATTCTGGTTAATGTTTTGCATGCAACTACATTAGAGTCCATATCTCAGTAACTTAAATAAGCGGTGGAATAGCCGAGCGTGCTGTCCTCCGACAGCTCTTGGCAATATTGAAATCTTGGCAAATATTTTGATATTTATAATAGAACTTATAATATAGACTTTTTTCACGTCATAATCTTAAGAAGAGATATGATGTGACTACGCAGTGCAGAACATCGTGTGATATTTTGTTAATTGCTACTTCAATCTATGAATAAGAGACATGAGCAACACCAAAACTGACCATTCGGGGCTTTTCGACCGGCTAACTTCCAGGTCAGTCTGCGTGACTGTTATAAGGATATTTATTCGCCATCTAGTCGTCACGATTAATTCCAAAATTTACAAAGAATTCAGAACAATGTAAACATGATACAAATGAAGGGACTTTAACACGGCAGTGTACACATTTAACTTAATTCAGTTATTCCCCTTGTCAAAATATATAATTCATGTTTTATGTCCTTTTAACAATAATTTCTGTAATGAAACATTGGAGAATTGTGAAAAGGCTGATGCTGTTTGTAAAGGTGGATGTTGAATCAAATAAATTAACGATAGTATCGATTACATCATTATTTTCGGCAAGTTAAAAAAGATAAATATTAACTCTTTCAGCGCCGAATTGTTTAAAGTAGACTCTTTCATGTTCAAAGTCGGGTGTGTCCATTTCTCAATTTATGAAAGTTTTGCACTATTTTGGTAACTCAAAGGCAAACAATGCTGATTTCAGGTGAGACAGCTCGTTACGAGCTGACTCACGCGAATCTGCATTGTTTGTAAAAAACTAAACATTACCTGTGGCGCTGAAAGAGTTAACACAACTTAGATTTCTATTTATTTTGAATGAAGTGTTAAATGGATCATTTGAGGTACTTACTGTGCGAAAAACTTTTAAACAGTGAAGATCCAGATTATTCTCATAATTTACTGATTGATAACGATATTCTGAAATAAATTGTAGATCACAAACAAACTATATGAGAGGTCATTTACCTGTGTTTGTATTTGTAGAGGACATCTGTCGACGGCTTCAGGGTTTCAAAGTTTGCAGTTCAGGCTACTGGAAAACAAACTCGGTCTCAAGGAGGTAAGTAAACGAAGCATGTGACTCATGTCTGGCTATCATTGGTTGTCAGAGATATGTATTTAGGTCTATATGATATCAAGGGTATACTGAGTAATACTCGACTGAGACTGTGTGTATGAACAGGCTCACTGGCGTTTTGACTGAACGTAAGTGCGATAAGATTCAAAATCGCTAGTGGATACTCACTTAAAAATTAGCCGAGCCCCGGTAGCTCAGTCGGTAGCGACACGGGCTGTCAATCCAGGGGTTGTGATTTCGAACCCCAGCTCTGCCAACATTCTTTTCGACGTTTGACAAAGGTCATTGTGACAAGCGTCATTCGCCTTCCACCAGCTATCAGTTTATGTGGAAAAGCAGTCAGTTGCTTGGAAATAATGTTGTATGAAGTACGGTGTGAAAAAGCCAAGAAACATATGAGTAGGTGAACTGGCCGCCTTGACATGACTGCAAAATTGTTGAAAACGGCGTTAAACCCCAATCAATCATTCAATCAGTTAAACATTTACTACATAATAATAATAATAATAATAATAATAATAATAATTACAATAATAAAAATTATTAAAAGACGTTATTTATAGAAGCTGCATAGAAGGTCCAGTCTTCTCTGTGGGCCTCTATTGTTTATAGATTGGACCGGGAACCTTAAAATGACCACTATCCGCTGCATGAGTGTGCCCAGAACACAACCATCATGCGGCATCGCCAATGGTTGGATATGTTGTTGTATACCTCTAGTGTTTTATTTTGTATCTTCAACAAATGAATAATTAGCTGGTCTTTACGTCATATCTGTTATTTGTTTGGGGATTTTATCATTCTGTTCTAACACATGCGTCTCGTTCGTCTGTAAGTCCTTCGTGGCTTTTTAAAGCATTGAAATGTAGTTCTCTTTTTCATCATCTGTTGCAATTTCCCCCATTTGCTTCAATTTCGTTTAGGAGTTGGAAAAGGCTTCGTGAATGATTCTCTGAAATACTGGCGACATGGCTGTATGCAAATATGCATAAACATTCAACAACTGCGAATGGGAAACGACCATTCAGTGTGGTGATAATTAGTAATGTCTGATTGAAATGCACTAACATCTCAGAGTAATTGGGCTAGTGCTAAGTCTAATTTATTTGCGCAGCAGTACTTTCGAATCTAATTTAACACTTATGATAATAAGTATTATATATTAGAATAAACGTGTTATATTCTACGACATGGTAGGACGTATTACATACAGTTCTTTCCATATCATCTTTATGACATGACAGTTTATTCGTGGTGAATACTGAAATAAACATGATTGTACAAGGTGTTTACGCAAATCAACTCAAGAACATTTTTAAAATGTGTAGATATCCACATTAAGCTCGAACCTGACGTGTTAAATAATCAGAACTAAATAGAGGGTATTTCAGGAGTGTTTATTACATAAAGCCCTCTCTGGGAATGTCAACATCCCATTACATAAGTATCATATAACAGCACTAGTTTGGTTTCAAGTCTTACGCTAAAATCTTTTTTACAACGCGGAAACTAAACTAAGAAAATGACGTCTCGTCAGCAGTTATAACGTTAGTCAATTTGGCGCCAAAACGCGCAAATTTCATGTACATTTGTTTAAACTAAAGGAATGAATGAATGTATATTGTTTTATGGCGCATCGACAGCTAAGGTCATTTAGCGCGCAATTAATTTTAATTATTCATGATCCCTGTGTTTAAACTAAGCTGAATATCCAGCTTCGTTAACTAACCTGGATACGACGCTCGTCAATGCTCGTGTCATATCATCTCATTCAACTCGTTTAATTAATAAGCACTGAATATTCTCTAATTATCAGATATATTTGTTTAACAGGAATTTCGAATCAAGTATAACCAGCAGCACTATAAGAAAGTGTTTAACGACCCAGAATCCATCGCAATGTTGGAGGACTCTGTCACCAGCCATTCTCTCTTCCAATTAGTCGAGGTAAGGTTCAAGTTGTTCTCTATCTACTCGACATACTTTGGATCACGTCACACGACAATCGACATCTTAACTCTTTCAGCGCCGAATTGTTTAAAGTAGACTCTTCCAAGTTCAAAATCGGGCCTCTCCATTTCTCATGTAATAATAGTTTGGATTATTTTGAAAACTAAAATGCAAACAATGCTGATTCCAGGTGAGACAGCTCGTTACGAGCTGACTCGCATGAATCAGTATTGTTTGCAAAAACCTCAATATTGCCTTCGGCGCTGAAAGAGTTAAATAGACTAGTGAAGATCCACATCAACATATATACAGTCTGATCAGGATCTTTGATGTGTGCCATTTCGTTATTTAAGTAACATCTAATGGAGACGCGATAGCTAATTTGGTAACGACAAGGGTTATTAATCCAGGGATCCTAGGATCGATACCCGGTCCGACCATATGGTTTTTTCCGAGGACTGAACAAATTAATTTTGATTAGCATTATTCGCCTGCCCTCGACGAGTTGAATAGTCCATTGGAAAGGAAGCACGTTGACTTGGAAGAATGGTGTGTGAAGTACTGGTGTAAGGAAGTCGTGAAACACACGTTTGCTGAAATGACCATCGTGGTATAACTGAAACAATGTTGAAACGGCGTTTAATCTCTTCAGAACACGTATGACCCAGAAACCAAGAATTTTGTTACAAACAGTTTCTCTGTAACAATTAGTTGAGGTAACTCGCACGTTCTTTATCTACTTGACATGATTATTGGTCCTCACATCGACCCTAGTACATCTCCTGTCGTGTTATAATACACACCGGAGCTTGTCATGCTGTCAAACCGGAGACCTAAATCATATTTTTGATATACGAAACTTCATAGGGAGTAAGTATACTATTATACGTCTTCTAGAAGACAGCTGCTTCTTTTTGCCTTCAGGTACGAAATATCTTTAATTCGGTGACAATAGGATAACGAATATTCAAGAAGTTACATATCATACAATGACTTACTCAATTTTAGGTCAAGGTACACGAAATCGACTCTTACATCTTGAATATTGGATCACTCAATTTTTCGTGGAACAGGACATTTTGTAAACTTTGATTAAAACTTATTTATTTTACATCGACTCCGAAACCAGCTTTAAGCTTATTTTAATCACTCTCGATGATGGCCCGGTGCGTGAGTGATTCAGCCTGATCGAGCGGAAAGTAACAGGTTGGCATTTCTTCAGAATGTAACTTGATTAAGAATAGCCTGTGAAATTGCAACAATCTTCACATATCACCAGATATTTTTAAAATGCATTTATACATCCGTTTTATGAACTTCAGGGCTGGCTTGAGCGGACACCGGGACTCGAATACAAAGGTTTTAACTTCTGGGAGAAATACCGACGGTCGGTAAACCGATGGATCGAGGACTGCTGGTTAAAACCAGCTGAGGTAATCCGCATTTCGGCCACGTTAAACGAAAACCGATTTTCAAATTTGATTTTAAAATATTCGCAGTCAGATGAAAAAGTTTACCTATGAATGCGGTGTTGGGTTAAAAGCGAATGCTTTGAGGGGTCTTTGTGAGGGGATCAGTGTAGATCTGGAACAGAGTGTTCGAAGGCGCAGGCCCATCTTGATTTTCGCTGTTTGTAAAGTCTCGAAGATAAGGTCAGTTTCCCGACGTGTTAGTCTTGAGATATAAATCCTTTCCAACATACAATATATATCTATATACAGCAGAATTCACACCGACAATTACAAGGAAAATATCTATCAATCAAAGTTTACCTATTAAAATGATGGGAAAATATTGTCTCAAAAAGGGAAATTGGTCATAAAGAGTAATTTCACCTTTTGCCACAATGTTTTCAAAGTATATCTGCTTCTGATTCGTCAAAACGCGCCTGCAAGTGAGAATGCGCTAATAGACAACTAAAATTAATTTGAAGTTATTTAAAAATTATCTGGTCTGATTGACGACGATAATTACCAATTACAAATAGTGCGTTTCTTGCCAGATAGACCTAACTACCTGCCATGTTATATATAGAAGTTAGCATTGTTGCTCTGGCTGCGATACTAGCTTAGCTACTCTCGATGAGCCGGTCCATGCGAAAAGGCACACGTTGAAAATGGTTTACACAAGTACAGTGTAGGTTCAGATCATCTCGTCCATCTGCCAGTCTTATCAGAATCGACACAAGCTGACAGAATATTCTAAGAAACTTGTATATATCATATGTGACAAGTGCTTATCTTGATCAAACTGTGTGAATTTACATGCTAATCAGATTGTACACTATTCACAAAAGTCAAATTGTACCTTTTCTAATGGACGGATTAATTATGCTTGCTTTAGGTAATAGATGTCGCCATACTCTTAAAACTCATCTCTAATATAAGTGTCATACTACACAAACAAACGAGTCTGGGTAATTTACACTATAAATAGACTGTACAAACGCGCATAGTGGTCTTGGTATTTATTGTTCACAAATTTTGCTTGAATTCGTACATTACCATTAACACAAATGCTGTTTAAAGTCGCATACATCAAGACAAAAGTGACTTTTGCCATATGTTTGTGATATTCATTTTAGTTTTATCCCCGTCCCCCTGTGACGTTTGTATTGTGAATATCAAGTGAATGAGGTCGCATGGATCTATACTTGGGACCATTGCACTCGAAACAAACGTAGATTCGGTTCCATCGTGCATGTACTTGGAAATTTTCGTCGGGAAACATCGGTTTATTTGTGTAAGCGAAGGCGTTGAATTATATAGGTTTGATGACATATTGAGGATGAGTTATGCGAATCGTATCTGCCTTTTGGTCTGGATTATCTATCCGGGCGTCCGCGGTCAAATCATAATCACAATGCTTCTATCATATTCCTAGGCTGAGGCCGATCCTGTAAAGAAGGAGACCAAACTGGAGGAATACAAGAAACAGATCGGCACGTTTGATAGCATTTTTGACCCGGAAGCACACAAAATTCTCGTGGAACGAGGTATCTAAATAAATTCAACCATTTTAATGTTTTATTTTTAAATTGATAAGCATTTTGCATAGATGTTTGCTTAGCAGAAAACATGGAATTAAATGTAGCGTCTTGAAAATTGGATGTTAGTTGTGTAGAAGGAGTTAAAATATTGTGTCCAAGAAAAAGCAAGAAGGATAGCGTTTTTTTCAATTGGCTATTATTCTTTTACCTTTAAATTAGGGAACAGAGTTCAATCCCCATGTGTCCATCTTGTAAAATGCATAGATGGTTTAAAATACATTTTACCTTTGATTTTAAAGTCCATTGTAATCTTTTCTTTAGATTGAACATGACAATACAAATGAAAGAGAAAATTCGGAATTGTTCATGATACTTTTGCTGGTCGATAACTGATTTTTTCTCCGGCTCCGTTTGTTCCCTTATGTAGGCCATACAGCAATAGTTAACTTGACTTCTAGAGCATTTCCATAATTTCTTAATGGTTTTATACCTACCACCCTGAATAACAGATCCTCAATTGATATTTCTATCCTCTCCTATTCAACTTAGTCTGGTCAATTTACGCCATAATGATGACAACTTTTCAAAATGACATCTTTTCCTCACCATGTGTCCCCTTTATTCACAAATTCACTCTACAGGCCAAATTAATTTTAACTTTTTTACTTTCAAGTCTGAATTATTTGTTAACGTCAAAGTATCAAATGTTACCAACACAAATGAACACTGTACATTGAGTCATCCTATGCAATACAAACACTTTTACTGGAGTAACATATTATATCGACCGCGTAAAGCAACCACAATTTAATTAGGTTCCATGACTAATAGATTAACGGTGCAAAACCCAGGTTAGAGAGTGCGGATGCGCCAGCTGATCTGGATTTTCAATGGACACAAATGTGTTACGGTTAGATTTCGCTCAGACCGCTTCTCAAATAGTTTACTGTTTACTCTTTGTGAACATATACTGAGATTTGTATAATTTTGGTTAAACAACATTTCGGTTATTTCAAAAACAATTTCCAGCCAATAGTTTGTGTCCAGGTTATAACATGTTTGAAAACATTCATGTATTGTCTTATGTTCCCCATGATTTAGGTGACCGCCGGTTGAGCCACACTGCATCTCAAGGTGCTCTCATGATTTCTCTGTATCGAGACGAGCCTCGTTTTCACCAGCCGTTCCATCTACTGACACTGCTTGCCGATATCGACTCCCTAATGATGAAATGGAGAGGTTAGTTATCGATCGCTATACCATAATCCTGTTGTATTTTAAATGATAACTTAACAATAATAATGGTAGCTTTACAACAATCCTACTTTAGTTCAAATGGTCGCATAACAATAATCCTTCTGTAGTTCAAATGATCGCTTTACAAAAATCCTGATGTAGTTTGAATGATCGCTTTATAATAATCCCGCTGTATTTCAAATGATCGCTTTACAATAATCCAACTTTAGTTCAAATGATCGCTTTAAAGTAATCCTGCTGTAGTTAAAATGATCGCTTAACAATACTCATGCTGTGGTGTTAATTGGCCGGATTGCTCTAGCAATTCCGGTCTATAGATTGGCGATGTCCGTCTGTCCGTCTGTCTGTCAACTTTTGGTTAAAGTTTCAGGTTGAGGAAAAATCTCAGCACTGGAAAGTGTTACAAACTTGAAACTTTGCCTGAAGGTAACCAGTATGAAGTTCCATTGATTTCTATGGTTACTTTGACCGGTCTATAGATTGGCGATGTCCGTCTGTCCGTTTGGCTGTCTGTCCGTCAACATTTTGGTTAAAGTTTCAGGTTGAGGCAAAATCTCAGCACTGGAAAGGGTTACAAACTTGAAACTTTGCCTGAAGGTAACCAGTAACAAGTTCTATTGATTTCCATGGTTACTTTGACCTTGACCTTAGTTTGTCGATTTTCAAGGTCAAATTGCCGAAAATCCGGCCTTACCGTCTTCAGCGGTTTCTTGTTATCGTTTTACAATACTCCTGATGTAGTTTAAATGATCGCTTTACAAAAATCCTAATGTAGTTCAATTTATCGCTTTACAATAATCCTGCTGTAGTTCAAATGATCGCTTTACAATAATCCTGCTGTAGTTCAATTTATCGCTTTACAATAATCCTGCTGTAGTTCAATTTATCGCTTTACAATAATCCTGCTGTAGTTCAAATGATCGCTTTACAATAATCCTGCTGTAGTTAAAATGATTGTTTTACCATAATCATGTTGTAGTTCAAATGATCGCTTTACAACAAACCTGCTGTAGTTTGCATGGTCGCTTTACAGTAGGTTAAATTTCAAAAAGGTAACGCGTAAATACATACACAATAGGGTTATTTACTCGTACACTGAATTTGCACTTATTTAAATAAACATTAAACACTCTGGTGCCAGTCTCGTTTAAAATCTAAAAATAGCATTTGACTATATATTGACAAGGTACATTTCCTTTTCAACGGCCACTTTTTCTGATCGCAATGGCTGTAATTAAACAGTGGTCTCGTGACAACTCGAATTAATATGTGATAACTTGAATATATCGCTCAAGTCAAACTAATTCCTGGAACGGATATGGCTTTTGAAAACAGCTTTGCAAATATTCACTGCTGGTGCGCTGTTTTCTTGATATGATTTTTCACAGACTTGCTTTTCTTAATAAAGATTTAAGTATGACTGAATTACAAAGCAGAATATACATATATGAATGTATTATAAATTGAAGGATGACTTACACATCCATAACGCAGAGTCGTTCAAGTTATAGTGAGTCTACTGTACCTTCAGTCGGTGGTTTGGAAATTAATGTGTGTTAGTTTGAATAGTATTTTACACCGTTTGCGTCAGTAGATAACCAGTACTTCCGGTATTAGTTCGCTTGACACCAATGTTTTAGTCGAAATGATCCCAACGTGGACATTCTAAACGGATACGCATACACATTCATGACACTTACGATCAAATAACCGTACTTGTAAGACTTCAATGTCTTAATGACCAAAATTCTGGTCGATTTGTGTGTGACGTAGCTCTTATATATCTTTTTCCAGCGAACCATGTGATGATGGTACAGAGAATGATTGGAAGTAAGATCGGTACAGGAGGATCATCCGGGTACCAGTATCTCAGATCGACAATCAGGTAGGTACATGTAATAGCAACAGAAGCCAGCGTAATTTCACCTTACTTTAATGGTGGATATGTTCCAAGCACAGCGAAATCTAATTCAACGGTACTTACAACAAGTGGTGTACATCCAGATAACCTGTGTATTTCCGCAGGTTGATATTGCTAACCTTGCTCGCCAAACTAGTCACAAAAGTAAACGTCTGTGAAAATGACCACGTCTCATGTCAAAGGTTCCAACTAGCCAATGTAAATATTAAATACAAACAACAATACCTGTGGTCTTTTTTTTACATTTAGTCAATGAAATTGTACTGTCCACACTGAGCACATGTGGTCAGAATGGCCATTACAGGCTATAAAGCCTTTTAAATGAGCAAGTATTTAATAAGGCTATTCTTTAATGTAGGGTTATGCGTCATTACTGTCATATTCCGGATATTTGATGTGTATTCACGCATACATAATATACCTCGACCTGAAATTTTCCGATGCGTCATTACTTTTATATTTAGGATATGTGATGTGTATTCACGCATACTTGATATACCTCGACCTGAAATGTTCCGAAGTAAAATGTTGACCTATATTTGTGCTGTGCAGCAGGACACCACCCAGTGGGCCTTTTCAGCCAATGTAGATCACAACGCGGAATATGATCTGGGTCTAAATCGTGTGTCACCTCAGCACTTTTGATAATGTACCAGGTGTGCGTTGGTCGTCTTGATCTGCTTTTATCATAAATACACTCATATTGATTGTTTTGGAGCTTGGCAATAAGAAGTTTAAAATCATGAATTTTATTGATTCAAGTTTCTGTTTTGAACGGTAGTTTAGTTTTGTTAACGGCGGCCAGTTAGTCTTCGTGTGTTCCTGAAATGTGTATCAATATCTCCATAGTGACCGTTACAAGGTATTTCTGGACCTGTTCAACCTGTCAGCCTATCTTTTACCACGTGCCTACATTCCACCGCTGACGTCACAAATGAAAAGGAGGCTTAGCATACTGTCCCAAGAACAGATAGCCGAAATGGACGCCGACTTCGACAACTGCTCGGCGGGTGACAGCGGAGATGAGAGCGAGGAGCTGGCAGCCGAAGTGAAAAAGGTGTCCTTTTATACGGATTAAAGTCGACCAAATTCTGTATGACACATTGGTTGACATTTTATTTTCGACTTCGTGTAGTAATTAAACATTGTACATTTTTCAATTGATTTCAAGATGTGAGGGTCTAAGATATCAGTAATCGTGTCAGCCCTGCAGCCGACGCCATGTTAAATTTCAACATAACATGATATAATTTGAGTGTTTGTCAACACAATCCAGGTGATGGTATGTTTACTTAATATGTATGGTTTGTTCTATTTTCGCGATGACATTAAAATCAATACAAACACATGTGATGATAAGTAATGTTGAGCCCGTGCATGGTAAAAGGCACACGTTTACTTTCTAAACAATGAAGGAACAGATCAGCCGTTAAGTCACTCGTCGTATTAGAATATACACACGTTGGTAGAACCTTTTTACAAGTATATATAAATAATAGGTGAACAATGGATATCTTGATCAAACTGTACAGATGAACATGCTGGTCTGGATCGGCTCTTTTCCCAAAAGCCAACTTGTACCTTTGACCATGCACGGGCTCGTTATTAACCTTCTCATGGTAATGTGTTCTGTCCTTAATGTTCATGATGTTGTACATAGATGATAGCTATGTTTTTCAAATCCAGATAATCTTTTCACTTAGTGGTGAATACACCTTTTTGAATATGCGAAAGGAAATATATCTCTGTAATATATCGTAAGATACACTATTTCTTGCTCATGTCATGATTTAAACAATCGACTCGCGATATCTCGAAATCGAAAGGAACCAATACATCACTTCCAGTAATCGACGTGTTCAAGTAATCGACTCTTCGAGTAATCGACGTGTTCGAGTAATCGACGTGTTCGAGTTATTGACCTGTTCGAGTAATCGACGTATTCGAGTAATCGACGTATTCGAGTAATCGACGTGTTCGAGTAATCGACGGGTTCGATTAATCGACGTGTTCGAGTAATCGACGTATTCGAGTAATCGACGTATTCGAGTAATCGACGTGTTCGAGTTATCTACGTATTAGAGTAATCGACGTGTTCGAGTAATCGACGTGTTCGAGTAATCGACGTATTCGAGTAATCGACGTTTTCGAGTAATCGACGTATTCGAGTAATCGACGTATTCGAGTTATCGACGTGTTCGAGTAATCGACGTATTCGAGTAATCGACGTATTCGAGTAATCGACGTGTTCGAGTTATCTACGTAATCGACGTGTTCGAGTAATCGACGTATTCGAGTAATCGACGTGTTCGAGTAATCGACGTATTCGAGTTATCGACATGTTCGAGTAATCCCTCGATGTATGTTAGACTCAGTTTTGTAAGTTCAGCTCCGTTGATCATTTGTACTTTAGTATTTATCATGAAAAGTAAGCCAGTGATAACATCATATCAAGAAAACAGCGCGCTAGTTGTTCTGGTAACTAGACTTAACAATCCGAACTTCTGCTTTGTTGTTTTCATAAGACAGATCCTTTACAGTTCTAGTTATCGCGAGTCCTCTGTAAATATGGTTCGGTTCGGGTGTACATTGATAAATATATTTGAGTTTCGCTAAGGTAGATCCAACCAATTTAGGTCATTGTAGATTGATATCACCCTTCGCATCCTCGCTGTTTGATCTTAATATGTTCAGTTTGACATGCAGTCACAGACAATCTCAACCAACCTCTGATTGTCATGCAGAACTTGGACACGGTATCATGAACACAAAGGCTCATATAAATGCATGCTTAACTCTATCGCTGCCAAATGCAATTACAGGCTTTTGCAAACAATGCAGTTTCTGGTGAGACAGTTCGTAACGAGCCGTCTCGCCTGAAATCTGCATTGTTTGCCACTTAGTTTAAACTTATTTATTTAAAATCGATTGCGAAACAAGCTTTAAGCTTATATTAATCACGCTCGATGTCTGCTTCAGCAGTGAAAGAGTTAAAACAAAACGACTTTAATTGGTTAACCTGGAGCACGACATGAGTTTGCCCTGACCAAGTGGTAAGCGTGAAGGACTTGAGACTGGGCGTCCCGAGTTCGATCCCTTCTCGTGGCTGCAATGGCAGAGTACTTGTAGACTAGGTATATTCCGTATGCTAATACTGTTGAGACACAGATAATTGTAGCCGTGATATAACTATAATGCTGTTTGAAAACGGCTTTTATATATCGATGTAAGTTATGGTATTTGACAGCCTTGTTATTATAATTAATAAACAACTATTGATGTTATAATTTGTACGACTTTATTGTTTTTATCTAAATCTATTGAGATACAACATAGAAGATACAAAATAAGTACAAACTGTATACTATTTATAGATACATTCTACGACAATTTCGCTACCTCGAACGAAAACCAACCTTCGGGATTTTGAAAACTACGAAAATCTGATCAGGTAATTCACTGTTCGCAAAATATTCGCACAGGAAACCTTGATGTATCTGGAACACAGCTATGACCAAAACGAGTGGCCGCAATAACCTTTAGTTTCAAAATCTCTGAAGGTCAGTTTTCGTGTAATGTGGCTCAAGTTTATATATACACATGAAGAACCGACAGTGCGTTCAGTGAAATTAGTCGTTAGCTAACGTTAGCAAATAAATCAATCAGATTACAGCTACATCAACCCTGGTACGAACTGTAACAAAGCCTACGAAACTACTTCTCTGAACGCATTCATAATCGGGTCACACGACGAGGATTTTTACAAAAGGCAGATTTCACAAATAGCGAATTCAAATAATATAGTTATTTATTTGAATTATTATCTTTTTTGTCCGTGATATTAGATGTAGAAAGTGTATGCCTCGTTTATCTTAATTTCTTTCTATTTTCCACTATCAGTATCATTTGGAAAATGAAAAACTAAATGTTTGTGCTCTGCTCCAACACGAGAATTTGTTATTGGACTGTAAAATTACGAATGATACTCTTTGGAAATACTGTTGAGAAAAAAGTGGTTTATAGAGCTAGTATATCGGTATTACCACAAGTAGGTACCGAGCCAGGTATATACAGTAATTCATGAACAATAGATGTTTAAAATGTTAAGTTAGTATGCCTGTATTTCTATGACTGTTTGTCGCCAGTCATCGTCGGACACCCACGGTTGTTGACACCGCTATGCTACACCATCTATGTCAACACCCGTGGGTGTCCGTCGATCGTCGTCATGTGACTTTTCCCGCACTACGTAACGTTGAGTTATACAATATGCACCAATTAACATCCGGATATACATTGAAGTCGTGCTCTGTGAAGAAGAACCTTAGTGCATATGTGACCAGTGAAGATTCAGACCAGCATGTACACCCACTTCATCTGGTAACACACATTTTGAAAATTGGTCACGGACGGTTTAATGATATTTCTTACACATATTAATCATTTACATCATATTGCTTTGAAGTGTTGGTGTACATTTACCCTGTGCTAATTACGCTAAGGTTGGATTTCACACAGCATTACTCATTTATTGTATTGCACAACATAATATACCATGTTTATAATGAAACTACATTTAACAACACCCGTGGATACATTTTACATAATTTGAAAACCTTTTAGAGAACCTTTTAACATTTGTAACGCTATATCACGGCAGCCAGTTCACCTACTCATGTGTTTCCTGGCTTTCTCACACCAGTACTCCACACATACTTTCCAAGCCACTCGCTGCTTTTCCACAAAATTCTAGTCTTTAAATAAAAGTCTATGACAAGTATGTACACGATACAAGACTAACCCGTGAAGGTGGTCTAAATATAAAGGTATAATTGTGACACTATGTCTAATAGAACTGAGGCAGCAGTGATATAATGGTCAATGGTTCGATTCCCATTAGAGCAGTGTTAGACTTTGGGACCTCCTCATTGGCTCAGCGCCAGTGCTGTTTTAGTATCGGCAATGGATCAAGAAGACATGGAGAGAGTTATGTCATATGGTCATGATAATTTCGGTGGGTTAACTGATGCGTGCACAACTAAACGAGGAACAGGGAAATACGTTCCATCAAATAAGGCAGTCTATATATAAAGAACTGTGTGCTTATTGTGACACGTATCTCAATTGTTATTTCAATTTAAACCAATGCAGATACCCTTTTTACAATACAATGATAAAGTAATTGGCTGAAGTAGTGATTATTTGCTCCCGGTTTCAGACGCACCAGTTTAACCAATGCTTGCCATCTAAGCTTAGAAACCACAAAAACGTTTCAGCAAATACTATATTGCCATATTCCTCATTAAACACAATATACCCAAACTCTATATACACATTTCTAATAGATAACACAACATAATTGTAAAGGCTGTTCTTGTTAAATATTTATTAACAGCGAAATCGTCTTCTCGAAATTGTCTTATATTCCAGGATCGAATTAACGTGTTACTACTAACCATATATGTTCTGTTCCATCGTCGAAGCATTTGAATATTTGTCAATATTTTGTATAACCGCAACCGTCGCTGATCGTAGAAATAAAATTCATGATATTGTAAGGCAATTTACCCCTTCAAATGCTGATTTTAAAGCATTGGACTTGTCAGGTTTTGTGTTTAGAAACAGCCAGCAGTCAGAAGTATAGAGCCTGACCAGAAGGCGCGGATACGCCGACTGGATTGTTGCACAGAACTCACAACTTCGTACCCAACAGGCAAAGTGTTAATCGGGAATATCATTAAAATTGTTACGTAAACTAATAAGAGAGTGTGTTCGACAAAGCATCATCTTCAAAGTTACATCGACTGAAAATATTCGATCGATTTCGAGAAACGCTTGATCACTGTTTATTCAATGATATATACTGTTTCATACATTAGTAACGGGTGTTTTCCCTTCCGGTTCAGATTCGACCTTTTCTAGAATGATTGCTTCCATATGGCCATATCCGCCGTTCATTCGACTCGTAGTTTTCTTGTATTCCTTCATGATTTTACGGATTTCCTCATACATCGGAGCAATGATAACAATAAGTCCCATAACGACAGCAAATATTTGGGTACCCCAGATCCAGAAGGAGAATTGCGTTAGATCCATCATGGGAAAAGTAGCCATGATTCCCGGTATAATCAGCGCAAATACAACGATACAACTAGCTCCTCCAATATAAGCGACTAACTTGGCTTTCCTAAATGTCTTTGCCATCTGCTCAAATGTTGGTTTCCCATCATATTCAAGACCTTTCAGCTCCTCTCTATAGTTCACTTCCCATGGATTCAGCGGGTTTTCTATGTCGTACATCTTCTGCCATTCGAGGTTTTCATCGTCAACGTTTTTGATATCGTGAGTACACAGCGATACAATGATGCAAAATATGAGACAGGCTCCGAAGCTGGTACATGTACCAGCCAGAATGGCGTAGTTTTGTACAGTATTCTTCAAAAAGTTGCTAAGTCCACCTTCGTAAAAAGAGGCGGCAACTAGAGTGGCAGTAACACCGCATATCAGGCCGGCGATTCCACCTGCAACACAAAATGGTCTTGTGAATGATATTGGGCATGTAATCACCACTCATTTGAAATATGTTCTAATTTTAATTCTAAATTAACAAAGTAATTCACTTTCTGATTGGCTAATCCGTTGGCCTATCAGAAATTATAATCATAAAATATTTAGGATATTTATACAAATTAAGAATTATACTGAATTTTAAATCGTTGATATCAGTCTAAAGGGAGTATTGTCGTCTCCGGGATCTGGTATTTCTTTGATCGTCAAAAGTCCAATATATATGTAACCTTCTTATCATAGTGGTACATATGAAGGCTATTGTGATACACATCTTTGGTGTTCAGACCAAGAGAATGTCTTTCTATACTATTTAGCCTGTACACAAGCAGGTATTCTACTCGTTTTGGTGCCATGTTGCACACCACGTAACGAATCCGCCATAAGTAATTGTTTTGTGTTTTTACGCCGCTGTCAACATTTGTTCAGTTATATCACGGGGGCGTTTCCTGGGTAAGTTACCAGTACTACTGGTTCATTTATCCTGAAACCAGCCAGTCAGTCGTTATACTAACCCCAAAACCCTGAGCGCCAAGGAGAGTAGCCATTACTTCCATTTTAAAGTCTTTGGTATGACCCGACCATGGATCGCGAATCCACGTCCTCTCGCACTGGAGTCAGACGCTCTACCAATACACACAGCAATGCACATATGACTGAGTTCTGTTTATGTATGATATTAACCGCAGACTTTTGATCTATGACCAATGTAGTGGCAAATGGTAGTTTCGTGCATAAATACGCTTTGGGTGAAATGCAATCCTGGTACAAGTGAAGATAAACGAATGTATGAGTATTCATGCAAATATACCATTCGGCAATGATTGTCATACATTTTATTGCTAAAATGTGGAAAAGCCAATATTCAGGTCAAACTGCGCGAATGTGCAAATGTATCTAAATCTACTCTGGTTGCAAATGTCTTATGGTCGTTTATTTGCTGAAATTGGCATCAGGATACTGGACATCGCTAAGTTCTTTTAGCACTGTTTATCTAATGTCCCTTTGACAAAGAAACTTGCTTGGATAGTAACATGTGTGACTAGAATATATTGCAATAAAAATGCCCTTGTCTCACGACTAAAAATACTAAAAACATTAAACAAAATGTGGATATAACATCATATTTAAGCACTGCCATAGATGATAAAAGAAAATAGTCCTTACCGGAAATAAGCCCTTTGCCGGTTGCCTTCACCCAGATAATGGACAGAATGACGGGAGGGAAACACGGTATGGTTATAATGGCCCCGCTGTAAAATATCCAGTTCAGGTCTATACCCGTTTCAAACACGATCAAGCCAAGTGGAATTATAGAAATGGTTACCATGACAATACACCAATCTTTAAACCCGATCAGACTATCCTGGTACTCCCTGTATCGGCCGTGAGTCGGGCAACTGAAATTAGAAATCGGAACATTTCCAGTTAAACATATTATTTAAATACTAATTTTCAACATTATATCATTTATAACACCGAGACAGAATATGTATTCAGGATCCAGGATAACATATGGAATGAAGCGTCGAAGTCAGGATTAAAAATACCGGTAGTACTGGTAATTATCACAGGAAACGCCGTGATATAACTAAAATACTGTTGTTAAAACACCTTTTAAAAAAGGTAAAACTCCCCAAAACTTATCACTCGGCCTCAGCGAATTCCTTTGTACAAAAAAGGCACACGGTGACATAAATGGCACTAGACGTACGCCGTAATTATTACGGATCATATTGAAAGCATCATACAATATAACAGCTATATCATGGCTTGTACAAGATGACTTTACACTTAAGCCAAGTCTACTAAAGCTCTCCATACATAATCACATTGGTCGTATCAACGCCAACCTGAGAGCAAAGACAGTCAGATACACTTAACGCAATATCGTATGGCCAGGAACCGTACACTAGAGCTCCTACTCTCGAGAAATATGTCCCCGAGATGTTTGGTCAAGTATGCACGGAGTAAAATGTTGCAGCTCCCTGATTTGTAACTGAATGCAAGTGTATTTTAGATTGGAAAGATTAAAAGAAAATTAGTTACAGCATCTCTTATCACATAATTGGTGTAAAGTGTTACAATATTGATTAGTCTTGAATCTCCATCCACTTGCAGGACATGCTTGTCTTCGTGATTCCTATCCGAAATTGTTCTGTAGACAGTCATTGTTAAACCTTACCTTCTATACGCGACTTTAAACATCAGTCGATGTTCCCTACAGTGCAAGACTGTTAATAGCCTTTGCAAATGAATGTAGACCAAGATCAGATTGCACATTCGTGAAGTCATATCGTGGTCTAAGTTTATATATGTGATAATTGTAAACAATTCATATACAAGAAGAAGGCAATTTCATAAAATAAATATTTCCAAAATGTAAAAAAATAGGCAGAGGACGAAATAGAATACACCCAGATAAAAAATTATAGAAACAAAAGGGATGGAAAGTGTCATTATTAAAAAGAATTGAGAACATTCTGGACAAAGGAAAAAATTATCATTACGATAATTTTCTCTTTCTGTCATACTGTTTTCAAAGATTGCTGAAGATGAGTCGGAATGCGTCTGTCTGTAGGTTGGAAAGTTATCCAGCGGCATGAAGGTAAACGTGTCATGATGAAATGTTATATAAACTGGACAGTTTGCATAAAACCATGTACGCTAACCTGTTCCCACATACAACAGACCTGCAACAGTCGACACCGAGCGAAAACCCCGAAACTCACTATAAATATAAATCAAAGTATATTACAGACTAGGGTTGATCACATAATGACTGAAGGACGAATTTTCCATGATGATTGAACCATATCTCTTTAAGTAGCGATGTTTTAACAATTCTTCTTCATACGCGAAAAACGCAGCTTTATGTTGGAAAGGATTGTAAGTGTGGACTATGAATGTCTACTCAATTTGTAAGATGTACATTGACTGTTTACAATTCACTCAAATGGCACAATAAATGTTTTTATAATAGCTACATGTAGGCGGTCATTTGAGCTCTCACGTATACAGCTTATGTAAACATTTTTTGAAGCACATTTAGATAGTAACAACATGATAGAGATACTGTTACTAGATTAATTTTATAAAATTGGATTTAGAGAGCTATACCGACAAGGGGAATTTTTGTTAACCCATCTCCCACATGCAGACGCATTTTATTTATACACCTGTAGTAAACTTCTTCTTCAATAACATTGTGGCGAACGGAGAGATATTACTCATCATGAGTAATATCTCCTTTGACCCGAATAGCTAACCCTTTCCCTCATATAGACGCGTTCTGACGCATCTGCAGCAGACGGCTTTTTGAAAACATAGTGACAAAAGAAGAAATTGCGCAAAACGTGCAATTTCTCCTTTTGCAACAATGTTTTCCACTTTAAGTCATAGATTATCCATTCAATTATAGAGATTTTTTTTTTTTTTTTACAAAATATGTTCAAAGTCGTCTGCTGCAGAATTGTCGTTTGAGGGAAAAGGTTAAACTCAAATCAGTAATGTAGCGGTGCTCTACGAGAATCTAACCTCATTATGGAACAGTGGAAAGGACTTGCGCAACCATGCTAAGGATCTAAATGGATTTTGCCTCACAGAAATGTCTTTAAATGTTCTATGACTAACTGGCGAAAACTTCAGAATCAGATCAGACTATGCAGGTACGACGGCTGATCTTGGTCTACACTTATCGCAAATTCACTACGCGGAGTTATTAAACTTATGATTTATAGTGATAATAATATTTATGATTTATAGTGATAATAATATTTTCTTATGTTTTCCTAGACATTTAGATGCTGCATATTTATAGTATATAGGAAAGGGTCATTTTGTTTGTTTGTTTGTTTGGAGTTTAACGCCGCTTTCAACAGCTTTGGTCATATCACGGCGGTCAGTGCACCTACCCATGTTTTCCTGGCTTTCCCACAACAGTACTTACACAACATTCTTTCGAAGCCACTGACTACTTTCTCACATAGATCAGAGGTGAGAGGCAATGGAAAACATCGCCCGAAAGAATGTCGCCGCAACCGGGTATCGAACCCGTGACCTCCAGATCACGAGTCAGATACGCTACCAATTGAGCTACCCGGCCGGGTCTAGGAAAGGTCAACTTAATGTCTTACCTAAAACACATTCTTTGACACATACAAGTGGGAAAGAAAAGTAGACTGTTCTTAAAGTCGTTAATATCGTTATTTGCTAAGCTAACTAGCCGTTGTTATAATCTAATACAAAGGAATGTGAATTAGTAAAAATGAGTCCAAAAGAGCAACAATTATCGCAAAGTGGCTTCTATCATAGTTTACAGTACCAAGTCATACATTTTAAATCTTCCCCTCATATAGACGCTTTGTGACGCCTCTGCAGCACACGACTTTTGAAAACATTGTGGCAAAAGAAGAAATTGCTGAAAACGAGCAATTTCTCCATTTGCCACAATATTTTTAACTTTTTCCATTGATTATACCTTCATTTTTAGAGATGTTCTGTGTTTGTGCCAACTTTCTTTCAAAGCCGTCTGCTGTAGGTTTGCTGTATGTGGGAAATGGGTTAAGATTAAGTAAAATATGAACCGAAAAGAAGGGTGTAACGATCTCCAAATTAAACACTTACATTACATTGCATACATTCAATTGAGATATTAAATGCAGTAATTCAAATTTAAATAGTTTTATAGTAAAAAATATATTTTGGATTTAGACCGGCCGACCGAGGATGTATACATACATGAACTTTAACGACTGTTTTTTAATTTACCCTTACAATACTGAACTTCTGTCACGTTTATCATCTTACTATTTGACATAGTCAATACATAGTTCCCGGAACTACAACATTTATCTCCCCTGGCAGCCATTTTGATAGGCAAATTTACTATAACGTGTTGAATAGAGAAATATCAAATATAGTAAAATAAAACAATTGCATGTGAAAAATATTTAAATCCAAAAGTCGATTTATCAGATCGTACAAAGGCATCACGAAATATGGTTGCTAAACTCAAATTCCTTTGTATTTTCCTAATTATCACATTTTTTAAATAAAGTCGATTAATGTTCATCATATTTGCCTATCAAAATGGCCAACAAGGGAGATAACTATTGTATGAGTCTTTGCTTAATCCAAAAATGATTAACAAACAATGTATACCAAGAATTAACTGCATGAAAGTCATATTTAGCTTGATGAGTCAATATTGTACAGTCTATAATTGTATTGCACGAATCTTAGTGATCGAATTTCCGATTCCTTACGTGTAAGGTGGTTTGATGCCGTTCGAATGATCCACCTGAAGAGTCTCTCTCCCCTTCGAATTGGATCTCATAATGGTCCAAAAGCTTGGGGTTTTCGTGCTCCGTGCCTTCCTATCCTCCTCACATGGGTGACATTTTGATACATCCGGGCATTCACAGCGATCACGTGGGCTGTTTGCGTTACTTTTGACCATTTTCTTGACGATATCTTTTTTCCGCTTGCCACACAGTACACAATCTATTTCTGTAAGACCACGTCTGAAAAGGATTGTTAAGTATTCGTTAGAAAAGGACAACATATTCGTTAGCAAAGGACAACAGAGATGAAAACCTGTGGTACTGTCAACGCTTGACGTCGGTTGATGCAACGATAACCGTGCAGTAATAACATGGTTTGCAAAATGGTTTACATAAACCAGAAAACAAATTAAAGTTTATGCCGTAGCCTTTACTGTCTGCAGATGCGTTATATAGACCTTAATGAATCCTCTGACCAAACCAGTAGAACTGTCCCGGAACGCTACTGCTTAACAAAAGTACTACAGTATAATACTTTTTCGAGAACTTAAGCGAAACATTGAGATTACAGCTAAAACAACCGGACATAGGTGTATCGTGACCAACAAGAATACATGTTCAAGTCAAAAGAGATTGTGTATTAAGGGACTTTAACGATCAGCGTATATCCAGATCAGCCCCGCGTCTAACCAGGTCATTTCCGGTTCTCCATAGAATCGCAATATTTTCTACAGAATAATTTAAACACTTTTAACTATAACATCCTGCGCACGCGATTTTATCATAGTTATCATTTGCATATAAACTACGTAGGTAATTGTTCGTGTTGCCTGATGCTTGTGAACGTGTTGGTCGAAACAGCGGCTGACTTTACTCATTTACTGATGCTGACTAAATATGACGCCTTTGCCTTTGCAGCAAACAGATTTTGAGAGTAGAGAGTTTCCATATGTTTTGCCTAGCTGTTTTAAAGTCGTGTGCTGTATGCGAGAAAGGGTTAACATATCACATATTCATTAAGTGCTAAATTGCAACGCAGCGTTATCAACCAAGGATTATTTCAGTCAAGTAATTTCTTAGGCAGTTATTATACTGAGTATCATTAGTTTCAACTTAATAAAGACATCAGAAGAAAAATTAGAAAATAAACACGAGCGACAAATGTGAATGACGTCACTAATCAAAGCGCCATCATCTAGTGAGATTTAATTATCTCTCGCGAGATGTATATCATTAACTTGAACACTCAGCGTCTACAGAGTACTTCTTAAGACACAAAGATAATTAGTTTTTATGGACGACAAAGGTCGGTGCAATAATTAAATACCCATTCCATAAATGAGAGAATTTCGTCTGCATTGTAAGCCGTTTTTTCCTGTGATGATGTGAGGACCCTTTTTTCCGCCGAAAAAAATTACAAATGTAAAGATGAGCGATTTAAATCCTTTTCAATACACTCCACAATGTGTTGTCACGTGACAGTTTAATCATCTTGAAAATAATATTGAAACTCTCTATAAATAATAATATAAGTATTGAATTCATTTGTCAATAGTGTGGCAAAAAGAGAAATTGGTCATGACGAGCAATTTCGCCTTTTGTAAAAATGTTTTCTTCAAAAGGCGTTTGTTGAAGAATACGTCTCCAAATTGGAAAGGTTTAATGTATATAAGGTGATGTCGTTTCTGCGATATATTTTTGAAATAAAATATATGTGTCGCTATTCGCCATTAACTCTTTCAGCGCCAAATTGTTTAAAGTAGACTCTTCCATGTTTAAAATTGGGCGTCTTCATTTCTCTTGTAATAGGGATTTTGAATATTTTTATAACTAAAACGCAAACAATGCTGATTTCAGGTGAGGCAGCTCGTTACGAGCTGACTCACCTGAATCTGCATTGTTTGCAAAAACCTCAATATTGCCTTTGGCGCTGAAAGAGTTAATTAAGCGGTATTTCAGGACAACACAACCTCTGTGTAATTAATACACGTGTGGAGAACTGTCTGTATCCTTACTAACGGATTGAAATGGATACTGCTTTACAGAATATTGCTGAAACTTTCTTTGACAAATTGACGAACAGTGCAGGCCATATCAGCCTGTGCGAACTCGCTGGTTGCTTTAGATATACACTGGTCGTAATTGCCTTATGGTTAGTTTTCGCAGAGCCCGCTCAATTTTACCTATCCGGATGACCATAGCCCTAAATGTATTCCCGCGCAGTATATCATTAAGATCTACATCGTTTTTCACCAAGTCAATGTACTATTTAGTGAGCTAGGCCATTGGAAAACCGACATTCGGATGTTTTTATAATTTATGACAAATCCGTTTAATCCTTTCTCACATACAGAAGACTTTTGAAAACATTGTGGCCAGAGGTGAAATTGCTCTTGATGAGCAATTTCATCTTTGGCCACAATAATTTCAACTTTATTTAACAATTAAGCTATCTTTTATGGAGATTTTCAGGTGTTTGTCACTATGTTTTCAAAGTAGTCTGCAGCAGATTCGATGTATTTTGAAAAGGGTTAAATGACAAGCGCATGTAGTGGTTTATTGGTGTTGACCGTTGGTCAGAAACTTCTAGAAGGATTGTCTGTCTGGATAATGAACAGAGAAGGTGCTGATCAGACTGCATTTCACATGACGGGAGCCATTAGTTACTTTTAAAAGATAATAGAAACATTGATTGGAAGATCAGGGTTCGATCCCTGGTCGGGTCATATCAAAGACCTCTCCATACGCAGAGTTGCGGTGATGGAAGTACGATATATTCATCCATATCAATATATTAAATGATATCGAAAGTACACGTGCATTACCACGGAAACGCAATGATATAACTAAAATGTTATTGGAAACGACGTAAAACATCAGTTATTAAGAAACACAATCATTAAAAGACAGACGGTCTTTATATTCATTCTCTGCGTCAATTCTTAATTAACAGTTCTTATCTTAAGTCACGCAATCGAAGGATAACGTTAATTTCAACATCAGTTCAGTTGTAGGTATGTCGCCAATATTGTGTATAGTTTTATTTGATATTTGTTCATTAGTCGATATTATTTTCCGCCAAACCTGTTTTGATTACTGTGTTCTTAACCCTTTACTATATACGAAAAGTATACAGCAGTTTACTTTGAAAACTGCTATATACCGAGTAACTCTAAAATGACTGCATAGTTATTGAATAGAGTTGAAACGATTGTGGCAAAAGGATAAATTGTCTGCTGTTAACTTGTCAAAATGCGTCTACAAATGGGAAAGGGTTGATTAAATTTGTCATTAAAAGTTAGTGCCGTATACAAATAATGCAACCATAAATCGCGATGGGCTCATTGTGGCCAAATGACAATTGTATTAGATTCGAAAGGTTACATCATTATGCTTTATGGCTTGGGAATAAATCAGCAGATAGTATTTCTCCTGGTTACGATATTTGTCTACTACCGTATTATGAAGGTTGACGACCAGGTGTCAGATAAAATACGTAGTCTTTTCATTTCTTCGGTAAGCTTATGTGAGTAATATTCGTTTATCTGGAATGCATTTTAGTCGGTAGCTTATTAATTGAGCGCGTATCTGAGAATACATTATTTGGTCCACTACTCTCGGAACACGCGACATCTTCGTAACTTTTCGTAATGACCCAGTTTCTTAATAGTATCCAACTATCGATTATTCACGAACGAGCCGAACATTCAGGCAAGTGCCGTGTCTACCAAGTACAATGGACCGATTGGTGTTATTAGAGTAGTCGGTCAATTATTTTCACAATATGATATACGTGATATACCTGAAGGGTCTGAGATAGGTCTGGTAGATATCGTAGACGATGATAGAGGACATGGCCATAACTTCGCCAGATCCCGTGGACATCAGTGCCATGGCGCCCATCGTTAATACCAGTATGCCACCAGCACTCCCTAACACTGTCTCGGCTATCAGAGGGGTCACCAGACCTAAATTAACATAAACAAATATATGTGACACGTGTCTGGCGATTTAGGATATTGTTTTCTTACAGAGATGAATCTGCATATGAGCCGTTCCACGAGAAAAACAAACATTAGGGTCTTTGCGTAATGTATCGACCCAGATAAGCCTGTGTAGTCCGCGCAGACTAATCCGGGCCTAATCCGGGCCGACACATTCCGTCTCATGGAGTAATGATTCCTGAAATAGAAAATCCACAGGAGGCGAAAAGTGTCTGTCCGGGTTAGGCTGCGCGGCATGATAACGCTGACCCGGATCGACACTTTACGTAGAGTCGTCAATGTTGGTTTTCTCGTAATTCGGCTCGTATATATATACTGTCACCAAATTCTTTACTGTCCACATATATTAACACAGCCTATGATCTAACATCTAACACAAACACATTTCGAACCTTCCAAGGGGATTTAAGCAATGCTCTAGGAAAATCAACCATGGGGCGTTTATGTCCAGCTTAGATCTAGAACGCAGCCTTATCGGTCTCAATAATGTTTTGTTTTTTTAAGACTTGCCATAAATACACGTAAGTCAGTTCACCGAGCATCCACGATCTGCCTTGACTCAAATAATTAAATAGAAACATAAGATGTGATGTTCACCAGGGATGTAGCCATTTTGAAAAACAAGGAACAAAAAGCAGACAAGTGAATTTGATACGAAATACTGGTTTGACTTCAAGATATGCGTGGGATGATCATTGACCATACAAGAACGACAATACACGAATATCCTTTTCTTTCACCTCAGTCTCCCAGTGTGATGCAGTGGTTACAGGCATCCAGCTCGGGATAAGGAGGCCAGGGTTTAATTCCCGGTCGAGTCATACCAAATACTTAAATAAGTGTAATATTGACTTCCCTGTTGGCGATCATGGCTGCGAGGATAGCATGCATCAGTGGTAGTACAAATCATACTCATTACCGAGAAACGCCGTAATATATTTGAAATACTGTTGTAATCGAGGTAAAACAGCATTCAAACCTATATACCATACCTTCATCGATTTGCCCCTGTGTCAGATGATGGGTTCCGTTTTCCGCACTCAGTGACAGGTAGGCAAGCCCAGTGGTGGTCGCCATGGTGGACGGGATTGCGAACCACATGAGGCCTCCCAATAAAAACCCATACACACCCTGCGTCGGCTTGGCTGCAATTCTACTTTGCCAGGAAGCCTGGTCACAATAGGTCACCGCGGACGATACAAATACCTAGAACACACACACGTTCATATATAAACCATGGCTGCGTTCGAAACACACAAAACGTTAGACTTTAACGTGATTTTAATGGTTTTCATGAAACATGTTCTATTTCAATCTGTATTGAACACGTAACAGGTTACCGGTAGATAGGCTACTGTAGAAAGAAATTGACCCACAACATACGGTAAGGTGTCTTGTTGCATGTCTGTTTTGGTATCACATAACGGGGATTTGGGAAGAAATAGGTTGAACTGCAAATAAAATGGTCATTTACCAGCTACATGCATGTACGTGTATGTGGATATGTTAGACTCAGGCGAATAGAGAAGGAAAATGTGAGTGATGCGGATACATAGACTCACGTGAATCTTAACCTTTTACAGTACAAAGTCGGCAGAAGCTGCTCAAACAAGTTAAGTAGAACAACGAGTTTCATTAAGACATTACGTCCGAACTAATCATGAGAGTACGTGGGTAATGTCAATGAAAATCAATATTGTTTAAGTCACAGGTCTCAAATCACTTATGTAAAATGCTAATCAAAGAGGGCGAGGACTAAAATTGTGTTTATTTATTTTGTCATTGCCATTGTCATTGTATAAATTTTGTAGAGCTAGAAATGTAACAAAAGGAGCTTACTGTACCAGGCTACTTTTTACCATACAAAACATGATTAAGATATAACTGTTTCTATTATAAAACACCATTAGTAGTTAATTAAATCACATTTACATCTGCTCTGTACTTTAAGCGTACATATTTGGGGCTATTAACATAACATCGGGAGATAATCCATTTACTTATGAAATAGTTCAGCGATATCCTTGACATCGAGGTCTATATGAACCTGTTCATGAGAAAAAGTGCAAGTTATCGTTTCTAAACAGTGTAGGTTCAGATCGGCCCGTCCATCTGCTATGTCTTATCAGAACCTACACTAGTTGAGAAAAGCCTCTAACAGATTTGTGTAGGAAATGTGTGAAGACGGAAGATGTTAATCAGAGTGTGTGGATGCACAGACTGATCTTGATCTTCATTTTTCACAGAATTCCATCTGTTACCTTTACATATGCACGAGTTCAACTAGGCCACATATTTACGACGCTTATCATGGGATTTAAATGTATGATTAATGTATTCCTTTATTCCAGACCATATCTCATACACATTGTGTACTCGTTATAGGCAGATATTGATGACATGTAGATAACACATATATGACGGTTCTTATCCTAGTCCGTAATTAAACATTGTTGTCTAAACGTCATTGGAGTTTTGCTTTGTCAAATAAAGACTAAGAGATGTCTATTTTAGTTTAATTTCTTATGCACTATGTTCTTGATTTGAATAAAATAATTTTGTAGATACCGGATACAATAGCTCGGACTTAATTGTATTCCGTCTATAGACTAGACCACAATCACGCAACTTGGTGATAATTTAGAAATATTTCCAATTTATATTTAGGTATATCAATAACTGCTCGGTTGCAGTTCAGTTGCTGTATTTTATTTTGAGCACTGAGCTACGAGTACTTTAAGTTTATATAAAAATATAAAGGTTTTCCTGTAATGTATTAAAATCGTGATGCCAAATCCGATACATGTTAAAACCTTTTCTTCAGATGTTTTCAAAGAAGACAATTCTGGTAAGGTCACATCAGACCAGCATGTTACTGTTCCTGAGATGCTTGCAACACCGGAATATATCAGGTCACTAATCCTTTCTCACTTAAAGAGGCATTTTGAAAACATTGTTGCAAAATAGGAAATTGCACATGGTAAAAGATTTCTCCTTTTGCTACACTGCTTTCAACTCCTTTCGATAATTATAATTTGCATTGGTAGAGATGTTATACATTATCCCTAAGGTGTTTTTTCAAAGCTGTCTGCGACCGGTTTTAGCCGTTCCATGAACAATCCACGTTATGGACTCTGCGTATTGTATCGTCCAGATCAGCCTGCGCAGTCCGCGCAGACCAATCCGGGCAGAAACATTCCATCCAAGGGGGATAGATGTATTGAGTAATGACTCATGAAGGAGAAAATCCACAGGAGGCGAACAATGTCTGTCCGGGTTAGCCTGCGTGGCATGCTTAGGCTGATCCGGGTCGATACTTTACGCAGATTCCGCAATGTTGGGTTTCTCGTGGGATGGCTTATTTATCAAATACCGACGAGGGAAAGCGTTGGTAACAGACCGCTTACTTCTATGACTCCAAAAAGGAGAGCGACACCCGATCTGAACGTGAGGTAGCTGTAACCGTGGTTCTCTTCCGGTCCGTGAATGCACGAGATCGCATCGAACATCTTCTCTACGTTCCCTATCGTCTCATGATCATCATCTGTACTGTGCCAAATCTTTACCACGAACACAATCAGTAATATAAATACAAGGCAAGCGTTGAAGTATGAAACATAAAAAGTAGTTCCTAGTCCGCCGATTAGAGAGTAAGAACCGAATAACACCGCCATGATTAGCAACGTGAATTCATCCGATGCGTCCTTAGTGAGGGATTGGATGGTAGCACGGCCGGCTAGAAGGATACCAATAGTTATAACTAGATTGGTCACGAGTGCAAAGCAACAGAATACCATGTGTGCATTGCGTCCAAACCTGGCGTGGATAACCTGAAATTGAAGGTTAATCACATTAAACACCAAAACGACTTTCTGACATGTCTTTCATGTCTGCATCAAAATCATTCAAGTTAACGATATTCTAAAAATGATATGTTCGAAGTAGATTATTCTGATGTATTAACGCTTTCCTAAATACAGATGATTTCTGACGCCTTTGAAGCCGACGACTTTTGAAAGCATTGTGGCAAAATGAGAAATTGTCAAAAATAAGCAATTTCCTCTTTTACCACAATGTTTTCAACGTAGACTGCTGCAGTATTGTTGTGGGAAAGGGATTAGTAAATGGGACAAAAGCAGGGTTTTTTCTTGCTGATGATTGAAGCGGGAAGTGGGCTTCAATGGCATTCTTGTTATTTTGGTACAATGTACAATTCATTAAATTATTTCGGAGTTGCAGTTCGCGAATGATGCCAGGGATAATCAACATTAACATATGAGCCGTTCCACGAGAAAACCGGAGTTATGGCCGCTTCGTAATGCATCGAACAAGATCAGCCTGCGCAGTCCGCACAGGCTATTCAAAGCCGACACATTCCGTCTCAGGGGGGATAGAGGTATAGAGTAATGATTCCTGAAACAGAAAACCCACAGGAAGCGAAAAGTGTTTGACCGGGTTAGCGTGCGCGGCATGCTTAGAGGCTGATTCCGGTCGATAAATAACAGTTCACAATGTTGGTTTTCTCGCGGGACGGCTCATATGCTCTTCTGATGAACACGTTTTAGTGATCTAGATAAATGGAAAGATTTGTTGGCGGAAGGTTAGAAAGCATTGTGTGAAAATAATAATACTCTCTATTTATTTATATTCTCCACTTTTCTCTTTTTCTCTGGTAGGAAGAGCTAAATCTCCCTCGTATAACATTAAGGGTTAAATTCTTTATTAACCCTTATCCCGCTGAATTCCTCCGCTATCACTGTCCCTTACCAAGTTCGTGTATATGCATGAACTGGTCTTTACTAAATATCAATGGATTAGTAGCGAACAACACAAACCTAGAAGATACCGCACGACTGTGCAACATGATTCTAGTTTATTTGTTCGCAATTTTAGATAAAAAAAACTTCCATAACACCATACGCTATTGTTGTTTCAAGTCCTGTGCAGTAGGTTAAAGATTTATCTTTTTCCATTAAGTTATATAACATTACCTGTAGATATGTTTTGGCGCCAGGTGCCCTTGTTTTAAACTGGACGGAGAAGATTGGAAATATAAAGATATTAAAGATGATACCGACTGCATACCAGAATGGGCCGGCTATACCGTTCTGGAAATAGAAGTCATAGAATTGTTGATCAAACGTTGCCCCCCGTAGAATCTATAAGTACTCAGGAATAACCATTTCCAAAATATAACAATTATGCAGCAGACGACTTTCTAGGCTGCAAAATATATTGAACAACCTTAAAAATGAAAGTTCATATATTGAAGAGACTTGAATTGCTCCTTTTGTTAAATGGTTTTCAAAATGTGTTTGCTGCAGATGCGTCAAAATGCGTCTGCAAGTGGGAAATGGTTAAACAACACAACTTTAGAAGAAATTGTGTGTTACCTTGACAATGCTTTAGCGTAAATAAGACACTAAAACGACTTGATATGGTAACAGTATCGAAACCACCGATGGAGTTCACCTTTTATGTGACCAACAAAAGTTATTCCACAATCAGTTGATACTATTGTCTAAAGTTTCTACCCTTTCACACGGGCTACCAGATCGTATTTAGTTATTGACTCTCCGTTATGGGATCATGTATAAACTAGTGCAACTACACTAGCGTTATTGTCAACAGATGCATCACTATATCTGTCTATATATCATATAGGCGGACAGTGAACAATCTAGAGGAAATGTGTGTATACAGTCCCAACTGATCCTTCATTGTGCGTAAACGTAATTTAAGACCTAGGATCGACAAACGATGCTGAAATATAAGTTGCTCATCCTACTATAAACGTGCCATGCACGTGATTGAGATATAACTAGAGACACACCCATGCAATGTTAGACATACCATCATGGAGAGGCCAATCGACCGAATTTCGCCTTACATCTGACATTCACGTTTACAGATTATATTCAGGTGTTTTCGGTTCGAAAACTTTTCAAATAGCATTGAGTATTGAGATATTTGGTCAATAGGTGTGTTGGGGATTAAGGAACACTGTTGCAATTTACAGATCCATTTTTGCACTCAAAATAAAATTGTTTCTATTATTATCTCGATAATTATAATAATGATATTCGCTTTAAAGTGTAATTAAGTAAATGGACATATACTCCTACTGCAATAAATACACCGTATGAGCCCAATCCTTGACAAGGTACTATTTATATTTGGCTTTTGTGATCAGTGTATATCAAGTTCCGACTGTGCGGATATACACCGTTAACATAGTATTTGCATACGTGATACCAAGCCCCCTGCAGTATAGGAAAATATTAAATATAAGATATTAAAGTTCCTGTATACGTTTGTAGATTCTGATAAGATTGAGAAGATGGACAGGGTGCTCAGAAATGCCAACATGTATCATTTTCCATGCACTGGCTCGTACAAAAGAAGTAGCTTTTACATAACAAAAAGGGTAGTGTGAAAACTATTTGACCGCGGGTTATGATTACTCCATTTGGTCCATTGCACTAAGGCACATTGTATACATATTTACGAGTATAGCGGACATATTGATGTTTATAGCACATTGTATACCTGTATACGAGCAGGACATATTGATATTTACGCGTATCCGCGGATTATGAATACACCATTTAGTCCATTGCACTAAGGCACATTGTATACTTATTTACGCTTATAGCGGACATGCATGTATTGATATATAGGCTAATTCGCGACTAATAAAACCTCACAAATGTAACAACAAGCGTACTGCGACGATGGTTCTCTCTTGTCTCTACTCTCACGACACCGCACGAATTATGAAACAAGCTATCGAGTTGTCGCGAGAACAGCGTCAAATTCACTTGAATATTTCTTCTCCTCGTGTAAAAGTACGGGAAACGGAAGTTGTAATGGCTATGTGAAGTACTCTCTGGTTGGTCGATATTTGGTCGTGTCCGAATGTTTAGCCAATCAGCGATCAGGTAATAGGAAACCATTTCTTTTTGTGTCGATATATTTAGTTTTGACGTGTCTGTGTTTTCCGCGGAAATGGTACCCCTTACGGCAACTCAAATATTAAGAAAACGAAGAGACGGATCAAAGATCGGGACAATCATTCGATGTAGCAACCGATGGGCTACACAACGCACACCGAGTGGTTTCTAAATTCGAAAAACTGTGGGAGGAGATAGTTTTCGCAGGAAAAGCGCTTTTCGCCCGTTTCCATAGCAACGGTGTTTTCTATGGCGACCATACTACAAAAGGAACAACTAGAGCATAGACCATTCATTCCTACTAAGTTTGGTCGAAATCCGTTGAATAGTTTTGGCGCTACGCTTGCCATAAACAAACAAACAAACAAACATTTTACAAACGGACAGAAACGAAGACCGACTTTAAGGGTCTCTAGAAGAGAGAACCAATAAATGAAGAAAAAAATATTATTCGTATAAGTCGCCTGAGCCGAAATGGGGTATTTTTACATTTTTGAATGGGGAGACCTCGTGTCATGCGCTTGGTCTCTCCTTAGCCTTCACCAAGATGAAGCTTCTGACAAAAGTAGAAGTGCAGCCCCCATTACTCTTATACAAAATTAAATGTATATCAATAAGACACCATTTTGTCAGATGCTGTATAGTACCTTTGCGGTCAAGGTCGCACTGTGTAGAATATCACCGGGCCATATCAGCTGTGACGCCACCGTGACGGCAGTCAGACTTAGGGAGACGTTTCCACCAGCGTCAAATGTGGTATCCAGGTTATGTTCATCGTGAAACACATGTTTTCTGAGGGCGTTGTGAATTAAGGCAAGAATGATGGAAAACCCGCCAAAACCAATGATCATCAGGAGGGCCGACTCCCATCGCTCTAACACGGGTTCCACTCTGAAATAAAAATAAATTGAAAATGTATGTTAAACAAGAAATATCTTTAAAAATGATAAACGGCGATCAATATGAGAAAACACTAAGAAATGGAACATACGCATATTATTTGACTTGAATATCAGAAAGGTTCTATGTGTTTACCAAACAGTTTCTATAAAAAGATCATCAAGGCCGAGAAACCGCCACATGACTGGAGATTACGCGAGGCTCCCAAGAGGTGTACAAGTTTCAATTGACGATAAATAACTGAAAACTTATCATGTTTCAAAAAAAGAAATTTTGCTCTTAAATATAATATTTCATACGTTTTCACTGATATTTTTCACTGAAATTTATTTCTTCAGGAAAACAATTAAAAGTTAGTATGCAGAACATTTCATTTTAAAACTTCATCTTATTAGTGCCTATCGTAGGATCGCCAACTTAAGTATGAACCAATCAAAACGTTTCATTTCCTTTATTTCTTCGACACTATTCATTAAATACAACATTTGATTGGTCTACAATCTAGATCATTTGTTTAACACCTTGGTCAAAACTGAGGTTAAACAGCTATCGCCGAAAATTGATTGATTGATTGATTGATTGGAGTTTAACGCCGTTTTCTACAAAAGTTTTCAGTCATATCACGGCGGCCGGTTCAACTACCCATGTGTTTCCTGGTTTTCTCATACCAGTGCTGCAATCAACTTACTTTCCAAGCAACTGGCTCCACAAGGTTTATACTCTATTATCAACAAAGATAATCAATGTACTACCTTAGCATCGCTTTCAAGAACATTGGACAACATTAAGATATGAACAGTGCCTCGTGCAAAGTTGCTTGGCTGGCACAGGTTAAGTAAAGGTTAATTCTTGTAGATCATAGACTGATTAGTTTTCGGAACTGCTTTTGTAAAACAAAATTCAAATATTCATATCGTAAATAAATGGGCGTTAGGCTACGGTTCGCATTAAGAAACGTGTACAGGGTAACAATTGATCTGCACTTTATGTCGATTACATGACACCGTATCTTCCTCGTCGGTTACAGTCAAGTCCCGGTAGCTCAGTCGGTAACGACGCGGGCTGTCAATCCATTGGGTTGTGAGTTCGAATCCCGGCTCGGCCAACTTTCTTTCCGACGTTTGACAAAAGTCATTACGACATGCGTCATTCGTCTTCCACCAATGGGCTAAGTCAATGTGGAAAAGCAGCCAGTTGCTTGGGAAGATTGTTGTGTGGAGTACTGGTATGAGAAAACCAGGAAACGCATGAGTAGGTGAACTTGACGCCGTGATACTACTGAGAAATTATTAAAAACGGCGTTAAACCCCAATCAATCAATCAATCAATTGATCCTCTTCGGTTACCGTCTATTACCATAACAGATTTCGGCCAATGCTTGAAGCCAAACGTAAAACCTTGCAATTCCATGTCTATATGCGTTTTGCTGTCACTAATTTTATTATTGTGTACACCCTAGTTTCTTCTTTGATGATGATATAAGGTAACTGAAATATTACTGTTCATTACCATCAACGAAGAAACGGTATCACGTTATCAACTGTGATCTTAAATTGAAGCGGGAGTACCAATCATTTTTTAATATTGAGTGTGTAGCGACGACATATCTGTTGTGTAGACAAGCAGTCTACGTACAGTTTCACATATTTCGCAAGCAAATGCACTATTCGAATAGAAGTCGAATGGGACAGTAAAAATACCACGAGTCATCGACGTGGTAAAAAAAACCTCTGCTTTTACACTCCCCTTTGTTTGTAGTGATATAATTTAACATTGGCTTAGTTCCATAATTCACGCTCGAGTCCAGATGAATTACGAAAAGCAAGTCCGTGGTAACATCATATCACATAAGCAACGCAGCGGCGGTCCTGATTGCTGCTACATCATAAACGATACTATTCAGGTTGTCACATGTTTCAATTATCGAGAGTGCCATTTGATCCATGATATGTATTTTTGTGGATGGGTGACGATATTATCTTAAAGATAAATGAAAATCTACTCGACAGCTTAACGTACGATTTCACCTGAACGTATAATGATGTATAGTGATGTGCATGGAGGTGTTTAGAACAGAATCGAACATCCGAATTTCTGAATCTTGTATCAACTTTCTCGTCAATAAAACTTACTCAAAACGTAGCATGCGTCTAGCGATGTTTGGTTCTTATAAAATCACCGTTTTGACAATCATAAAGGCATTGCTCAAATAATATTCTAATAGGCGAAGCCTTTTTCGTGTGAAAGCAAGAACAATTAATTAAGCAGTGTCAGTCCCCAAACAAGAGATAATAGGCAAATGATAAAAAGTTACAAAAAGGAATTTTCGACTCGAGCTTTCACACGTATATAGTCTCTTAACGCCTATTTATTATTTACGTTAATTCATCTACACATACACCCAATATTATTCTGTTTTCTTTGAGAAAGGAAGTTAAACTTTGAAATATAATTTTTATTTCATCGTAACTCATATCTTAAAGACAGCTTGTGTGGGAATCCAATATAAAGCTTATCAAAAATATATGTACGTAATCTAACATTTTACTCCTGAAACAAAAGCTAAATCATGAGGACAAGAGAGTATTGCTAAGCATGAGTATATTTTCGTTTCGGGTTTTCATTTCTGTATGTCTTTAATAATTCTGTGGATTTCTTCCGGTATTATTGTGACGCTTATTTGACCGCATACAATCGGATACACCATTCAACTGTACTCGATTACAAATAATAGTAACGGCTGCCCTCATTGGCGCTGTGGTTGCGGGGTTAGCATTACGATTGACTGGCTGGTGTCAGGATAACTGAACCAGTAGTATACTGGTAGCTTACCCAGCAAAGTCCGTGATATAACTGGAAAAGGGTGGAAAGCGAGGTAAAATACCAAACAATTAACTGTACTCGAAAATAGGTACACATGTACGCATGTTCGTGAGTTGGTGTGCATAGCTAGACCTGTTATCCGACCATTGACGAAGGTATCGTGTCTACGTATTGTCGAGTGAAATGGGCCGAATGACGCATGCGCTTGTACCGGTGACATAAAAGCATACAATCTCACCAATAAGGTCAAGGTCAAGTTAAGATCGTTACTTTGCACGTGGAAATGACAATATATAATCAGTTTGCATGCGATAATGAAAAGGGGTTATCAATAATTACGCGATTATTTTTGGTAACTCTGTTTATACTAAAAGACATCTTTACAAAGCAATAAACATTTCAGTCTTTTTAGTTATTGATTAGCTTGGTTTCGGAACATGTCTATCTGTGCACTTTTCATTGACAAATAACTAATCTCTATGTAAATATATCCATGTAACTGCATAGACTTCTCTATCTGTGCACTTTTCATTGACAAATAACTTATCTCTATGTAAATATATCCATGTGGCTGCATAGACTTCTCTATCTGTGCACTTTTCATTGACAGATAACTTATCTCTATGTAAATATATCCATGTGACTGCATAGACGTCTATATCTGCGCTTGCCTCCTTTGAATGGCGCGTGATGTATTCCTCAGTGAGCTGATTACTGTCATATTTTTGTAAACAAACCTTAACATAGCTGGCTTAAATTTAATTGTTTGTTTACGTTCTAGTAGTTATACAAATTTATAACAGAAATAGTAGGGAATTTGTACAATTCAAAGTATGCTTTTTATTTGCACGTTACGTATAGATACTACATTTAAAAAAACCATTAAGAAACTTTTTTAAGCGCTAATATGCTTTTAATTTTCAATTATCTACACAGTAAATGCCATCAAAGCAAACAACACTAAAGATAGCATTATCATTTATTCGACAGACATAATACAGTTCAATTCCGACTATACAGGCGGATAACAAATAGAACTTATTCTAGAAAGAAAAATCAAATATTTTGTTATTTAATGTTAACTCATTTTAAACAGAAAGAATATGTTTGAAAACGGGTCATAAATTACAAGCAATTGTTTTTCTGGATTCATTCAGGTGTCTGCACATTCCTAAATAAATTAAGCATAGGGCAATAAGAGTATGTTTGTTACAAGCGTCGTTGTTTACAGGTACGAAGTCGTTGACGTCAAAATTGACGTACGAAGACAACTGGCTGCTCGCCGTGATGTAAGCTCGTTAGGTAAGAAGTCGTTTGACGTCAAAATTGACGTACGAAGACAACTCGCTGCTCGCTCTGATGTAAGCTCGTTAGGTAAGAAACCGTTTGACGTCAAAATTGACGTACGAAGACAACTCGCTGCTCGCCGTGATGTAAGCTCGTTAGGTTCAAATGGAGGTAAAGCCGGAACCTATTCCCGAATTTGAAGCTGTAGTATTATTTCCTTAAGTATTTTCTAAATTGAAGGCTTTAAAATGGCAGTTCTGATAGTGAAAGGGATTTAAGGAGAATAACCCTGCAGTACAGACAACGTCTATAAGAACATATATAATATATTTAAAAACATCAGTACGTCACCTTTGTAAAAATCAAAGCGCCAATGGCACTGTAGTGGCGATCGTATGGAAATCCTGCAAAGTAATAAGCAGTATATCGGTGTAGGGATTGCGATGACTCTGGTGCGGGTATATTTGAGAATGTATTAACCCTGCATCTTTTGACAGTAGCATAATGTTAGTTTACCAGAATGTTGTCTTGGTGATTTTTTAGTTACGTTCTGAAATTGGTCATGATGTGTTCAAAATTAGGCCATTCCAAAGTTATGAAAAATCTAGTTGGTATTCGATAAACTACCGTTTAAGTTCATTAGAATGGCTATTTGTAATCTTAATTGTTCGGGTAATCACATGTTTATCACCAAGGTCGCTAGGCCATATTAAGATAAAATATATTTTACACTTTAGAAATGACTAAATTATCAAGAAAGGAGAGAAAACAGTATCCATTAGTTTGGTGTTTGTTTCAATGATGTCCGATAATAAACAGGTCTGTTCAATTTAGTCCCTTCACATTGCATGATTGAGGGTTGTCAGAGACATATAAACACAGTGTATTTATATGACGCTTTCATATATTTAAACAACTACAAAATAAAGCGTTTATAATATTGAGATTTACAAGCTCTTCTGGTTTTTGGTCTCGCGAGCTATTTATAGAACCTTTTGGAATTTCCAGATTTGAGTATCATCAGAGTTATTTGCCGTTATTTGCAAGGCAGAACGCGCAATGATATTTATTACCTGCCCAATCATGACGAAGATAATATTTACATATTTTAACTCTATGTAGATAATGTCTCGATAAAACTCAAATATTAGTAACAATCCGGTACCAAAGTAGCACTGACATAATTATTATTAATCACGTCTCTGCATCAATGATGGAACTATAACGGATGTGAGTAAATTAGTTTGCAGTAAGGAAAAAAAATATCAACCGATTGTTCAAAACCGACTATGTAAATATTTTTCGTTGTTGTTGTTTCTGTTAGCATAGTGGCGATTGTCAAACCAATCGCCACAATTAACACCTTTCCACCTGCAAACGTATTTTGGTACAAATAACATTTATGCTTTCATTTATAGAGTGTTTGATGTCTTCAAAGTCGTCTGCTACCAATGTTTATGTATGTTGGAAAAAGGGTTTATTTATTCGAAACATATACAACTTGATAAAATATGAAGCTGATCGCAGCTGAGTCTTCTTGGTTAGAGTGAATACTCTTTGAATCCTATTATACCACAGGAGCGTCAGAAATACCGTCTGATCACATTAACTATATGTGTAAAAGAATCCTGCATTCAGCGTGCATTTTAACCTTTTGCCACATACAACTAATCTGCTGCAGAAAATGTTGGAATAATCTAGGCAAACATATTAATATTTAATTATTGCAAAGAGTTGAAAACAGTGCGACACAAGGAGAAATTGTTCACCGTGAGCAATTTCTCCTTGTTTCACACTGTTTTCAAAAGTTGTCTGTTACAGATGTGTCAAAGTGCGTCTGGACGTGTGAACGGGTTAACGGTGTTTTCTCGTATTACAAGATCCGTTTAAGAAGGACTTATTTATTCCTGTGATAAGGAAGGAAATCGGATATTAAAAATTCAAATATTTCCATAAAACCGGTCTTTTTATAACTCGATTATTTTTACATTTTCAATGAGCTTTGTGACTTTTATGTGCTCTATTAGGGCTACAAAAAGATCTCGTTAACATACAGCAGACTATAAATTTAGCTGACGTCAGCAAGTTGGAAGGCTAGGGTTTAAAAATAGGATATTACAGTGTATGTACACGACCACGTTTATTTAACGTATGGGAAAATATACATCGATATTTATGTGTGCCAAAATTTACTATTTTCTAAAAAAGATAAAAGTAATATAATATCCCTGTTAAAAAATACGATCAAAATTCAATTATAATATATACAGTTGTCTCGAGATACTTCGAACATAGGAAAACTGAAATATATCTTGTAACTCGAACATAGGAAAACTCGAATATATCTTGTAACTAGAACATAGGAAAACTCGAATATATCTTGTAACACGAACATAGGAAAACTGAAATATGTCGTGTAACTCGAACATAGGAACACTGTAATATATCTTGTAACTCGAACATAGGAAAACTCGAATATATCTTGTAACTAGAACATAGGAAAACTGAAATATGTCGTGTAACTCGAACATAGGAACACTGTAATATATCTTGTAACTCGAACATAGGAAAACTCGAATATATCTTGTAACTAGAACATAGGAAAACTGTAATATATCTTGTAACTCGAACATAGGAACACTGTAATATATCTTGTAACTCGAACATAGGAAAACTCGAATATATCTTGTAACTAGAACATAGGAAAACTGTAATATATCGTGTAACTCGAACATAGGAAAACTGTAATATATCTTGTAACTCGAACATAGGAAAGCTGTAATATATTTTATATAACTCGAACATAGGAACACTGAAATATATCGTGTAACTCGAACATATGAAAACTCGAATATATCTTGTAACTCGAACATAGGAAAACTGTAATATATCTTATAACTCGAACGTAGGAACACTGTAATATATCTTGTAACTCGAACATAAGAAAACTGTAAAATACCTTGTAACTCGAACATAGGAAAACTGAAATATATCTTGTAACTCGAACATAGGAAAACTGTAATATATCTTGTTACTCTAACATAGGAAAACTGTAGTATATCTTGTAACTCGAACATAGGAAAACTGTAATATATCGTGTAACTCGAGCATAGGAAAACTCGAACATAGGAAAACTTTAATATATCGTGTAACTCGAGCATAGGAAAACTAGAATATATCGTGTAACTCGAACATAGGAAAACTAGAATATATCGTGTAACTCGAACATAGGAAAACTAGAATATATCGTGTAACTCGAACATAGGAAAACTAGAATATATCGTGTAACTCGAACATAGGAAAACTAGAATATATCGTGTAACTCGAACATAGGAAAACTAGAATATATCGTGTAACTCGAACCCCTTAATGGAACGGATCTGTCTTTGATAAGGAGCAATCAGAACTTTTATCTCGATATGTTTTTACCACTGATTCGTTTTCATAAAACAAAACTAAGGTATACATGAATTACAGCGATTATTGTCAAAAAAGCGATCACTTGCACACGTTGATAACTCGAAGTAATGAGGGGGTCCCTTTCGACATCGAGATTTTCGCGATCCAATTGTACCCAAAATCGGTTACTAGTTCATGATATGTCTGGGGATGATGTACTATTGAATCTACAGACATATGTCACGGGAACGTTACAACGTTACAAACGAACATTACTTGCGTGGGCCTTTTTTTCTTCTCTTTTTTGCAAATAATAATTAGATATAAAGCGACTTATAATACACAAAATATGATAAAGTTATCTCGTCTAAAAACTAAAAGAGACAAACAAAGCTCGTAAACGTCAGTTAAGCGAATTCCTGAATTTCTTGAAAAAGCTTTTTGGTGGAACAGTTTTGACACTTTATCATAATTAGAAGCAACATTTATTGTCAAACAAGCTGTCTAGTTTGGCCCAGTCAAGTTTAACACTTTCCCACATACAACAAAACTGCAGCAGACGTCTTTAAAAACATCATGGCAAAACGATGAACACTCTCTATAAATTAAAAGGGTTGTTACTGAAAACATTGTGGCAAAAGGAGAAATTGCTCACCGTGAGCAACTTTTTTCTAGTCACAGAGTTTTCAAAAGACGCCTTCTGCAAATTCGTCAAAATACCTCTTCATATAGGCAAGGTTAAACATGAATATTGTAGCAGACCTATTGTTTTACAGTTTCCTATACTCGCATGCTACTAGACGTCGTTAAACTTATCTATCTTTTGTTTAACTCTTTCAGCGCCAAATTCTTTAAAGTAGACTCTTCCATGTGTAATATTGGGCGTCTCTATTTCTCTTGTAATAAGGGTTTTAAAATATTTTTATAACTGAAACGCAAACAATGCTGATTTCAGGTGAGACAGCTCGTTACGAGCTGTTTCACCTGAATCTGCATTGTTTGCAATAACCTCAATATTGCCTTTGGCGCTGAAAGAGTTAAGTCTGTGAAACAAAAGACAAATAGTTCGGGATTATTATTTTCACGTTTTCTCCCAATTGACGTCGACTGCAAATGCGAACAAAGTCGGCTGTATAACAGAAAAGGTAACCAAGTATCAACCGTACAGTTAAATCTGTAGGATTCCAAAGTGCATAACGTGTTGGTTATTTTGAATGTAGCATAACAAATACTGTTGAATCATTGTACAAAAAGAAGAAACAGATATTCTTCTTGTTCGAAAATATACTAAAATTAAGGATGTATGCTGGAAATACATATGTTCTGGTTTGAACCTATTAATGGCCGCGTTTGTTTTGTCATATGACCTGAATAAGCTGGCAATGAAATCTTCAGAACATAAAGCATTATCTGAAGGAAATTATAATATGGAGTTTCTATTTAAGGAAATAGCCAAGGGGACCAACTTAAGAGGAGCTGTTTTAGCCATGGCTTCTAATTTATATGAGAGTATAAATCCATTAGACGATTGACTCTATAAAGGTATAACTAACGGTTTTTACTTTAATATCATTTACACAATATCCGTGTACCTGTAAGGTCTTGATTGACGCCTGAATACTAGTTTATTTTACCTATAAAGCTGTCAATTACGGTGTTTGCTGTCTAGAAAATCAACATAGTTCATCTTGTGTTTGAGCCGCACTCTACGACAACGTTTCGTAAGGCATTTGCGACGAGTGTAGACACAGATCAGTCAGCTCATCTTCTCTGGCTCTGCACTTGGTGCCAATTGTTAATAGAACGTCTCAAGAATCTTCTCTAAAGTTGGATCAATAAGTACAGTTGTTAAAGCAGGTCTTCTTCTAGACATGCAGCACTTATAGTAATGTGAGTTTGCCTGAAGCACCGCTCACTTTTTTCTGATGAATATTCATTTTAAGGATATGAGTTGACTCAGATTCAACGATCCACAACTATAGAATAAGAGATGAGGTCAACGAGATCAAGATACATAATGACCTACCGTTACACGCACCCCGTAAAGTTATGGTAATGTAATCGGGTTTCGGAATATTAAATAATCCTTTCACAGTTTCTGACAATTATGTAGCTGGCGACTTTTGAAAATCATTATGGAAAAGATAATTTGCTCATAATGATCAACTTTTCCCTTTGGTCACAATGTTTTAATCATCAAGCATAATTTCGTTTATAAGGATGTTCCATAGTTTGCCTGGATGCTGTCAAAGCCGTCTGCTGCAGACCTGTTGCATGTGGAAAAGGGTTAAATTGACTATGTCCTATGTACTAGATGCAATGCTATGTATATTAAGGATCAACTCTATAAATTGGCATTGGGTTTCAGATACACAATTTGTGTAGACAGTAATTATATTATACGTATCGGTCTAATATGAGCTGGGCCACAAGAAAACCGACATTCGAGACGTTGAGACTAGAGATAATATAGATCAGCATTCGCCTCCACTTACTTAGACTAGAATCAGTGCCCAGGGTTAACACATAATTACAAGTTCAACTTAAACCATTATTTCTTAAGTAGCCCTCCATTCCTGAAGATCGGTATTCAGTTAAGGTTCAGATATATATATATGTCATTGCATGAATCTCTGAAATTGTTAAATTAAACAACTGTTTTCAGTCTTCCATGATCTTCCATGTGAGTCGATTGATCATGCTGGTATGCTGGAATCATCTCTAGATCGGCTAAGATCGGCTAAGATCGGCTATGATCAAAAGAGACTATTTAAATATGAGCCGTTTCCCAAGAAAACCAACATTATGGACTCTGCGTAATGTACCGGCACAGATCAGCCTACGCAGTCCGAGCAGGCTAATCCGGGCCGATACATTCCGTCTCAGGGTATAGAGGTATAGAGTAATGATTCCTGAAACAGAAAATCCACAGAAGGTGAAAAGTGTCTCTCCGGGTTAGCCTGCGCGGCATGCTTAGGCTGATCCGGGTCTATACTTTACCCAGAGTCCACAATGTTGGTTTTCTCGTGGAACGGCTCATATCATCTGCGTAATGTATCGACCAGATCAGCCTGCGCTGTCCGCGCAGACTGATCCGGCCGACACATTCCGTCTTAGGGGGAAAGATGTATAGAGTAGTGATTCCTGAAACAGAAAATCCACAGGAGGCGAAAAGTGTCTCTCCGGGTTAGCCTGCGCGGCATGCTTAGGCTGATCCGGGTCAATATTTACCCAGAGTCCATAATGTTGGTTTTCTCGTGGAACGGCTCATATCATCTGCGTAATGTATCGACCAGATCAGCCTGCGCTGTCCGCGCAGACTGATCCGGCCGACACATTCCGTCTTAGGGGGAAAGATGTATAGAGTAGTGATTCCTGAAACAGAAAATCCACAGGAGGCGAAAAGTGTCTCTCCGGGTTAGCCTGCGCGGCATGCTTAGGCTGATCCGGGTCTATACTTTACCCAGAGTCCATAATGTTGGTTTTCTCGTGGAACGGCTCATATGCCATGTGTTCGTATTTACGATTATTTACGATTATTTACGATTATTTACGAAGACCGATGTTCGGGTGACGCGGTCCATATTTCGTTGAGCGTCAAAATAAAATAAAGCAAACTATGTCGGAAGAAAGATAATTAAATTGGACGCTAATGAAGCAAAGGAATGTCGCCTGCTAAAACTCACAAGTACACTTGTCTGCTCTATTTATACAGTGTATTAACTAACACAAATCTCCAGCATAAGTTTTTGAACACATACGGGTCAAAATGAGGAAAATCTCTATAAATGAAAGTATAGTTACTGTAGAAAGGTGGAAACATTCTGGCAAAAGGGGAAATTGCTCATTATTTTTTTTCTCCTTTGTCATAGCGTTTTCAAAGGTCGTTTGATATATATGCGTCAAAACGCTTCTGTGTGCGAGGTAAATTTAAGTGGATGGGAGAAATAGGTGTTTTTTTGGTAAGGATGTCTGAATATAATTTTTTTCTTATTTTGACAAAACTCTATATCGTCGATAGACATCCAAAACTGAGTGAAAAACAATGAAATTATTTCAAATACAATTATTTTTATTAAATTGATCGCCTAGAACTTGTCCTGTTAAAACGACTTGAGATAAATGTCGCGTGTTTCTCCGTGTTTTACTAAAGGGGGATCTGGTCCTACAATTGTGGGAAGAAATGTTAACTAATTTAATTTATATTTGTTAATCACGACTGATTTCGTTATTTTGTTTAGACGTAAATATAAATATGTCCTCAAAATTGCCTATGGCATCCGCCATTGTAAAGTATGAAGGCATTCAGATTTGATGGAATAACTTGTAATATTGCACATATACATTTCTACGGTTTACGTGAAGTAGTATATGATTTGTGTACTGTAATTGTAACTAGAAAGTGCAAGCTATAATCATTACCCTATGTGGAGTACTTTAACCTTTCACACATACGACAAATCTGCAGCAGACAAAACATCCACTCAGAAAAATGGAAAGTCTCGAAAAGTATAACGAACATAGTGTGACAATTGGAAAAATCAAAATGTCTTTACGGTTTCAAATGTCGTCTGTGCAGATGTCCCATATATGCGTCTACATATATATGGTAAAGGGGGTTTAATGATGGTGTGACGTCATCTCCCTACCACCAGTGGTATCAACTACTTGTTCCTCAATAATAACATGTTTCATGGGAACCCCTATCGTGTATTTGTAACGTAATAATTACATGGTCCGTGATAAATACCCGCACGACCTGTGTTTATTACAACTAAGCAATGAATTCGAGAGTTTATTTCATTTTCTTATTCGGATATTGTTCAGTTATAATTGGGGCTACCCTTAGATAAATAAACATCTAGACATCATACACTCGGACAGATCTTAATCTACATATGCAATAATTTCGTTTAGGTTACTTTCATGAAGTTTGACTGATTTCGTCATGTATCGAATATAGTCATGCTATATTAAGACGTGTATGATAAGTTTCCAATTCTGCGACATAAAAGTCTACTTCTGAACCAACATTGCTGTACAGTTATACCAAGGTTACGTTCATTAGATTTACCATGACAATGAACTATACATAATAAACTTCATGCTTCATTATTTTATCACTCACTTATACCTGGTTGACATATTTATTTTTCGGCGATAGCTGTTTAACCTCAGTTTTGATCTATGTTGTATTTCATGAATAATGTCGAAGAAATAAAGGAAATGAAACGTTTTGATTGGTTCATAGTTAAGTTGGCGATCCTACGAGAGGCACTAATAAGATTAAGTTTTAAAATGAAATGTTCTGCATACTAACTCTAATTGTTTTCCTTAGGAAATAAATTTCAGTCAAAAAGATCAGTGAAAACGTATGAAATATAATATTTAAGAGCAAAATATTAATTATTTTTAAAACATGATAAGTTTTCAGTTATTTATCGTCAATTGAAACTTATACACCTCTTGGGAGCCTCGCGTAATCTCCAGTCACGTGGCGTATTCTCGGCCTTGATAATCTATGTATAGAAACTGAAGCTGGATGGAGATGGCCGATGAAGCTTTGTTAAACACGTAGAACCTTTCTGATATTCAAGTCAAATAATATGCGCATGTTCCATTTCTTAGTGTTTTCTCATATTGATCGCCGTTTATCTATTTTAAAGATATTTCTTGTTTCAATTAATAGAACAATTATATTACAGGCAGTTCTACTTGTTTGAGCCAACTGTAGGTTTATGCACACTCATTATTAATAAGTGGAAATCTCTGAATTATGCTTTAAACTGTGACAAAAAAGCCAAGACCATTAAAAACACCGTTCTCCATTATTGTAAAACATATGCCCCCGCGATTGGGCCATTTTTTAACCAAGGGCCATAATTTGAGCAATAGTAATTGAGTATAGAGATACTTGCTGCTACTTACACCATAACAAAACTCTACACTTGCAGTTTTCGACATATATAATTCTAAACGTTTTACCGTATACATGTGTGGAAGCAAGTCCGGTCCGCATGACGAACATGTTTTAACGTATTAAAGTCATGATAACACTATTAGGAAGGAGTAACTAAGGAAAACTGAAACAAAGTTAATTTCTAACCAGGCCAATACTTTTAGACAAGCAGTTAATAAAGGCATTTACTAAATACCTATGTGGCCAAATTCTCTAAAAAGACGAGAATTACCCACTAATTATGTTTGCCAAGTTGGTTTCAAATCCGATCGGAACGTTTGAAAATGAAAACATCTAAAGACTTTCTACTATGGACATATATAGTCTTGCATGGAATTAATTTGTTTAATATGTCTGAAAGAGGAACACCTATGAATCATTAATTTTAAATGATTTTGAAATTGATTTATTGGTTTAGGGGAAGAACTTTATTGAATGAAAATCTAAAAGGACGGATGAACGGACGACACCGGAGGGTGAGGGTGACAATAGTTCACCTCGCAATTCCGGCTCAATGGAGCCAAAGATAGAATTTATGGTTGATATATACAGAATCCAAACGTCGTCTGTATAAGGGAAACGTTTAAATGCGGGTATCCCATTGGTCCAGTCGAATGTATGAAACCTTTCATTTTGGCCCTAGGAAACACCTGACCATCATCATCAAATCTTTGATTTAAGAGTTTTGTATAAGTTCAAAACAAAATATCAAACCCTCGTATATGTTTTGAAATGGTTATTTAGATGGTTTACATTAACGTGTTAAGTTTAGATCAAACATTTTTAAAGCGGATAATTGTCATCAAAGATGGAGTAGATTTCCAAGAAAACTCCAAAATGAAGTTAGTTTGATTTAAACATCTTTCAACATTTCTTATATTTCATTAGTAACCACTCAACATATGAATGCTATATAATCCAATTTATTACATAAAGTTGTCCCTGATTTCCCAGTCGAAACATTTTCCTTACGGAGCACGATGTCGAACCTGGGAAGTGAAACACTTTCAAAAATTCTCAGTAAGCAGACGACTTTTATATTATCTAAGTAAAATGTAGAATATTTATATAAATGAAAGTATATTTATCTAATAGTTTTAAAACCATTGCGGCAAAAAGAGAAATTGCTCACTATAAGCAAAGTCTTCTTTTGTCTCAATAAGTGAAAAATCCTTGTGCGATTTCGTTCTTGCCACACTGATCCAATTTCGTCAAAACGCGTCCATATGTGGGAAAGGTATGAAGCTTAAAAGCTATTTTGGAGCTGTTTCCTACAAGTTTAATAGAGACAATGGAGTAAATCAAGTAAATGCCAATTGAACAAGAAATAGTTTTACATGAATATTGGTATATTTGTCCTAGCCCGAGCCCCGGTAGCGACATAGAGCTGTCATTGCAGGGGTCGCGTCTTCGAACCCGAGCTCGGCCAATATTCTTCCTGACGTTTTACAAAAGTCAATACGACAGGCAGCAAACGTCTCCCAACAATGGATTAACAGCCTTTGTGGAAACACAGCCAGTTGCTGGGAAAAGATAGAAACATTGTTGAAAACGGCATTAAACCAATGTTGTAAAACTGATTTTGCAGATATGATTTGTAAATGTATCAGATGAACTTTGCGAATTGGAACACACTTTTTTAAGCATGCATTATAAATAAAGGACAGTGTTGTCATATACCGAGTCAAAACAAAGATGGTAAGAGTATATACATTATATACGAGAAGAAGTCGATCAATGGAGATATTAAAATAAAATCTGTTTCTACGTAGTATTTCAAAAACTGTTTTGTTAAATCACAAACGAAGCTCGCAATGTGAAAATCAACCGTCTGATTTAAAACCAAACGTGTGCCTTCGAAAAAGCTAGCCATGATCATACTTGTTTGTCATTAAGTCACAAAAGCAAAACAGTTCTAAAAGCATTTGTAGAAGCGCAACAATACATAACACGACTCTACAAGAATATAGCCTGATCGTAATCTTCATTGATTTAAATTGTCGGGTTTCTTATGACTTGATTCGAACGGTTTGTCGAATCTATACTAAAAATGGAATTTAGGGACATTACGACAAATTATATTGCAGCGCTCATTATATCAAAGCAAAAAGTTCTGAACAGTTATTTAATAAATATGTAACCATCATAAACACAAATAAGCTTTCCCAAATATTTGCCTTTCAAATGGCAAATTATTTCAAACTTGATTTGTGATATCCTGTCATAGTTTGGAGCAATGCATGTTCTTGAGACAATTACATGGATATTTGTACCATAACTCTGGAGAACCGACATTCGGGACTTTAACGAGAGCTGAATGACAAGATGTAGGGTCATTGTGACAACTCATGAACTTCCCAGATAGGACCATGTATGGCCGGTATATATCTACTTCGGTTCAATTATCTTAAGCAATAGTCTGTTGTATGCTTACTTTAAATATAACTTTACAAAGGAATGCTGTCAGAAAACCCGAGTTCCTTAATCTTGTCCTATTTGAGACTAGTGCCGATATACTTACGAAGATAATTGTGACCGCCATCTCGGTGTTGTTCGCCCAAATTCGTCAGAGATCGGTATTGTTAGTGGACATACAGGTGGTTTTCAATAGATCGGTATTGTTAGTGGACATGCAGGTGGTTTTTAATAGAAATGACCAACACATCCTCGAACAATACAGATCTCGACGTAATGCGGAAAATGTGATGTTCTTCTATAGCTGACTAAACAGTCTCCAGATTTAACTCCTTCAGACTACATTACTTAAACATGCTACCGTAAGATACACATTGTCAATCAGGTGACATCATATCGGGTGTTGGGTAATGGTACAGTAAGATACACATTATCAATCAGGTGACATCATATCGGGTGTTGGGTAATGTTACAGTAAGATACACATTATCAATCAGGTGACATCATATCGGGTGTTGGGTAATGGTACAGTAAGATACACATTATCAATCAGGTGACATCATATCGGGTGTTGGGTAATGTTACAGTAAGATACACATTGTCAATCAGATGACATCATATCGGGTGTTGGGTAATGTTACAGTAAGATACACATTGTCAATCAGATGACATCATATCGGGTGTTGGGTAATGTTACAGTAAGATACACATTGTCAATCATTTGACATCATATAGGGTGTTGGGTAATGGTACAGTAAGATACACTTTATCAATCAGGTGACATCATATCGGGTGTTGGGTAATGGTACAGTAAGATACACATTATCAATCAGGTGACATCATATCGGGTGTTGGGTAATGTTACAGTAAGATACACATTGTCAATCAGGTGACATCATATCTAGTGTTGGGTCATTTTAAGCAATTCTTTAACAGTAAAAAAAAAATAAGATTGTCTAACCCCTCAGACAATAAGTGTACAGAAACAAAAAAATAGAAAATTAATAAATATTTTCGAAAACTTTAAACGGGAAACCTCGTTATTGAGTACACGAAAGGTAACAAGCATACACAATCATTGATTACAATGTACCTGTGATTTTCAAGAGTACACGAAAGCTAACAAGCATACACAATCAATGATTACAATGTACCTGCAATATTCAAGAGTCTGATTAAGGTTTCGACCAGACTCTTGAAACCGCAAAAACACTCAAAAGTGACATTGTGGCGGATATTGAAGAACCCTAAAACGCTGTACGAATACAAGTGGCTGATATTGCAGTCTGAAAGCAATTGTATTAACTGGTTGCGAATGGCATAATGAACGTTGTCTACTTTATATACAGCTGTTTTGACTGCGACATAACTCTTTTGCTCGCCAAATGACATTGTAGCCGAGTGCGAGGGTAAACAACGCCAACAAACAACAACAACAACAACAACCGTCATAACTCTACCTTCCCTTTAAATTCTGAATTTTGACAAATGTACTTGTCCAGTTGTTTAATTGGCAGAGTCCATAGCCAGATCTAGGGATATCAATATAAAAAGGTTGAGTTAAGCAGCCAATGGTATAGACTCTGGTCAGAGGGCACGAACGCGCCGGTTAACCTGACTCGAAACTGATGGAACTAGCTTCACAATACAGGGTCCTTCACAAAACAGGTTCCCGCAGTCAAAGGGTTAACATATCCATAGTTCGAAGCTTATTGGGGTCGACTGTTTGGTTCTCGGCGATATTCATCAAATAGGAAAGTAAATGATTAGAAAAGACCCACTCGGTTCCCGACTCACCGATAAATTGTTGGAAATGCAAATCTAGTGAAACACTTAGCCAGTTCGACCCTTAGCATCGAAGAATGTGTCGATTGTCTACAAGTCTATTGGTAAAAATATAGTTTTTGCAACATGATGCGGGCGTAAAAGTATAAAGACTTTTTCCGTGAAGTTTAAGCAAATTTTATATTGATTTAAAAAGTGTTACACAAACAACTATTTATTACATTCAAAATAAGTTAAATTAACAATGTTATAGTATTGGACGGATTTTAAAACTTTCTAACGTGAAATAAAGGGTGCAGCGTTAAGCTGATTGGACGGGCGCGGAGTGATACAGATTGTCGTGGCCAGTAATTTCAACGTCTGTCATTCAAGTATTAATTATCGGCCCGCTATAAACTCTTCATTATGGGCAATGGGAATTTAATAGGGGATATAGGATCCCGTGTTATCTCGAAGCTTGCGTGATTCGACGTGATAACTCTGCGACAGTATTTTCGTCCCCGATACCTTTCGAGTCTGTATGCCTTGCTGAAGGGAATTTTATCAGAATTAAACTGGAGATACCGTTCTATTTCTATAATGGATTCTAACTGCGTCATGTGAAGACATGCCTTATTGAATTTTCGAACAGCAGTCACTTATAGTTCAGTTTGGTTGTCTTTAGGTTGACGGCAAGAACATATTGGTTGTCTTTCGGTTATCTTTAACCAAATTCCACATACACCAAATCTGCAACAGACGACTTTGAAAGCATCTGTGCAAATAAAGATGCGAAATTTCTACAATGAAAGTTGAACAAAACTATGTCATAAGAAGGACTTTTAAATTATGTGGGAAAGGGTTAATAACTTGAAATGATATCGCTTCCTTGTAAATTTATGCTAGTGTTGTTTAAAGTAGTCTGCATTTGTCTCCTTTTTCGACGTGATAACTCTACATTTATTGGCACATTTTTAATTCAATTTTCTCGTAAACGAAGCAGGTGCAGTTGAAAATATCTCCGGAGAAAAATAACTAGATCGCTCGTTACATCTGTGATCACAAACAAAATATGTTGTTGTGTGAATATGTTAGTGAAAGTGTTGTGATGATCAGTGTCCGGCTTGACTGATCGTCAAGGTCAGATGGGCCCAATACCGGTTTCTCATCTGCCTCTGGGTGCAAGAAATCAAGGAGAATCGTCTGGAGATTCTGTATAGTGTTGCATCTGCGAACAAGGAAGATTCGCATGCGTTTGTGCACATTAACGATCTCGTCAGAGTCTTCACTTTTCGTCTACATTAAGAACAACATTTTGAGCCGTCCCGCGAGAAAACCAACATTGTGAACTCTGCGTAAAGTATCGACCCGGATCAGCCTCAGCATGCCGCGCAGGCTTACCCGTACAGACACTTTTCGCCTCCTATGGATTTTGTTTCATGAATCATTACTCTATACCTCTATCCCCCTGAGACGGAATGTGTCGGCCCGGATCAGTCGTCGGCGCAGATTGCGCAGGCTGATCTGGATCGATACATTACGCAGAGGCCATAATAATGGTTTTCTCGGGGGACGGCTAAGATATAGATGTACCGTAATGATGAAAAAGCTAGGAATGAAGGCTTGCGGTTGTGAATGCCGTTATGACGATTCAATAATGTGTCATGATAAATGGATCAGTACTACCGGTAACTTTCCCACGAAACGTCGCACATTCACTGACAAATTGTTGAAAGCCGTATAAGACACCAAACAAACAAACACTGATAGTCCACTGTTTGGGGTTTAACCGTTTCCCCCTTACAACAAATCTGCAGCAGACCACTTTGACAATACATTGGTTGAAATATGCTAATATTCTTATAAATAAAAATACAGTTATTGAATATAGTTGAAAAGATTGTGTCAATGTGAGAATTTGCTCATAATGAGCAAATTTCTCCTTTTGTCACATTTTCTTAAAAGACCCCTACTGCGGATGCGTCAGAATGCATCTAGATGTGGGAAAGGATGAAAGGTTTGACGATGTAGGTGATTAATGGAGATTATATCGGATGATCCTTTAAACATTTCGAACAGCGTAGTATCGAGAGATTGACAAGACGAGAGTCATTTATCCTAACAAGTAATTACTATTTTTATCTAATCAGGTATTGAACTTGATCATATTAAATGAGAATCCAATTACTGAAAAATTTAACCTAGTTTCACTATTAAATGTCCCATATTTAGAATAACAGACGATCCATTGCATGAAACCAACAATGATAATTTTCTTATTTTTATCTTTCCATTTTTTCTACTTGTTGATCAGATTAAAATTGGTCCTGTAAATGAAAATTAAGGACAATTAGAGTTGATAATTGTGTTGTTTTTAAAACTCTTTAGCTTAACAGTGAAAATAAAACACTCATGTACATAAATAAGACCCAAGTTCTGCTGTGCCAAGATTTGCAAAATTTCCCATTAGTGATTAAACTATAATTACAAAGCCATCACAATGTCCACCCTATATATGGCAATAATTTGGGATGAATTGTCTGAACATTTGGGCGGCAAGTTTGTTTAAGGGTTCAAGATTGGGTCAGTTATCTCTGGATCCTTGGATACCACACTTTAAGAGCAGGGGCGTCGGGCTCGATAAACGGTCCAGGGGTCTCAGGCTCGATAGCCGGTCCTTCTTAAGCAAACACGTTTAAATGACAACGGCGATTGCCCTTATTGAAGCTCATATTTTGGGAGGAATCCAAATGATGTGTGTCCCATGTCAGTACAGACACACCACTGGGATAGTATGTAAAGGAAATCTCTGATTTGTTGTTTGAAAATATAGTTTCTTTAAAATAATTTGTATGTGTATGTCGATGAAAGAACTGCTTGTGTTAACCCTTATCCTGCTATAATCGACACTAAGCAGCATTTCCTAATCATATTAATCACGTCTTTAAACAACACATCTGAATAACGCAGACCAAGAACAATTAAAACATTTGCACAGCCGACAATTGATTTACTGTGTTCGTTATTGATTCATTTATTTCAAGAATAGACTTCTCCAACAACAAGCAAGGATGATGGTAACATAGGCAACAATTCTTCTCCAACAACAAGCAAGGATGATGGTAACATAGGCAACAATACTTCTCCAACAACAACCAAGGATGATGGTACCATAGGCAACAATTCTTCTCCAACAACAACTAAGGATAATGGTAACATAGGCAACAATTCTTCTCCAACAACAACCAAGGATGATGGTAACATAGGCAACAATACTTCTCCAACAACAACCAAGGATGATGGTAACATAGGCAACAATACATCTCCAACAACAACCAAGGATGATGGTAACATAGGCAACAATACTTCTCCAACAACAACCAAGGATGATGGTAACATAGGCAACAATTCTTCTCCAACAACAACCAAGGATGATGCTAACATAGGCAACAATTCTTCTCCAACAACAACCAAGGATGATGGTAACATAGGCAACAATACTTCTCCAACAACAACCAAGGATGATGGTAACATAGGCAACAATACTTCTCCAACAACAACCAAGGATGATGGTAACATAGGCAACAATTCTTCTCCAACAACAACCAAGGATGATGGTAACAGAGACAACAATTCAGCAAGTTAAGGAAAAACTTATATTAAACAACGAGTTCATATGTTGAGACGAGTGACGTCTTGGATTTGTCCCCAAGTTCCGTAAGCTTTCCCAGTTACAACAAAATGCAGTAGGAGATTGTAGAACAATTATTATATATGAAAGTATAATAAATGTTATAATTTTTCATCGTGGGCAATTTAATTTCAACACAATGCTATTTCAGATGGGTTTAATTGCGGTTGCATGTGGTAAGAATAAATATTTTGAGCCTGTGCATCCGCAGCGTCTCATCAGCGGGCTCACTGGCCGTCTACATGATGTTCAGTCATACATACATCTTACGACAAAATATAGAACTGTTTCCAAATTAGTTTTACTCCTATTCACATTAGTAGGATCTTATGGAGAGTCAGTAAGACCCTCCATATCGTTAGATGTGGCACATTTATTATATCCCGAATTTCGAGAAAACCAACATTGTGGACTCTGCGTAAAGTATCGACCCGGATTAGCCTAAGCATGCCGCGCAGACAAACCCGGACAGACACGTTTCGCCTCCTGTGGATTTTCTGTTTCAGGAATCATTAACATATACCTATCTTATATCCCCATGGGACGGAATGCGTCTACCCGGATTAGCCTGCGAGAACTGCGCAGGCTGATCTGGATCGATACATTACGCAGAGTCGATACTGTTGGTTTTTCTCGTGGAACGGCTCATAGTATGGCCAATGACACGCCAATCGCATACACTCGTATACTTTGTTGTAAAGCACCAAACACAGCTTTGGCAAATAGCTAAATATGCATAGCTGCATTCTATGACAAGGATTAACCCAATCAACTATGACTTATATACTTATTAAGTTTATCAAACCACATTCCTAAACCAGTTTCTGTATACAACCAGTAATTAGCGGGTATTAGCTGGCATCGACTGTACATCGCATATCAACCGTGTACATTAACGTGTATATTAACGTGTACATTAACGTGTACATTAACGTGTACATGAACGTGTACATTAACCGTGTACACTAACGTATACATTTACCCGTGTATATTAACCGTGTACATTAACGTGTATATTAACTTGTATATTAACGTATACATTAACGTGTATATTAACGTATATATTAACGTGTATATTAACGTGTACATTACCGTGTATAGTAACCGTGTACATTAACGTGTACATCAACGTGTACATTAACTGTGTACATTAACGTGTATATTGACGTGTACATTAACCGTGTACATTAACGTGTATATTAACGTGTACAGTAATGGGTATATTAACGTGTACATTAACAGTGTACATTAACCTGTACATTAACCGTGTACATTAACGTGTACAATAACCGTGTACATTACCGTGTACATGAACGTGTACATTAACCGTGTAAAATTAACGTGTACCTTAACCGTGTACATTAACCGTGTACCTTAACCGTGTACATTAACCGTGTACATTAACGTGTATATTAACGTGTATATTAACGTGTACATTAACGTGTATATTAACGTGTACATTAACCGTGTACATTAACGTGTATATTGACGTGTACATTAACCGTGTACATTAACGTGTACGTGTACATCAACGTGTACATTAACGTGTACCTTAACGTGTACATTAACGTGTACATTAACCGTGTACATTAAAGTGTACATTAACCGTGTACATTAACGTGTACATTAACCGTGTACATTAACCGTGTACATTAACCGTGTACATTAAAGTGTACATTAACCGTGTACATTAACCGTGTACATTAACCGTGTACATTAACGTGTACATTAACCGTGTACATTAACGTGTACATTAACCGTGTACATTAACCGTGTACATCAACGTGTACCTTACCGCTGTTAATTCAGACGTAAGAAGAGTCTGTTACATACTGTAACCCGTGTTGTAATCCATGTAGACCAAGGTAAGATTACAAGATTGGGCGGTCAGATCTTTATATACATTGTTCGCAATTGCGATATAAAGCACAGGCGTCCGAGTTTACAAATGAGAACATTTGAAGAAAAAAACACACACTACCTTGTTAACCTACTACAAATAGTTTCTATATGGTCCATATGCTATAATACTAATTACCGTGATGGTAATTCGTGGAATCCCACAGAGGACCGTGTTACTATAAAAAGTATATATGATTCTTTACTACAATAATAATGACGACACCCTAATCAGTATTATAATACTATATGAACCATAAAGAGAGGTTATTTATAGTAACACGGTCCTGGTAGGGATTCTCCAAATGTTCTCATACTAAAATATTACGCTAATTAGTATTATTATAACATATAGGCAATATAGGGAGACCAGGTATTGTGTGTATTATATGTTTTGTTATCAAATTCTCATACATCAATATCAAAGTACGGTTACTTTCACAGTTTCACAGTTTTACACATAACATGAGTCTACTCATACTTTCTATATATAAGACAATTTAGTAGATCCAGACAAGGATGTTCTTACGTGCGAACTCGTCAGAGTCTGCAGTATTCATTTAGCTAATGCAGCTTTCAGACGTCGCTGTCGAATTTTGATGCCTTCAACGTCTTTGCACCAGCTGGTTTGAGTATCCACTGGTCACTCATGCGATATTGTTGATATTCCCGTGGAATGTTTCTATCTTGTAATCATAAAACTGTATTTTTGTTTAATTTAAATATCTATATATATCCAATACGAAAGAGGAGAAACAGAATACAATTGTTGCATTCTGTTCTGTTCATGGGAATGTCATTGTATCGTAAACAGCTCGATGGTAACGGACCAAAATTAATGTTGTTGTCTTATTTGTTGTGTCACAATTTAATACGGCTTTGTCTCATCTTATTATAAATCACCGGTTTCCATCTCAGGAAGAACAAACAAAGATTTGTAAAAAAACGAGATCACTGCCCCCTGTTGCTATTTTGAGTGCATTTTTGCAATAAATACGCGGAGATTATTAATTATAGAGGCATTAAATTGTCTTTAAACCGCACTAACACGTTATCTTGCGTATTCGATATTGTACCCATAAATTGTATCAATCACGCAAAATATGTCTCTTGTTCCTTGTACGTAAATGAACCCGGAATCTGTGTCACGTCACACCATAAAACACATCCCGAATCTCGACTGTTTGTTTTACGCCGCTTGGCTCAGTTACCTATTATGCTTGTCCATTTGAGCCGTCCCACGAGAAAACCAACAATGTGGACTCTGCGTAAAGTATCTATCCAGATCAGCCTGCGCAGTCCGCGCATGCTCACCTGGACAGACACTTTTCGCCTCCTGTGGATTTTCTGTTTCAGGAATCATTACTCTATACCTCTATACCCCTGAGACGGAATGTTTCGGCCCGGACTAGCCTGCGCGGACATCGCAGGCTGATATGCGTCGATACATTACGCAGAGGCCACAATGTTGGTTTTCTCGTGGGACGGCACAGGCGAGTAAGTCGTAATGCTAAACTTGCAATTCATTCTGAGCGCTAAGGAGGGTTAACCATTACTACCATGTTTTCAGTATGTTGTATGACCAGGTCGAGGATGGAAGACACTTTACCACTACACCATCGTGACATTTCAGACGTTTAGAGTTTTCAACTCAATGGCAATTACGATTAAAGTGCATGGGTTTGTATTCAGTTCACTTTTTATCAAAAGCATACACGGTTTATAGATACTTCCATGATGCTGGTACCACGAATAGCAAACTGAGACGATCCTTATCGGACTACGCGATGGTCGTAAAGGCCGGATTCCTACATTTGAAAGCCCGTGTATGGATGGATGACCAAGGAAAAGGGTTTCAAACTGAGAGAAGCATCATCATAGTATATTAAATATTTAATATCAACGTGTTTATTAAATCATGCAATTCCTTTATATGTTTATCAGGAATCCGCTATGGTCGAGTGGTTAACGTCGGGGATTTCGAAACCGGGTGTCCCGGGTTCGATCCCCAGTCGCGGCACTACGGTCATGGTGGAGTGCCTTAGGCAAGGCACATTTTCTAGCCTAGTACTGGTTTGTTTACCTAGGGATCATGAATAAGTGAACTGTCGCCGTGATATAACTGAAATAATGTTGAAAGCGGCGTAAAACCCCAATAAATAAATAAATTATATGGTTATCTTTTAGAACAAATTGTTGAATAACTTAACATGTATTAAATAAACAATAGATGGAGATTAACTAAATGTTGAAAGCGGCGTAAAACCCCAATAAATAAATAAATTATATGGTTATCTTTTAGAACAAATTGTTGAATAACTTAACATGTATTAAATAAATAATAGATGGAGATTAACTAAATAAGCTTTAAGCTTTCGTTATAAACCTTTTCCTTTTGAAAGGTGTAATTTATACTCAATGTTACTTTTATTGGATAAAAGATGTTAGAACTAAACTGAGAGCAATAAGTCTAACATCTCAGTAATAAACTGATTTAACCCTTATCCTGCTGGTGACGGTGATTCAGGGAAACCAACCGTAATGTAATAATTACGCATATAAAGCATGTAAGTATCTGTTAACGCACCGATGCTATCGTATTCAACGTGAAAATGTATTTCAGAACTGTCTTGAAAACTTCTATAACCTTTTGAGGAACAGTGCATAGCCAGATAAGACAGAGTGGATGCACATGCTGATCGGTACTTGTGACAAAAACATCAGGCTTGTGTGTTCACATAGTACAGCTCACATAACGAACGAATGACACCTTGGTCAAACCGATCTTCGGATAGTTGCAATGAAAACAAACTCAGATGAGACTAGACTTATTCCTATTCGCTATACAGACATTTAGGCAGCCCTGAATCATCCAGAAAACTCGGTTATGAACCCCGAGTGTATATTAGATGTAAGCAATCTGTTTGTAATTGTTATTAATTTAACCCTGAAGGGTTTGAATGCAAAAGGTGAACCATGAGAAACTTGCTACTTTATTAATAATTCTTTTATAACTACATTTTTTTCAGATTTTGCCTACATGTTTCAGATTAGTCTGCTGCAGATTTGTCTTGAATGTGGAAGAGTATTAAAAACGTTCACTTATATTATCCGTAGCTGTAGACTGATTGACACCTCTATGTACTGTATATGTACAATAACACACTTTAAATAGCAGTATTGATGGTAAGGTTTACAGCCGTTATAAACAGATTTCAGTTATACCCCTTACCCCAAGTATTTCCTTATTGTACAGAACAAGTGCTACACATGAACTGTTTTCCAGTCAGTAAGTTATTCTCACAAAGCTATTGTTAGAGCATTTGTTATGGAAGCCTAACGATCATAATATATTGTATTCATTGGACTTTACACTCATGACCGCTAAAACGACTATTTTCGTCGTAACCGACCCTATCACCGTGGCTCGATCTTTGTAAATTTCGCGCTCTCCGCGGTCTCACGGTCACTTTAAAGTGGGGAAAAAAATCAACACTAAAAAGCTGATGTCCTCTTTTGTAGCTTACATGTGGTCGACAAATAATATATTTTACTAGAATTGGAAAGAATCGCTCACATTGGCTCCAGTTAAAACAACAAACCGCAGGAAAAAAAAGAAAACGGTCACTTTAAAGTGGAAAAAATCAACACTAAAAAGCTGATGTCCTCTTTTGTAGCTTACATGTATCTGGTCGACAAATAATATATTTTACTAGAATTGGAAAGAATCACTCACACGGGCTCCAGTTAAAACAACAAACCGCAGGAGCCACGTAAAAAAAACGGCTTTCGGAAGTTTAATGAATAAAGACAATAACAATCAATGTAAACTCATTTAATCTGTTTAGGACAAACCCACTCTCCACAAGGTTCCAGTATGGCGATAAGAGAAGATTGTGAATTCATGAAAAAAGGGTTTCATATTGCGCTGTCCAAATTATAAAAAACGTCCAATTTAATACACGAGATTTGTTTTCATAACTCAATGATTTAGGAACACAATAAGTGATTCACAATCAATTACTGGGCTAATTTACATAGAACCGATACCGTAGAGAGCTTAAATATCTTTCCGAATAGCGTAGAGAACAGCTGGCGCGTCATGATAATTGTGTTGTCAATGGTGTATCATCATCCCCTGGTACGTACGATAGTTCACACCCTAGCGGCACACCGTCTCAAAGCAGATAGCTCTTAACCCTTTCCCTCATACGACTTTGAACATATTTTGTCAAAAAATAGAAAATCTCTATAGTTGAATGGATAACCTATGACTAAAAGTGGAAAACATTGTGGCAAAAGGAAAAAATTGCTCGTTTTGAGCAATTTCTTCTTTTGTCACTATGTTTTCAAAAAGCCGTCTGTTGCAGAGGCGTCAGAAAGCGTCTATATGAGGGAAAGGGTTAAACATAATTATCTGGTTTACACGAAATTCGGTCAAATCATAGTGATTCATAATTTGCGATTATAACGTAAACAAACTACGAAAACAATGTATAATAATACGGAATTGCTCATAACGATATTTCCTCTTCAGACAACATTTTATTTATTCCAAATGACTCTTTCCAACAAATAGCCAATCTGTAGCGAACGACTTTATAAACATCTAAGTGAAATATGGATATTCTCTATAAATGAAAGTATAAACATAGAATGGAGTTGAAAACATTGTGTCAAAAGGAGAAGAAGCTACTCATCATGAGCAATTTCTGCATTTGCCATAATCTTACTGAAAGTTGTCTGATAATCATCTACTTGGTGGTAAGGGGGTCTATACTAGTATCTCTGAGTCTAGGACCGGTGTAGCCTATCATATGTATTGCTCTATAAATGATTATCAATATAATATGGGTACTTTCTACATTTGCCATGATGTTTCTTAATGTCGTCAGCAACAAATACGTCACAATTCATCTAGATGTTGGAGAGGGGGTTAATCGCTATATCTCGGAGTCTGTTAGCGGTATGACGTGCCAAATCCTACTTCATTCGGAAAGTTACGTTCATTATGTTTCCATTTCTACCTGTATCATATTGACTGGAAATACAGCTTAATAGAACACATCAGTTAGCACGAGAGAAAATAGTGTTGTCAAGGTTTAAAGGGACTGAACACCATAACGGTCCAAAATCGTTATATTTTATACTTATTCTAATTAATCCAAAATACGTCAATATATATGTAACAAAGTAACGAAAAAACTCCGCAATATTAATAGTGTGCATATATTGTAGTACATCAGTCAGCAAATCTCAATGCCTTACATGCAAAAACATCAAGGTAATAGCAATTTTTAACAATTTTCTTTTTTTTTTGGCTTTTTTCTCATATGGGATTCAGTCCCTTTAATATTCTTTACTTGAGATATAGTCATAGTTATGGTGTGTGACCAAATGTCATCTAACCCGTGACACATGCGGACAGTAAGGCTTTGGTTACAAAATGCTCCTCCTGTGACATTATTGTACTGTTTTCTATATATTATTTATACATGCGATTGAAACCATGGTTACAAGGTTCCGTGATGGGAGTACAGGATTCAGATCGTAAATAGTGATTACGTGACAAATATCACAACCATAAGTCCGCCATTTACGGTAATGGCGTGGTTTACTTGCATACAGTCATAAATCCTCATTGTGTTAATAAATTGGTGAAATTCTATCGGTCAGAAACCTCTTGTGAGATCTATAGCTCTATGAATGTCTTTGATAATCACTTTTTTTTTGTCGGCGGATTTTTTAATAAAAGAAAATAGGAATAATTATGACATACACTATATTTTGAAAACATATTGGCACAAATAATGATAAGTGTCTATACATAAAGGTATATTTATTGAACAGAGCTTAATCTTTTGCAGTAAAAAGAAAAAAATAAGGTTTAAGACAGGTTCATCTTCCCCTTATTACGATGTCAACGTTACGTGCTGAAAGTTTTGTACAATATTAAAGTTCAACTTTTTATGTTGATGTTTACTGTGTGGTTAATACTGTGTCTAATTGAATGAAGTCTGTTTTCTCTTATCATCAATACGCGACTCTAAGAAGGGAGTTCGAAATATAGAAGTTGTCGCTATATTTGATTTACATGTGAATATGACCATCTAATGTTTCGAAATACCATTTGGCAAATTCAATTGAGCTCCATGTTTACATAGAAATAACTCATTTGTCTACTTAAATGCTCGTATAATAGTAATACAAAAGGGAATTCAATTTAAAAACATGTAGGAGTAAATCTGCATTCACGAAAATATCGTTTTTAAATGTTCTGCTTCATTTGGCAAACATGTTACTCCTATAAACAAGTAGTGTTGGATTGGGGAACTACAGTAGATTATTTTAATATGTGTAACATTGTTACTCCTATAAACAAGTAGTGATGGATTGGGGTACTACAGTAGGTTATTTTAATATGTGTAACATTGTTACTCCTATAAACAAGTAGTGATGGATTGGGGTACTACAGTAGGTTATTTTAATATGTGTAACATTGTTACTCCTATAAACAAGTAGTGTTGGATTGGGGTACTACAGTAGGTTATTTTAATATGTGTAACATTGTTACTCCTATAAACAAGTAGTGATGGATTGGGGTACTACAGTAGGTTATTTTAATATGTGTAACAGTGTTACTCCTATAAACAAGTAGTGTTGGATTGGGGTACTACAGTAGGTTATTTTAATATGTGTAACATTGTTACTCCTATAAACAAGTAGTGTTGGATTGGGGTACTACAGTAGGTTATTTTAATATGTGTAAAAGTGTTACTCCTATAAACAAGTAGTGTTGGATTGGGGTACTACAGTAGGTTATTTTAATATGTGTAACATTGTTACTCCTATAAACAAGTAGTGTTGGATTGGGGTACTACAGTAGGTTATTTTAATATGTGTAACATTGTTACTCCTATAAACAAGTAGTGTTGGATTGGGGAACTACAGTAGGTTATTTTAATATGTGTAACATTGTTACTCCTATAAACAAGTAGTGTTGGATTGGGGTACTACAGTAGGTTATTTTAATATGTGTAACATTGTTACTCCTATAAACAAGTAGTGTTGGATTGGGGAACTACAGTAGGTTATTTTAATATGTGTAACATTGTTACTCCTATAAACAAGTAGTGATGGATTGGGGTACTACAGTAGGTTATTTTAATATGTGTAACATCGTTACTCCTATAAACAAGTAGTGTTGGATTGGGGTACTACAGTAGGTTATTTTAATATGTGTAACATTGTTACTCCTATAAACAAGTAGTGTTGGTAGGGGAACTACAGTAAATTATTTTAATATGTGTTACATTGACCAGAATCATTCCCGGGAGGTATTTTATCATGAAGGTTTCAACAAAACGGTTATTGTGATCATTTTATTTTATTTATAATGTTGATTTTAAACTTCAGACTATCAGTGGAGCGAATGTCTAACACTGGCAGCAATAGAAGAGACGGAACAGCTGGAATACAGCCAGAAATAAAACGGTTTGTATCAGCAATTTGACAAGCTCCTTACTAAAACAAATAAATCCGTGTCTAGTGCGAACATTCCCTACTTATCACCTCTCAACCGTGTATCAACCCTGACACCGCTTCCTTCCTACATAGATAAAACCGGAATGCTATTAGAATTTACGTTTTATTGTATTCTGAGCTCTATGTAGTAATAAGTGGAGTTTTTCACTTGTTAAGACCTTTATATTTGATCCTTAGCCATTTTCCACGTGCAGACGCTTTCTTTAAAGCCTCTGCCACAGATGACTTTTTCAAACATTGAGGCTTAAGGAAATATTGTTCATAATATCTCCATTTGCCAATACGTTTTAAACTCTTTTCAATAATTATTCATTTATTGAAAGATATTTTCAAAATTATTTGTCTAGATGTTTTCAAAGTCTTCTGCTGCAAATTAATTGTATGTGGAAGCGGTCAAACGTATGACCCGAAAGAATCGTTTGATAGAGCCGATTATTTTGAGTACCTACAACATGATTCTGAGATAATATGAGCCGCCCCCAGGAAAACCAACATAGCTATTACACTTGTAGAAATGACCTATCAGTGCATGCATGCAACGTTATCCAAATGGATACTGCTTTACAGACTTTTCCATGAAACCTTCTATAAGTAATTGGCCAACAGTGCAGAACCAGATCAAATTGCGCCGGTGACCGTGATCTACCTTTGTCTTAAAAAGCCTGCATGCTGGGTTTCGCAGAGCGCATCTTGTGTAAACCTAGGGAGTAACAATGGGTCCTTTAAATGATATTATTTAAACATACTGGCGCAGTAGAGGTACGCATCCATTCCATAAGTATGCACATCTTTAGAGGTAATATCAGACTTCATTTCTGGTCAACAAGGAATAACTTTTAACTGAATTTCACCTTGAAACTGATTTTTGCGCAAATGTTGGGTCATGAACAACGTTGGAAGTATAAATCGACGTTTCGAGTAAAGCCGAAGCATTCCGATTGCTGCAAACTGTACGAATATTTCAAGACTCATAACGTTACAATATAAGCCAATTTCTACTCTATGGGGGACATTTTTGTAGCTATAATATAAGCCAATTTCTACTCTATGGGAGACATTTTTGTAGCTACAATATAAACCAATTTCTACTCTATGAGGTACATTTTTGTAGCTACAATATAAGCTAATTTCTACTCTATGAGGGACATTTTTGTAGCTACAATATAAGCTAATTTCTACTCTATGAGGGACATTTTTGTAGCTACAATATAAGCTAATTTCTACTCTATGAGGGACATTTTTGTAGCTATAATATAAGCTAATTTCTACTCTATGAGGGACATTTTTGTAGCTACAATATAAGCTAATTTCTACTCTATGAGGGACATTTTTGTAGCTATAATATAAGCCAACTTCTACTCTATGGAGGACATTTTTGTAGCTACAATATAAGCCAATTTCTACTCTATGGAGGTCATTTTTGTAGCTACAATATAAGCCAATTTCTACTCTATGGGGGACATTTTTGTATCTACAATATAAGCCAATTTCTACTCTATGGGGGACATTTTTGTAGCTACAATATAAGCTAATTTCTACTCTATGGGGGACATTTTTGTAGCTACAATATAAGCCAACTTCTACTCTATGGAGGACATTTTTGTAGCTACAATATAAGCCAATTTCTACTCTATGGGGGACATTTATGTAGCTACAATATAAGCCAATTTCTATTCTATGGGGGACATTTTTGTAGCTACAATATAAGCCAATTTCTACTCTATGGGGGACATATTTGTAGCAGTAACTAGAATTATTTCCTGAAAGTGGAATGTTAACAATAAAAAGCCTGGGTTCATTTTGTTGAGATACAATTTAATTTGTTAAAGTGGATTAAATCCAACAAAAACAATAGCTGGGAGGTCATAGCGGAGAATGTTGACCGTTTTCACACAAAACCTTGATGGTTTATGTTGTAAATGTCAGTTTTGAAATGTATACGATCAAAAGACCCTTTTTTAAACAAAAATAAAAATGCATTTTAAAATATAAAGTGTATTTTATTATACGGGGCGTCTGAATTTGGTATTGTCTTAGGAAAGGTTGTAACATGGACAAATGGAACTATTTGTTAAATACAAAGATCTTTCGGGAAATGATAAATAGCTCGTTTCGACAGATAACCCCTTTTCCGTCAAAATGTTCAAAAATCGTCTCCTGCAAGAAGTCGTCTGTATAAAGGAAATGTTGTCAAATGGGATTTGAAAATAAAATATCTAATTTAATTTTTAACAAATTTGTTTTATTGGGGTTGTACGCCGTTTTCAACAGTATTTCAATTATATCCTGGCGACAGTTCACTTATTCATCAGACCTGGTTAAACAATAGAGCTATAGAGCTATAGAGTAATGTTTCCTGAAACAGAAATTCCACAGGGAGCAAAAAGTGTCTGTCCGGGTTAGCGTGCGCGACATGCTTAGGCTGATCTGATTCGAAGCATTACGCTGAGTCCACAATGTTGGTGTTCCCGTTAGATGGATCATATTAGTATTCAGTGACAGTCAATTGCTCCAAGAGTTGTCTGTATCCAGGTCATGACTAGTGCTAGCGTATCACGAGATGTGTGGAGAGAGATTTGAACATCTAACCTCATGGTTGAAGTCAGACAGAGAGTAATGCAAATGTAGAAACTTGTTTTCAGTGTCGAATAGAAATGAGATTAGGTCAAATGAAAACCAAACGTGTTGACATTGCCATACTAAGACGTTTTAATAATCGTAGTGATCTCCTATTTTTCTATATAAAAGGGGAAAATACTTTTCACGCATATTTACTTATTAAAATATTATGAAGTCATAGTAGATTTTAATTTCTACCCAGCAAATGTCGACCTAAATTTACCGTAAACCGTATCTTTTATACTGATAAATTGTATGCATATATATTATCAACGTATCAAATATAATATAAACCAATACATGGGTAAAAAGAAAAACAATTGCCTCCAGTTAGCACGAATATCAGCATAAACATAATGCTCCAGGAAAGGAAACCATAGCGTAAAAAGTACATATTAATCTAACTGGATTCTCCACAGCGGTTTCTTTCAATCTTTGACTACTTGGTAACCGTTCGAGCCAAGTAAGTCTGCGTGGACGCGCTGGCTTATCTTGATCTACATCGCTCGCAAAAGCTTTACTAGCATAAGTAGTATAATATTATGTTTTACACAAAGAACTACTATATATGTTGATTCATCTATATGTGCAGGCTCTGGTGTGTCTGTTTGTGCACAAACCCGCCCGAGTCTTCACTGTTTGCAGATAAAACAAACAGCTTTCAAACCTGAGGCTACTGAGATTTAGAAGTTTATACCGCACGGTCATCGCTTTGAATCATATTGAAAGATAGAAATTGAAATGCAATTGTTAGAATAAATATTTTGAAATAAAGAATATAAATAAATAAATATATCGTCTTACCCTGTTTCTCCAATAGGATCCCGAAGTTTGATGGGGCACGAGAATGTAGAATTATTCCCGTACATTGTTGCAATCATTAACACTGTCCGTCCGGGTGTATGTATGTCTTACATTACCTAGAAACGAACACAATCAAAGTTCATTCCAATAGGCAAAATCATAACACTAACGTCACTGTATGGTGTCTTGTTTGTTCTCAATATATTAAAAGTTCTAAGTGACGCCACACTTCTGCTGTCTGGTTGTTCAAGTTTGGCTGTCTTTCTATGTTTCTTTATTACACATCGCTGTTATTTGAGTCGTTCACACAACTGTAATGGATTATATATACCCTATCAACGTAAGGACACACCGACAAACTATTCTCGGTGCACATTGAACTATCGCAATCACGTGACTAATAGGTCAGGCTACACTTCATATTTATATGCAAACTAACCTCGTGATGTACCATCCTGTGACAGTTCAATGTACACGAACTATATTTCACGTGTAAATTAAACTGTCGCATAATGAATACATAACCAGTTCAGTTAACATCGAGATATAATGTAAATTGACCTTGAGGTATATTCACTCTGCAACAGTTCAATTTACACGAACTATACTAATGTACAGATGCTAAATTCCAACTATATAGGATTTTATCTAAAAACTTGATATTACTTGCAATATAGACACTGAATCGTCCAATCAATATAGTTCAATAGTATCAACCTAAAAAGCGCTTCGCTTTATATAGTAAACGACAGAGTACAAACATAGTTATAGGATTCGTAAAAGTGCAATACTATCATGACACGCAAATACTCTGAACACTTAGAAAACGTATGCCTGTATCTACGGATAAACAGATAGTTAACCAATATAAATGGTCAATTTAGCAGTTTGTAATGATCGGTGACAGAACGTTCGGTGTTGATTAGGGATACTAATCTGTTAACTGATTGGAGTTTAAAGTCTTTTGTTTTCAACGCATTTCAGTTATATCACTGCGTCCAGTTCATCAACCCATGTGTTTCCTTGCTTTCTCGCACCAGTACTTCATACAGCATTCCTTCCATGGGGGGGGGGGGGGGGGGGGGGGGGCAGTTCATCAACCATACACATCGTAAAAGAAGATTTGACGCCAATACACATCGTAAAGGAAGATACGCCTTCCCACAAACCAAACCACATCGTAAAGGAAGATACGCCTTTCCCACAAACCAATACACATCGTAAAGGAATATACGCCTTCCCACAAACCAAAACACATCGTAAAGGAAGATACGCCTTTCCCACAAACCAAACCACATCGTAAAGGAAGATACGCCTTTCCCACAAACAAAAACACATCGTAAAGGAAGATACGCCTTTCCCACAAACCAAACCACATCGTAAAGGAAGATACGCCTTTCCCACAAACCAATACACATCGTAAAGAAAGATACGCCTTTCCCACAAACCAAAACACATCGTAAAGGAAGATACGCCTTTCCCACAAACCAATACACATCGTAAAGGAAGATACGCCTTTCCCCCAAACCAAAACACATCGTATAGGAAGACACGCCTTCCCACAAACCAAACCACATCGTAAAGGAAGATACGCCTTTCCCCCAAACCAATACACAACGTAAAGGAAGACACGCCTTCCCACAAACCAAACCACATCGTAAAGGAAGATACGCCTTTCTGGGGGGGGGGGGGGGGGGGGGGGCAGTTCATCAACCATACACATCGTAAAAGAAGATTTGACGCCAATACACATCGTAAAGGAAGATACGCCTTCCCACAAACAAAAACACATCGTAAAGGAAGATACGCCTTTCCCACAAACCAAACCACATCGTAAAGGAAGATACGCCTTTCCCACAAACCAAACCACATCGTAAAGGAAGATACGCCTTTCCCACAAACCAATACACATCGTAAAGGAAGATACGCCTTTCCCACAAACCAAAACACATCGTAAAGGAAGATACGCCTTTCCCCCAAACCAAAACACATCGTAAAGGAAGACACGCCTTCCCACAAACCAAACCACATCGTAAAGGAAGATACGCCTTTCCCCCAAACCAATACACAACGTAAAGGAAGACACGCCTTCCCACAAACCAAACCACATCGTAAAGGAAGATACGCCTTTCTGGGGGGGGGGGGGGGGGGGGGGGGGGCAGTTCATCAACCATACACATCGTAAAAGAAGATTTGACGCCAATACACATCGTAAAGGAAGATACGCCTTCCCACAAACCAAACCACATCGTAAAGGAAGATACGCCTTTCCCACAAACCAAAACACATCGTAAAGGAAGATACGCCTTTCCCCCAAACCAATACACAACGTAAAGGAAGACACGCCTTCCCACAAATCAAACCACATCGTAAAGGAAGATACGCCTTTCCCCCAAACCAATACACAACGTAAAGGAAAACACGCCTTCCCACAAACCAAACCACATCGTAAAGGAAGATACGCCTTTCCCACAAACCAATACACATCGTAATGGAAGACACGCCTTCCCACAAACCAAACCACATCGTAAAGGAAGATACGCCTTTCCCCCAAACCAATACACAACGTAAAGGAAGACACGCCTTCCCACAAATCAAACCACATCGTAAAGGAAGATACGCCTTTCAAACAAACCAATACACAACGTAAAGGAAGACACGCCTTCCCACAAACCAAACCACATCGTAAAGGAAGATACGCCTTTCCCACAAACCAATACACATCGTAACATTGTAAAGGAAGATACGCCTTTCAAACAAACCAAAACACATCGTTAAGGAAGATACGCCTTTCCCACAAACCAAAACACATCGTAAAGGAAGACACGCCTTTCCCACAAACCAATACACATCGTAAAGGAAAGTTTGACGCCAATACACATCGTAACAGTGTAAAGGAAGATACGCCTTTCAAACAAACCAAAACACATCGTAAAGGAAGATACGCCTTTCCCACAAACCAAAACACATCGTAAAGGAAGACACGCCTTTCCCACAAACCAATACACATCGTAAAGAAAGATACGCCTTTCCCACAAATATGCAACAAACGACTGAGAAAATATTAAGTTGAAAATGACACAAATCTTTCTTAAAATTCAAATGAAAAACAGTTGAAAACATTCTGGCAAAAGGACACAATGCTGATCATTTTTTCCAGATTCGTCTGCTGCAGAGACATCAACATGCTTCTGTATGTGGGAAAGAGTTAACACGGAGATACAACAATAATAATACTGCTTAACAGAAGTTCGTTGAAACCTCTTTCGATAATTGGCGAACAGTGATGACCCAGATCAGACTGCTCTGATGCGCTGGCTGATGTGAATCTACACTGGTTGAAAATGCAATATGGTTCGTTTTAGAAGATCGGCGCTAATCAATATTTGTGTATAGATATTTAGTAATTTTCAATTAAATGTTCGGATAAGGTTTTTTTATTGCTTTTATTAGCGTGTAACATTGGCTCATAATGCATTTGCAAAAGTAGAACGCTTGGAATTATACTCAGTCTTAAAAACATAGCGATATAGGTTATACAGTTGTATTAAAGTACGCAACAGATAAAATAGTGTATTTAACTCGTATTCTTAAGAGGATTTTAGTGACTGTATAATATTCTCAAGATTCTTTTCATTTCGAAGATACATGTACTTTAATTATAGACATGAAACATCTATAAAACGAGAAACTTTCAATGCTCTCATATTTTTGTTCCACTCGATATCGATATTATATTTCATAATTAAATTTTCCCGATATTTCCGCAATTGCTATTGATTAGATTGGTACGCCGTTTTTAAAAGATTGACAGTTATACCAAGGCGCCAAGTTCACGTAACCATGTATTTACTGGCCCTTCACACCAGTATTCCTGACAATAGTATTCCAAGGCAACCGGCAACCTTTCCATACTTTATTGGTGGAGAAAACGTGACGAGTCAAGGTTCGAACTCACGACCCCATTATCGGTAGCCCTAGTCGTTACCGACTGAGCTACCGCAGATCCATCCGCCCATGGACGCTATAAAATTGAGAAATAAACCCGTCCATGGTAAAGGTACGAGTTGGCTTTCATGGACATTGTTGATCCAGATCAGACAGGGCATTCTTTACAGACACGCTTCATTTATTACTAGCTTGTTAGAATATGTGTTCAACTTTAGTAGGTTCTCATTAGACAGAGCAGATGTACCGGCTGATATAAACCTACGATGTACAGATATATTAAGTTTTATATTATTCCATTATCTCTTATCTTATAAAGGGTTAACTCATCAGTCAAAGTTTTATCGTAATAATTTTGAACATAAACTTTACAAGTTTGGTATTTTACTGCACTTTCAAAAAGTATTTCAGTTACATCACGCCGTTTCTAGATAAATTAGAGAGAAGTGTTGGTAAATACACCCTAACACCGTCCATATTTCAGTTACATCACGCCGTTTTCAGGATAAATTAGAGAGACGTGCTGGTAAATATACCCTAACACCGTCCATATTTCAGTTACATCACTCCGTTTTCAGGATAAATTAGAGAGACGTGCTGGTAAATATACCCTAACACCGTCCATATTTCAGTTACATCACGCCGTTTTCAGGATAAATTAGAGAGACGTGCTGGTAAATATACCCTAATACCGTGCCTCGGTCAAGCTTCCTATTTCCGGAATCGAAATCTTGAACACAACCATAACTACGGATATGATCTTAGTCAGGACTCTCGCATGACATAGACTCTCGCTTTCGAGTTAGACACGTCAACAGAAAATAGACCTTTAGTTATTTGCCCTCTATACACTAAGAAAGGTAGGTACTTGCACGCAGTCAAGTCCGTGTCTTCTCCTTTCGCCTCAGTCTTTCAAACATTCTTCAAGCAGCTGCAAATTAGGCATGCCAAAGGAATTAATGTTGTAGTGCATCGGGAAGCTACAGTAATTTCGCACGTATAACAAGGTTTCAATTCGGGTGTTCAGCTCAGCAAATGGCTATTCACTCGAGTATGTGCGAGTGTAAACAAAATAAACGAGACTCAATTCATTGTCTTAGTTATGATGTTTAAACTGATCAGTCGTTGCATGTTCGAACCCCCCTAAGGTCAGCGTGCATCTGACGCACCTAAATGGTCACGAACGGACATTGGTTGATGTGTCAAATACCGGAATCAAACACGATATATTTGTGTAAGACGAGTTGTGTACAGAATTTGGCCGGTTCCCTAATGGTAGAGTACAAATTACGTTCTGCATGCTGACTGACTTCATAGAATGGTTAATGGAGACGAGAGGTAATGAACCAAACATAATGTGAGCCGGGGTCTAGGAAAACCAGCCTTACTTAACGTGTGTACATGTCCGTACTTTGATCTTGATCGGCACAGTTTGTTAGTTACTGACAGAAAGTGTTAAGAAGCTTCATGCAAATTTGAATCCGTTTTAATCAGAATGATTATAAAGAACTGTACCTACGATTGTTGTAAACAAGATACATGTAAGGTTGTTTTTTCCTGGAACCGGTCCCTACTGTCCAGTATGTGTTGATGGACTCGTTCCAACTATTTGTAACTCAGTCTTGTTAAGGGATTCAGTTACATCCGTATGGCAGTAACTCAATGAAGTGACTCTCAAACGCTCGCAATTATAGGTTTTAATCATTCAAGGATACCGACGAATTAACAAGAACACATTGTTCATTTTGGGGAATATCCTATCATCCTGTAATTACTGCATTCATTCATGGTTAAATCCTTGCCATGGGCGTATTCAAATTGTACTAGCACCGCGACACCAGTCGGGAATGGGCTTGTCGAAACTACCACTGAAAGGACACCCTATTAACTCTTTCAGCGCCAAAGGCAATATTGAGGTTTTTGCAAACAATACAGATTCAGGTTAGTCAGCTCGTGACGAGCTGCCTAACCTGGAATCAGCATTGTTTGCCTTTAAGTTATAAAAATATTCCAAAACTCTTATGCCAAGAGAAATAGAGACGCCCGATTTTGAACATGGAAGAGTCTACTTTAAACAATTCGGCGCTGAAAAAGTTAAGTTACTGATTTGTACTTATTCGTGCCCCGTCTGGCGATTTGGGGTCTTATTGACTCTCCGGTATGGTATCATATAAAGTTACATTGGTAAATCACTAGTGGGACACACCCTTTCGTTATTTGGTCAAAATATGCATTTTATGTTTATTCAACATATAGTCGAGCAGTGAAGACTCTGGCGAGACTGTGTGCGGATTGTTCACACAGACTAGCAAGTACCCTGAAAATATTGTACGCCATGAGAAATTGTTCGTTTTGAGTAAATTCTCCCTTTTCGCATTTGATAAATGTAGACGTCAGGAAATTTAACAAGAAATAAACAGTGTTTTGTTTGTGTCTTTCTATTCATATATTATGGCAATATTTGAAATAATGAACTTAAGATATCATGAAAACATTAAAATGCTTATCTTTTGTAAATAGTCTACATACGAGACTAGGGGTCCACCACCTTTAAGAAGTTAACCTTAAAGTTTCCGGTGTCAATATATTTTTAAGTAGACCTGTTTTTAATCAGGAATGTGAAGCTGTCAAATTGTGTAGTTGTAAGTCGGTTGTTGCATTATTATTTAGCTAAAATGTGTAAAAATATATAAGTCGCTGACCTTTATTTGCGACAATCGTCGCCCAAAACAACAACCCTTTCAAAATAATTTACGAGGAGAAAATGTAGTTTAATATAAGAAAAACAGAACATGAGGTAAGTTCACCGCCGGTAAAGCGCTTGGGAAGAATCAAGGCTAGGAACTGACGAAGTGGAAACAACTAAACAGAAGTTTTAAAAACCCTCCACGGATTTTAGAATCGGTGAAGAAAAATACCGACTCCGATATCAGACAGAAATTCTGTTTTATTCGAGGTCTAAGTGCGTATAGGTCTCACCCTATATTTTCCTGAAATAATTGTTATCCTAGGTCTAAATCTAAATTGTTACTTTTCACAATTGAAAAGAGGATAGACAGCACCAGCATGACTAAGCTACATTGAAATGTAGACTGCATTGTGACATTTTGGGCCCGTGCTACAAGATAAGAAAAAGAGAGAAACAAGAAAATGTTGTTGTTTTTTTTATCCGCAAGTCAGCCAAGATGTACGGAACATAGATAAGGTATCCTAGTTTTATTGAATATTAATGTATTTCCCATCTCATTTAACTATAAACGTTAAACAACGTGCTGACAGAAAATCCTTAAAGTAGGCCTACTGCAAACACATCGATAGAACGTTCGCATGTTCTTATTTCACATCTGCCACTTAAACATATTGAAATAATCCTATAATGTGCTTATAAAAGGTTTGAGTGGTTAAAATAGATTGATAATTATGATCCTTGTCATTTAAAAATTAGACCCAGAAAATGCATTATCTGAAAAATTAAACAATATCTATGACGCTCTGCCATTAACATCCAAAATATTTTAATAGATCGTTTGTCTGTCTGTATAACCTGTCTGACCAAAGTCTCTACAGAATTATAAATTTATCCCATTCACACATTCTGATCAAGGGCATTTCCTTTTGACCATTTGTGTTCTTTAGAACGCCCACTAATACTACACACGCTGATCAAAGTCTTAACCATGACGGATTAAAGACGCATAATTATATATCACTAACACACATTATGATCAAGGCCATTACCTTCCACCTAAAGCACCTTTTGACCATTCTCTACCTTTGGTGCGCCCACTAGTATAACTATATACAGCTGCGCTGGTAGATCCGAGTCTTCAGGTACATTATATCATATTATACAGAGATGTTGGTTATGCCTTGTTTATTTTACAAACAATATTAAATGCATAAATTATAATTAGTTTAAAGAGTGCCATTGCAAGAACTAACCTAAAATCGTGTGTGTTATTTCTACCCGTGGGCGTATTTTAATACATCATAAAGGAATTGAGAGTTAAAGTACGACCACTGTTTTAAGAATAATTACAATATCAGCGCCGTTTAGTCTATATTTTCTAGCGACTTTAGCATGATTTATCATATTTAGCGAATTTCTCTCGATGAATTTTAAACAGTATATCTGCAATAACAAGCGCGTGACAATTAAAGATGTATTATTAAATAACAGGGGGTTTATTTTATTATTTTTTAGATAATCATAAACATGGTTAAGTTACTAATAAGAACCTTACATACATGACAAAGAAATACCATGCTATAATTACATTGTTTTTTTAAACCGACAATATATTCCTATTCCAATGTTAACAGTAACAATCCAATCTTTTTTAAAAACAAAAACACATAAATCACTAACGTTGAACCACAAGATTAACCTTCGATATCCATACAAACAAGTGTTATAATAATAAGTATCAAATAAAAACGTTCAATCGTGATAAACTCGTATATATCTGTAATAGACATTACTTAGGTACATATTGTGGTTTCCTATCCAAACTATTCCCGCCTAACTTTCGCCTCACTCACAGAAGTTCTAATAACATTGAGCGGTGCTCTGCAAAAACAACCAGTAGGCTATTGCGACCAGTGTAGATCCAGATCAGAGTGTCCGGATGTACTGTTCGCCATTTAGACATACAATGTTTAGACGAACTTTTATAAAGCAGTATCTATTTGGATCCGATACCATGGATACGCAAACTTATCTCTTTCCACACGTGTAATAATTATGTTTTGGTTGGGTTTTCAGATGCACCGCTCAAATGTAAACTGTATCAAAGCACGATTTGAACCTCTACGGATCTCCCTATCCCCTGTGTAAACCGTAAGTGCTGATCGAAAAGCAAGAGAGACGAGTATAAAACCATTATTCCATTAAACACGCAGACGATACACACACTAATACGTACGTACAGTCGGACACTAGAAAGCTGTAACTAGATCGGTTTATTTTTTAAATGAGAAAAATAATATCTTCGTTTTCCTCCTTTTTGTACACTTTCCTATATATATTGCTGCAGTACGAACTGTTCTATTACAAGACGCCAGAAAGGTGATTATAAAGTGTTACAGGAGTACCTGAATACAAGAACGAACCACGTGTTTAGCAATGTAACATTTCACAGTGACATTTTGGAATGTTTTTCATTACAACAGGAACGTCACTTTAACCATTTTCTGTTACAGGCGACATTTCACGCCTCTGCAGAGGACGAATTACGATGGAAAGGAAAACAATTCTAAAATGTATTAATTTCGTGCGAAAGAAGACTGTAAATAACCTCATCATAAAAAATAACATACATAATATTTATTTAAACTTGCAAGTATTTTGAAAATGAGAGTGCATTAGTCGAAAGAAAAAATGCTAAAGAATAATCCAGCTTTTCGTACAGAGTTAAAGAAATCCAATGTAATTGCAAAACTGCCAATCTTTTGCAAACAAAATTACACTATTCTTCCAATAAAGACTTACAGTTGAATTAAAACCTATATATTATTTAAAACAAATTAGCACAAGGCATCGTTTACAAGCAATCACACTTGTCATTAAGTAAAGCTAAGTACGATTAACTGACTAGATTTTAAAATCACGAGCAATGTGAATATTGGAAACCGCGACTCGGAAACTCCCCTTCTCCTCGAATTGTAAGACACTTCACGGCTTTAGTAGGAGATCTATCGGGGTTTTCGCCGAGTGACTCGAAAGAAGGTTCTTTGTATCGTCCTTGTATCTGCTTATCGCCAATCAATAGAATTAGGAGCCGAATCAGACTGTGCGACTACGAGGATGGATCTTGATATATATTGATTTTATATTTCTACACTCGTATGGTTTTAAAAAGGCATGAAGAAAACAGGTATAAAAATTGTGTTAGGACTCGTTCGTTCGGCGGAGTTCTGCTCTCTCAAGCTGGGGCAACTCAGCCGAAGGAACTCGTCCAACATAATAGTTTCCCATATAGATGCAATAACCTATACTATTGTATTATATTATATGTCATACTTGTGTAAATATGCCCCGTGCCTATTTTGGATATATTATATTATATTGTGTTATGTTATTTTGTATCATAGCATATTGCTTTGTTTTATATTGTATTGTATAATCTGTATAATGTGATATTGTATTATTTTATAATATATCAGGTTATGTTATATTATATTGTTTTGCATGGTAAGCGTGTATTATATATACATATGTGATGAGGATATGCTAGTACGTTTGAATAACACCTTCTCCGTTTTGACGCGACATTTTACCTCTTTCAAAAGTATGTACTTGTAAATTAGTAAATGTGCTCCACTTGCTATGTCATTTGTAATGTTTATTTGTGTGTTTTGTCATTCTCACAGGTCACACGTGGCCTAATGAACTTGTATTTGAAATAAACTTCTTCTATATTGTAGCAAAATACTACTAGAATTGTGGAAATACTGATTGTATCCATATACATGTATTGATTCCCAAAATTCGAGATGCAACAAGATCACATTTTTTAATAGATTTTGTTTTTGTTCTCATGTATCTTCGTATAATATAATATGGTCTGAGGGATTTTATATTTATGCTGAAGATATAATCTGAGTGGTATGACTGACGAAAACTTCAAAAAGTAGTTAATCAATGTCAAACATATGTGTCAACATATTGGCACCTGGACAGACAGGTTGAAATTATAACCTAGTTAATGAATGAAACGGGTTGAAGCATAAGACAGAGTAATAAAATAGAATTAAAGATGAATAGATGACTTCAAGGCCGAAGAGTAAAATATAATTAAAGATGAATAGATAACTTTAAGGCCGAGAAGTAAAGGAAAATTAGAGATGAATAGATGACTTCAAGGCCGAGTTATAAAAGAGAATTAAAGATGAATAGATAACTTCAAGCCGTGTAGTAAAGGAGAATTAAAGATGAATAGATAACTTCAAGCCGAGTAGTAAAGGAGAAATAAAGATGAATACATGTAGATAATTTTCAGATCGAGTTAAAAAAGAATATTAAAGATAAATTGATAACTCAGAGGCCAAGAAGTAAAGAAGAATTAAAGATGAATTAAAGATGAATAGATAACTCAGAGGCCAATAAGTAAAGGAGAATTAAAGATGAATAGATAACTCAGAGGCCAATAACTAAAGGAGAATTAAAGATAAATAGATAACTCAGAAGCCAAGAAGTAAAGAAGAATTAAAGATAAATAGATAACTCAGAGGCCAAGAAGTAAAGAAGAAATAAAGATAAAAAGATAAATCAGAGGCCAAGAAGTAAAGGAGAATTAAAGATAAAACTCAGAGGCCAAGAAGTAAAGGAGAAATAAAGATAAATAGATAACTCAGAAGCCGAGAAGTAAAGAAGAATTAAAGATAAATAGATGACTCAGAAGCCAATATGTAAAGAAGAATTAACGATAAATAGATAACTCAGAGGCCAAGAAGTAAAGGAAAAATAACGATAAATACATAACTCAGAAGCCAAGAAGTAAAGGAGAAATAAAGATAAATAGATAACTCAGAAGCCAAGAAGTAAAGAAGAATTAAAGATAAATAGATAACTCAGAAGCCAAGAAGTAAAGGAGAAATAAAGATAAATAGATAACTCAGAAGCCAAGAAGCCAAGAAGTAAAGGAGAAATAAAGATAAATAGATAACTCAGAAGCCAAGAAGTAAAGAAGAATTAAAGATAAATAGATAACTCAGAAGCCAAGAAGTAAAGGAGAAATAAAGATAAATAGATAACTCAGAAGCCAAGAAGTGAAGAAGAATTAAAGATGAATAGATAACTCAGATGCCAAGAAGTAAAGAAGAATTAAAGATAAATAGATAACTCAGAAGCCAAGAAGTAAAGAAGAATTAAAGATAAATAGATAACTCAGAGGCCAAGATGTAAAGAAGAATTAAAGATAAATAGATAACTCAGAGGCCAATTAGTAAAGAAGAATTAAAGATGAATTGATAACTTAGAGGCCAAGAAGTAAAGAAGAATTAAAGATGAATTGATAACTCAGAGGCCAAGATGTAAAGAAGAATTAAAGATAAATAGATAACTCAGAGGCCAATTAGTAAAGAAGAATTAAAGATGAATTGATAACTCAGAGGCCAAGAAGTAAAGAAGAATTAAAGATGAATAGATAACTTTAAAGCCAAGAAGTAAAGGAGAATAAAAGATGAATAGATAACTTCAATTATAGTCATTTTGGATATACCACAGTGCTGGGGATATTAGCATTATGTCAGTATTTATATGGATATTTGGAAAAGCGATACTATAGTTTACCCTTTTGGATATTTGGCGAAGCGATACTATAGTTTACCCTTATGAATTATTGCTTGATAATTTAATTTGCATTAACTACAATGGCAACTTGATCCATTGACATAGTTTTTGACAACCAAATTTCACATTTGCCAAAGTCAATCGAGTCCAATACTCTGAGACCCGGCCGGGTAGCTCAATTGGTAGCGTATCTGACTCGTGATCTGGAGGTCACGGGTTCGATACCCGGTTGCGGCGACATTCTTTCGGACGATGTTTTCCATTGCCTCTCACCTCTGATCTATGTGAGAAAGTAGTCAGTGGCTTCGAAAGAATGTTGTGTAAGTACTGGTGTGGGAAAGCCAGGAAAACATGGGTAGGTGCACTGACCGCAGTGATATGACCAAAGCTGTTGAAAGCGGCGTTAAACTCCAAACAAACAAACCAATACTCTGACAACATAACAACACGTTCAGATGAAATATGCAGTGTCTACAGAGTTCACAATGTTTTCGAAGAGTCGTCCTGGTGACCAATTCTTTGACTTGCAGTGATCATGTTTCTAACTGTGAAAACGACACATTTTCTAAAAAAAAATATAAATATCTTGAAAGAGAAATTTAATTTTACCTGATCCCACACAATTTATTTCCCGCATTTACCGATTACAAGAATTAATTCTGATCAGACTGTGAATATGAACATGCTGATCTTGATTTAAACTGGTCGCAAAAGTGCATATGCCTATGTGCCTGCATTGTCTTGTTAAACATATAGACTTCGATTTATGTCCACAAATGAAATGATAGAATTGTAACCCAAATCTGTAAATACACGAAATCCTCTGACAGATAGAACCGATTGAGTGAAGCCAGTGTCAACATTAAAGAGCCAGGACAATCGGGGCATATTCGTCGTCTGACTAGGATTTTATATTGTTGACTACCAAACTCAACCCAGGCTAATCTGGGTCGATACATTACGCAGAGTCCTTAATGTTGATTTTCTCGTGGAGCGGCTCATATTTGTATTTTGATATACCTAAAAATAGCTATGGACTATTCCAAATGCAGAGCGGGTCACGTGCCTTTTAAAAACGCAGCCTTGAAATTGCTTAAGATCATTAAATCATTACAATGTTAAGAGACTGATATATTAAACTGACTGTTAGGAAACTCCTCATCCGATGGCATATATAAATTATTGATGCAGTAGATAGTCAATATCTTATTTCTAAACCATGTTTTCAACTTCGTACTAGAAGTCGTGTCGATACTATATTAACACAGAACCCTATTTCATTTTTCACACAGTTTTGTTTTGCTTGTTTGATAGTTTTCTAACTGAGCATAAACATAGCATACCGAACAAAGCGTTAGAAGCGAACTTCTTAACGCGTAAGAAAACATTAAAAATTCTTCTGGGATTAGCCAGGTTGTTGTAAAACCACTTAAATAACCCATTTATCGTATACATAGTGGTAGACTCGTTACCCACTTTATCAAAATAAAATCCATGTTCAAATAAAATTGAAATATGTTTGCCAATTTGACTTTTTTCTTTGGCATGTTAGGTCGCAAAAAGCAACGGATAATTTCGTGGAAAGCTTTAATTATAAGAAAGTATGAAATTGGTGTTAAGATAATCTTAACACTACGACTAAAGGGTTGATCAAAAATAGCTTTCTGAGAAGTGTGAAAGAAACTACATAACCTTCCGTCAAGTCACACGAAAAACTACCCCCGGGAATTTGCATCCGGTGGGAAGGAATCTAGATCAGCCTGCGTATCCGCTCAGACTAGTGTGGATCTTCTCTGCTCGCTATGTAGACTTACACCCATCTAGGGAGTTTCTACATAACGCTATCGAAACCATTTACAAGCATGCATTTTGATTGTAATTATCATTAAAGAAAAACTCTGAGTCCACGAGAAAACCGACGTTGTGGGCTCTGCGTAAAGTATCGACCCGGATCAGTATAAGCATGACGCACAAGATCACCCGGATCGACACTTTTCACTTCTGTGGATTTTCTGTTTTAGGAATCATTACTCTATACCCCCTGAGACAGAATGTGTTGGTACCGATTAGCCTGAGCGGACTGCGCAGACTGATGCGGGTCAATACATTACGCTGAGTCCATAATGTTGGTTTTCTCATGGAACGGCTCAAATGTCAGTTTCTCCGTTAATCGATTCATCCTTACCGTAATAACGGGATTAAGGCTACCGAGATACTTCCGCTTTGTTGAAATTAACAAGAAGTTTATTAATAGATTGCAATTTAATAAGTATTACGTCATAAAGAAGAACCTTGGATTTATCTAATTGTAAGTGCTGATTTCAGAACCAATCCAACGGCTTAATCCAGTTCAGGAGAAACTTCAAACTTAGCCACGCCATCGAAAGAATCAACCAGACAATATGTGTGCTGTCTGCGATCAGTTAATTCTCACCAAAATCACATCAAATGGATTTGATCCCTCAGTAGTCCATACCAAAGGCATTGTATATGAGCCGTCCCACGAGAAAACCAACATTGTGGACTCTGTGTCAAGTATCGACCCAGTTCAGCCTAAGCATACCGCGCAGGCTAACCCGGACAGATACTTTCCGCCTCCTGTGGATTTTCTGTTTCAGGAATCATTACTCGATACTTCTTTCCCTCCTTGCGCGGATTGCACAGACTGATCAGGGTCGATACACTACGCAGAGTCGATAATGTTGGATATAATACGATAATACCGAACGGCTAGTTATCAATGTCAATTGGGTAGCAGCAGTACACGTATACGCGAAGGCACAACGATAATATCTATAAAATAGAACAGAAACTTCGTTATTTACCAGAAGAAAGAAATTTATGAAAAAAATGTTTATGACCTAAATTAATCAGAAAAAAAACTGTAAAACATTGCAGTTAAAATATGATAAAATACAGTACTTTCACGGATCACTCTCTAGTTGGAAGAAAGCAATTTAAGAATCTCCACTCTATTCTTATTGAAATTAACTGGATTTTTACAACGTATTTTATACGCAAATAAGACTCATGGGATGTTGTTTTAACACTTCGTTTCTCATTTAGCAAAATAGTATTAAACGCTATTATATATTCTCAATTCCAACAAACTAGGCTATTACAATAAGCTCATTTGAATTATATTGCTGAGTAAATATTCCTAATAAACCATGAATAAACAGAGCATACGTGATGTTGCGAACATCTTAGAAAGTTAATAATAAATAGATTGTTCTGGTTATACATGTTTGACACTTATAAATAAACAAAATATAAACATATGTCTGGAATGTGAGCATACATAAACAACACCCTCTGTATGTTCCTTGTCTATGTGTTTAACCTAGAAACATGCTGATATTTATATGAGCGATACTATATGAAATCCAACCGTAATGCATTTGTGACCAGTGAAGACTCCTATCAGCCAGCTTATCGACCAAAATGATCTGAGTCTGCACTGTTCGCTTATAATTAATATAAGGTTGCAATAGTAATTTTGAGTAGAGCAATACCCATAACGATCCTTTAGTATGGTTGCACGGACAGGTATGTTCCCCCAATGTGAACGAATAACGCTTATGTTGATTTTCCTTGAGCACCGTTCATATATGTGCATGTCAGAACACTGGTGTCAAGTCAATGTTGATACCCACAATTAATAATTACTGTGAATAATGTATTTTTGACATAGCTGAGTCAATGATTGGGCTTTACAGGATAGACAGTGAAATCGAAAAGCGGAAACTAATGTTCCTACATAAATTGCTTTGTCTCCCTGTATATTGTATTACAAAAGAAATATTTGTTAGTAAATATTTAATGTACTTAATTGACCAACGCTCTGTCAAGCTCGGGTTCATCCCGGATATCTGCAGGATAATAGCAAAATACAACTTAAATTTTATATTGAACAATTATTTCCGGGATAGTTCACTGCCCACTAAATCAGTTTGGAAGAATACAGTTCGCCAAGCGATTGGTATGCGTGAGTATTCCTTATGGGTACAACGCCTCACCATGAATCAAGAGTACATGTTTTTTCAAGTGTTACAGCCAGGGATCGAACCTAGCATCGTCTACAAAGTTTCGAAGTTGAGTGCCTTTAGATCAACTATGACAACTATGGTCAAACTATGGTCAAGGCCCATTACACTAGCACATTTTACGTGCATCAAATGTGGCATGCTATCCCAAGAGGAATTACTTCATTTATTGTACGAATGCAGCTGCACAAGAGTGATACGCTTTGAACTCAAACGGAAAATGCTTTCTCTGTTTGATATTCGATTTGTTAACGAGCTTTATGCTCTAGACCATTTTGAGTGGGTACTCCGCATCATGGGCGCCCCACTACCTCCAGTCGTCAATTCGAATATCAACAGAATGTTTCTACAGCTCACGTTCACTTTTGTGAGTCGCTGTGTCCAGCTGTATTCGCCAATTTAACTGTGTCAGAACGACAACCAGTATTGTTCAACATCAGGCTTAAACGCACTATGTTTGAGGTTGCTGTTAAGCATTGATAGTTTAATACTAATGTAAATTAGTATCGAACTTGTATATAACCCTATATAGTAGTCAGTAATTGTCTTTTCTTTTTTTTGTCTGTATGTTAATATATTTGTTCTTTTTTTTTCTATTGAAATTGTATAATTTATTTGTGTAGTGTAAAATTTAACCTACGATATCTCCAAACATGGAGGCAATAAAGAATTGTATTGTATTGTATTGTATACTATAGTTCTTTAACCCTTTCCCTCATATAGACCCTTTCTGACGCCTCTGCAGCAGACGGCGTTTTGGAAACATAGTGACAAAAGAAGAAATTGCACAAAACGTGCAATTTCTCTTTTTGCCACAATGTTTTCCATTTTTTGTCATAGGTTATCCATTCAATTGTGGAGATTTTCTATGTTTTGACAAAATACGTTCAAAGTCGTCTGCTGCAGAATTGTCGTATGAGGGAAATGGTTAATGTTTCTTGGACCTATGTACACTGGGTATTACAAGAACTATAGATATTGATAAATGAAGATGCTTACTGTAAATTAAATAGAACATATTATTTTAAACAATCTAATTTTGACCTTGTATCGTTATCAGTATATCATTTCACATCAACGTGTTACGTTTAATTTTGATTAAGTGATGTCAGTTGAATATATATTTTTGAAAACAAGACTCACTTCACAATAGTTTATAAGATAAATGTATGGTAATGCCGTAAATTCACTTCGGATGGTTAATTAACAAGCAATACCGGTATGTTTAACTGTCCCGTCAACTACACAATGGAACAAGCTAACTATATTAATATTGGTTTCTATTTCAGCCTAAATAAAGGTGTTGTGCAATGTCTTAACTGATCAGTTTGTATTTGGTTGATTCTATACTTGAGTAAAGAAAATTGAGTAAAGAAGACGACATGATATGATATGGATCTAATTATGTTTTGCAAATGTGCCTAAATGGGGATATATAATTAATAAGAGGTCAATTCTTAATTAAGCTCTATTCGCTATATAATCACATTTGACCTATATATTGACAATGGATTCCAGCTATTCAAATAAAGTGCAAACAGACGTACCAGCGTTAAGATGATCTACGTATGCTTATTTAAACGATAATGCTACGGCATTGTTATAATTCATACAAATAAGACTTACTTGAATGCGATTTTTACATGTTGACTGTTGTAATACATGTATGTAACATCAACATGTAGAGACAAAGACAAAACAAGACAACTTTCTTGATATGAGCTAATATATATTCAAGGCATAAAACACCATTAAATAATGATCTACAGAATATATCTCTATTTATATTTATTTTAACGTAAATTTAATCTGTATCCGTATGTTTTTGCCAGATAGTTGTACCCTTTCAATGCTGAATTGTCAATATGAACTTGTCCAACTATGCATTTGGAAGATTCCATAACTAGTTTTAGAAATATAAAGTTCATAGTATAGTGCCTAGTCAACCGGCGCGGCTTCACACACTCGGTGCCAGCAATCAAAGTGTCAAAGGATCACAATACCTCTTAAGCCGGTATGATGTTATCATCTTAGCGATAATGAGTATAAGAACGTGCTTTCTTAACGGAGTAAATAGATCAAAGTACATTGATGCTAGATCTGGAAAATAATTGATATTATAACTAAGGCATTGGTGATGTTGAACTTGACAGCATTTCAAGGTCAAAACACGAAATGCCACATGTCTGTTAAACATAGCATTTCAGATCATAACACGAAATACTGATCCGGCCGACACATTCCGTCTTAGGGGTAGTTATTCCGGAAACAGAAAATCCACAGGAGGCGAAAAGTGTCTATCCGGGTAGGCCTGTGTGGCATGCTTAGGCTGATCCGGGTCGATACTTTACGCAGAGTCCACAATGTTGATTTTCACACGAGACGGCCTACACATTGATTATTGCAAAGCTACGCCCCTGCTTAGTATTATGTAATGTCTTTTAATATTGACGTAGCAATAAACCATGCTCAAGTTTTTCTAGATATGCATCTGAAGAATACAGGGGGGGCCTCAACGCCATTGATTTTATGGAACCAGTATTTTTGCATATATATTTTAATTCCCATTATTTATGTTCTCGGAAAAAAAAAGCGTAGTTGTATAATGAATTAGAAAGAATTATCCCGTTGAGTTATTTTATTGTCGGTTTTATTCAAATGGATGTGCTGCGCTTGGGTAATTATTATGAGCAGCTCAATAATGGTTTAAAGTACATCAGTATGACGAGAAATGTTTAATTGTCAACGCCACATCCTTTAATATTCAGATGCCGGTCAAAACACTCTTAGTCAAAAAGCGTTTGGAATCAAGTGGTCCATTTATGATTTACTAGAAATCACTCTTCCTCTCTGTGCTATATTCATTATATAAAACCAACCGGTGATTCAGAAACTATTCCAAACTCGGTCATTCGAGATTCTAGACCATTCGCAAAATTAGAGACTTATTTACATATCCAGATTCTCAAGATCCTCATAAATGACGCCTCGTCGATAATATGACAGAATCAAGCACATATAAACAGTAGCACCAGTGGCGATCTAAGAGTTATCAATATATAAATATATTCGTAGTTTCTCTGCGTGTTTATTCAAATATTCTAGTGTATGCAGCATTTAGCCCCGACAGCTGTTTTAGAAAGTTTGCCTAATCCAAACCCATTCATTGACATGAATACCTTTTGGATATTTGTTAAATATTCAACTTGGAGACTAAGTAAAATAACCAGATCCAAATAAAGGTCATATTGGCGATTATCTGACAGAAACAGGCACATGGAGACAGTAACACTTACATCGTTTTCGGCTTATTGTCGTAAAATCATGCTGTGTTTACAACGGAATCTATAAACTCCAGTATTTCTATTTTTCATAATGGTTATTCTTTCCTTAACCCTTTCCCTCATATAGACGCTTTCTAACGCCTCTGCAGCTTTTTGAAAACATAGTGACAAAAGACGAAATTGCACAAAACGTGCAATTTCTCCTTTTGCCACAATGTTTTCCACTTTTAGTCATAGGTTATCCATTCAATTATAGAGATTTCCTATTTTTTGACAAAATATGTTCAAAGTCGTCTGCTGCATAAATGTCGTATGAGGGAAAGGGTTAAGATACTTTAAAAATGGTTTAAACGGCTTTCCCTCCTTGGCGCTCAGGTACGACTAACTCGCTGATTGCAGAATGATTGGACCAGGAGAACTAGTAACTAATATAGTAAACACCGTGATATAACTGAAATAGTATAGGTAAAACATCATACTTAGAAACAGCCACATAATTTATTTAAATAGATATTGTTCTTTAATAGGTCAAATGGAAAAAAAAAGCATACATAACACCAGAGGGGGGAACAAAACGATAAAGCGTTGCTTATGTTTGACAAAATACCGAAATGACAAGGATTAACCAACGCATTACAAATAGTCATCACTTGAATCATACTCGAGGATGCTTGAATCAATACAATACAATACAATACAATACACTTTCAAAATAATTAGTCAATTGGTGAGTATAACTATTTGAATGAGAAATGAATAAGATTCACACAGAGAAAACTATCATTTTGTCAGTTTAATATTGAGTATTTTAGTATACCATTATATTATTTCATTCCAGGTTTTTAGTCTGCAAAAATATATTTTAATCTAATATATATTGTATCCAATTTACGCGAAGATTAGCTCATTATATAGGTGATGAATTATTAAGTAAGTGTCATTATTGTAAGATATTTAAAGTCCCGATTTATCTTAGACAATGAACTTCCCATGGTTTTGTTTCCATTATTTTATTGTCTGAACCAGTTCTGTATGTACATTTGTATATATCAACCATAAGCTGTATATGTTTAAGTTGATATTAACATGTCTGGGCCCAATCCCAACAACCTTACTTAGGACTAAGTTAAACTTAAATACTTAAGAGCGTATTTCATCAGTTTTGTTTCCCTAAAACTAATGCCAAAATATTTCATTTCTAAAAAGTATTATTTGTATGTCAACCTTGTCATTTACTTAAATACATTCAGCCGTTCATGTTTTACACAATTTTAGGGAAACGAAAAGGATGAAATACGCCCTAAAGTATTCAAGTATTACTTACCGCTAAGAAATAAGCGTTAAGTAATACTTAAATACTTAAAAGCATATTTCGTCATTTTTGTTTCCCTAATATTTTGTAAGATACGAGTGGAATGTATTTAAGTGAATGACTTAGTTGATATAAATATATACCTTGCTGACTTACAAAATGTGTTAAGAATTGAAATCTTATGGCATTTTTATTAGGAAAACAAAAATGAAGAAATAAGCTTTTAAGTATTTAAGTTTTACTTACGCTAAGAAAGCTTGGTGGAATCGGACCCTGGTCTGTTCTGTATTTAAGCTTCAGAATTTTACATTAGTTTTTATCAATGCTTCCAGATTTTCATAGAACATAGAAGTGGCAAATTACATAGAACATGGAAGTGTCAATTTACATAGAACATGGAAGTGTCAAATTCAATTTTAATCCGGCGTGCCCAACTTGTCCAGTCATATGTATTTTTCGGAGAAATTTAACCGCCTTGCATCGTAACCTACTTTAAAATTCTGAAAATAGAATCCAATTACATGTAAGATGTTACCGTGTTATTTATGGTATATTTATTCGACAAGATACACGAGTAACTATGTGGAGTAATCGGGTTGGTGGACTAGTCATATAACTGGTTGATTTAGCTAGCACTTGCCCGAGGGCTCGTTGTGCTCGAACTCTCGGAAAACGCCCTTGCATTCTCTTATCTCGTTATTTTGAAAGACCCTTCTGGACACTAAAAACGACCATAAGATATTTTGAAACTGATGATTATTACGATCCAATCCCATACTAGTATGGTCGGTATTTGGTCACAAACTTACATCAAGCTTACACCTGTGTGGATTCTTTCTGGTTGTCAAAAGGATCGTTTTCGGTTGGCGTGGGTCAACTTATTAATAAGTGTGGGTGTGACCTGAAGGAATGACAGGAAACAGATTCAGGTTAATGCATATGAAACATGACATGATTTTAAGTACAGAAATGTTGACACGTGGGAGTGTTCATTCATAGAATGGGCCACGTCACGCCAAAACTCATCTTTATGAATTGCGCGACCACGAATGCGTCAGATCAATATTTACATACACAGTCTAGTCAGGATCAGCCATGTTTTTCATGAAGCCGTAAAGTTTATGAATTCATGTAGCTTCGAGAAAGTTGTGTATTAGTCACAGTACATGGTATGGTAATCTTCTTGTGCCAAGGGTGCTTTGTCCATTACACTTGTTTTCTGGCCTAGTGCTTTTCACACAGGGACCATAGGCAAGTGAACTCTCCTTGTGATATATTAACTACAATGCTGCTGAAAATGGCGTAAAATACCACTTAACAAACATTTCATTAGATTTTAAAAGAACGGAATATTATAATCGAATTACCCTGGGATAGAGAAGGTGCAGTAATAATTATGTGTCAATCTGAATCGTTATTAAACGCCGAATGTCGGTTTGTCCGATGTGTGATCCAAACGGGATGGTACTTTCGGTTAGTTGTCATGGAACCAGTCACTTACTTTCAATTAATTTCATTAATTTATGGCATTTGCTATAACTCGTATAGTGTAAAAGTCAATAAATAGATAAATGGTAGCTTTTGAATTATATACGCAGTACATCTCTCAGTTCATTGATTTGAGATTAAACGTCAAACCTGTGTTTAAAGACCATCGATGGGATGGGATCATTCTGGTATTTTTTTAAAGGTGTGCTTTAATTGTAGGGTAATTTACACAGACAATGACTAATTGGGAAACTAAACGTATGGTCGCTAAAGACAGGAAATTGCTCGTCCAGTGTGGTCTTAAGCACAGGTTCGACTATATATGAACGAAGCCTTTGTGAATCGTTTGTAAACCTTGAAAATCTATACACAGGGACTTGCTCCTCTAAACATAGATATGACCTACTCTATGCATAGATATTAACATTATGTTAATATCTATGCATAGAGTAGGTCATATCTAGTTTTGGAGGAGCAAGTCCCTGTGATCAATATAATATATATATGCATGAATTCGTTTTTAGTACTACAAACAAAATACTGTTAAATGCTGAAGTCAGTAGTGAATGTGATGATGTGTGTTAGTGTGGTGCATCTATTCTATATTGAAATAGGTATCTAGTCATAAGTCCAACAGCAAAGTTTATTGCCACTGCTAAGGACATAGCATTTAAGTTAATTAATGAACAAAGGCTACCTGGATTCATTATGTTAAAAGAGATTAAATAACAAACAAAAAAAGCACACAGTTTATCAATATACGGGCATTTCTCTACGAAAGGCAGTCATATGTTATTTGTGAGCAGTCAAGTAGTCATTGTACCCGCCAAGAAGCTTCTGACATGCATTGTTTATCGGGACCAAAATTACGTGGATGCTCAAAAAGCTCTATAATTTGAGATACGTTACAGGGAAACCAATTATTCGCATCCGCATTTCGATCTGAACAATTTTCGTATTTTTTCATCTTTCTTAATTTCTCCAATGTTTGTTTTGCTAGAGCACGGCTCAGTACGGTGTTTGTGACGAGTGTAGATCCAGATCACCATGCGCATCCACACGATCCGATCGGGATTAGCAATGTACGCTTATAAGTCAAAGAATCATTCACGCAGCCTCTGAGATACAGTGTACATTAAGTCACATGTTAAGGATGTGCAAGTTTATCGTTTACTACACTCGACGCTTGGTTTTCGTATAGAGCGGGATTGTCTCTATAGTGTAGTTGTTAGAGCGACCACCTTGGTAGCAGGATATTAGGGTTCGATCCGCTATCGGGTCATAAAAAATACTTCAAATGGTATAACTTGCTTCCGTCCTTGGCGCTCATCGTTGTGGGGGTAGTGGTACGACGGATACATCGATATCAGGAAAGTCAATTTTAATTCAATACATTTTATTGCATAAAACAACAAACAGTATGCTTATAGCAAATAAAGAAATTATAAAAAGTACAAAAGGAGCAATGGATTTTTCAGAATTTGCAATAATTTAACAATGTAAGAGTTGATAAAAACACTGATCTGATCTAGAACTATCACGTGTAAATTTCGATAAAACTTTGATAAATAAAACCGGTAAATTGTACTGGTAAATTACCCAGAAAACGCCGTGGCATAACTAATATACGGCATTAAAAACATCGTATTGTTGATTCTCCCCGAAACACGATCCAAGTATAACGTAAAGTATCAAATGAACGTCCGGTGTCGAGTGGACTTGTAGAACAAATTGTGTGCGGGTAATCGTATTTCGTTATGTCAAATTAACGTCAACTTCAAAACCGTTAAGGCTTCCCCCCGCATCGAAATAGGCCACATAAAAGTCGGTATAATTACTTACCCTACTTTCAATATAACTCTTACTTTTGTTATATAAGCGACGCTTTGCGAAATCCAACCTTAACGTAAGAATTGGGGAAAAGACTTGTATGCGAATCCATGCTCAGGGGTCCAAATGGATACTACTTTACAGACGTTTCTTGAAACCTGTTATGACTAATTGGTAAACAGTGCAGAGCCAGATGAGACTACAGTGGTCTAGATAACGAGGGGTTTGCAGTTCTTTTCTCCACAATATATTTCTTATTATCCAACCAAATCCTATGTTGTAGTTACTCAAAAGATCAGATTTTTCCTTCGGAAAACATGGTTAAAAATACACTGAAGATACAAGAAAACCATCGAAAAAAAATCGAAAAAAAAGGAATATAATGTTAAGCTGCGGAAACACTGGAAATTGTCTGAATACTCTGGGTTGTCCACGGAAACATTCCGGGTAGTCGTGACTTAAACGTACTGGGGTGTCCATTGAAAGTATCAGATCATCCCAAAATATCCCTGGAAAGTTGCATGATTACTCCAGGGATTTTCCCTGTTTTTCGTATACTTTCTGTTACGAGTCATTGCGACGGTTCTTTTGAGTACCCACAACATAGGGTAAGCGGATAAAATAAGGATTTTAGAACAAGCAAAACGCTCCTTATCTAGAGCTATGGAAACAGCGCAGATGAACTGGTTGATTATGAACTATTATGTTCGCAAATACCTACCGCCGGTTGATTTGGATCTACAAATGGTTAACGGTTTGTTATCGCATAGCTCAGTTCATATCTTGGTTGTGATATGTAACTACGCTTTTCTGGAATTTATTGTTTCAAATTCGCAAATATTAGTCGCCCCTGTCGGTCGTATTGATTGGCAAATTTATTATATGTTTAAAAGAGAACGATCAGACTACTACAAACTACTACACGTACACATTTAAAACCAAAAGCTGATAGAACCAGACAAAATGGGTTATCATAAATTTTGTCACATATTTATTTCTATAAACTCTTTTTATATTTATCAATTTTGCCTTTCAAAATGGCCGACACGGGGGTTAAATATTGTTGTTCTTGGAACTATGTATTAAATGTTTATCTGGTAATTTATATCTTTAACGCTTCGGAGCGTAAATAAATGCCGAAAACGAGCAGATTGCATACTCGTTTTGTCGAGTTTTTACAATAAATGCCAATAACGAGCAGATTTCTTATTCGTACTGTCGCGATTTTACAATAAATGCCGATTACGAGCAGATTGCATACTCGTTTTGTCGAGTTTTTACAATACATACCAATAACGAGCAGATTGCATACTCGTTTTGTCGAGTTTTTACAATAAATGCCGATTTCGAGCAGATTGCTTACTCGTAGTGTCGATATTTTTGGTGAGAAACGTTTGTCAGACGTTTCTTGGATACTTGTCCGTCGAGATAGCGAATACAGCGAAGCACCTGATAGTGCCCGGAAAGTCGATTTTCGCACGACGTGGACCACATTATAATTGCATATTTCAGATTGCTATTTCAATGATATTCTAGTTAGGAGGAGTTAAAAATATATGAGACGCTTGAAAGTAGGCCAACTGGTCAATTGGCGATTTCTCTGATTTGCGCAAGTTGAATGACATAAAACAGACAAGCGCACAATAATTCGTCCGTACGAACTGAGTTTATTTCGAGAAAACAATGCAATAATTACAGAGTACTACGGTTATTTTATATCAGAAAATGTCCGGGGCTGACCGTTAACTGGTCTTGCTATTGTCAGTGACCAGTTAATTATGTATTATTGTCTGTAATTAAATGGCAGATTCGTAAAAAGAGAATCAAACAATTACGACCGAAATAAAAATGGCTGGAACCATTAATTTTGATGTCAGCCAGTTTATGTAAAAAGGTACAAGTTGTCAACAGAGAAAGGTGCAGGTTCAGATCGTAGTCCACTGAAAGCTTCAAAATAGTTATTTATGTGATTAAGATCTTGATCAGACAGGGTAGATGCATACACTGTTCACATAGTTCATTTTGAAGCGTTTTGCATGGACAGTATTTAGCATCACTCTGATTAATTTGTAGTTAGCTTTCCGATCATTTGTTTGCCATGGATTCATTCCAACGTGTATATTATATGAAGATTTCTATTGAGTGACGCCGACCCCCGGTAGCTCAGTCGGTAGAAACGCGGGCTGTCAATCCAAGGGTTGTAAGTTCGAACCACAGCTCGGCCAACATGCTCTCCGACGTTTGACAAAAGGCAATGCGACAAGTGTCATTCGTCTTCCACCGTAGAGCTGAACTAAAAGCATATGCGGGGAAAAAGCAATTTGCTTTTAAGGACTGTTGTGTGGAGTACTGGTGTGAAACAGGCAGGCAACATATGGAAAGGTAAGCTGATAGTCTTGTTATAATATTAAACGGCGTTACACTCCAATAAATCAGACCAGTCTAAACGTTTATAGATAGAATGTGAGATGTTACAGAATTTGAAAGACGGGTCATGGTCTAGAGCGTAGATAGAATGTGAGATATTACAGAATTTGAAAGACGGGTCATGGTCTAGAGCGTAGATAGAATGTGAGATATTACATAATTTGAAAGACGGGCCATGCTCTAGAGTGTTACCAAAAGTTGTCTGACGTGAGGTATTACAGGTGGAAAGGATCGAACGCCTTTCGGCAGTCATATGTTGATTGAGGTCATGTAGATACAGATGCGATATATCATTTGGTGTTCTTTTAATCTCTAGTAAATCAATCAAATGAATGAGCCGCGAATCGCGGAAACTGATCTTCTGGCGACTTCGTGATCATTAAAATGCCGATCAACCTGCACATCCACATCCACATCCACTGTCTGATCAGGACCTTCAGTGTTCGCCATCTCGTTTCAAAGGTATCATGAATGCCTCTGTTTCGATCAACAACCTACTATAACAGGATACGATATTATCTTAGTCAGGATATATATCGAAACCGTTGAGGGTCGGTTTTCGCGTGTCGTGCCTTAAATGTTATTCTACGTCTCCAGATTCTAAGACGGGAAGTGTCCGCTGAATACGTATTGTAGATGAGAGGTTAACGATCTCTCTCGGTATGATACAAACATGGCTGTCCCGTTGTTTATTGTATAACCTTGAGGACATTGCCTTAGAAAATTCAGAATTCGGTTATTCAAGTACGTGTATACTTACGCTTATAAATTTGAAAACAGTGCGATAATTATAATATTTGTACTTGCTGTCATTGATTGAAAGAGTAAATAGTAAGCAGATGTACTCACTTCAATCAAGATTTGAAGTAAACTTAATTCGGTTCGTGTTTTACGAACCATAGGCGAGCGATATATATATATATATCGAAAGGATAAGCATGGAGAGCATTACACTTTTAAGAGAGAACGTCAAGTGTGCTTCAGGGTAAAGATAATATCCATTGTAATTATCGAGTCCCACCTGTAACAGAGAATCCTTGCCGTATTTAAGATAGAGGTTAAAATGTATGTGACGACAGTGACCTACCTACACACCTCTAACAGAGAATATATACATCAGATATCGTGACTAAGTTATATTTTACTCACTTCAATCAAGATTTTAAGTAAAATACGTTCGCTGCATGCTTTACGATTTATAGACGAGCAATATACCATGTATACACACCATTTTATATATGGAAAAGAATAGAAAAGCATGAAGAACAGTACACTTTTAAGAGAGAACATCAAGTGTGCCTCAGAGTAAGATAATATTTATTGTAATTATAGAGTTCCACCTGTAACAGAGACTCTTTGCCGTATTTGAAATAGAGGTTAACATGTTTATGATGATCGTGACCTACCTACCCACTTGTTGCAAGTTCTGACTGAGAATATAGGAATCAGATAATGACTAAGTTATATAAAGGTAAATATATTGAATAACAATCGACGTAAACAAATAAGTTAAAAATGGTATAATTTGGAAATCAATGTTAAAATATTCAATACAATACACAATACAATACAATACAATCTCTTTATTGCCTCCTATGTAGGAGATATCGTACAATATGCACACATTAAACAAATATATGAAAAAGAAAAAGAAATGTACACAAACAAATGAACAAACGAGCAAAACATGAATAAACTCAAATACAGTACATGTAGACATGATAAATAAAAAAGGGGGGGGGGGGGGGGGGGGGTGAAATAAATCAGAATGATATCTCAAGTATCTATTGATTATATGCATACCCAGATGTATTGAAATGTATTTTCATTACTAAAGATACATTTTAAGACACTGGTATATGTAATTAAAGGTTATATGCCTTTCTTTGTAATTATATTGGTAGAGTTATTATCGGCGCACCTAACATGCTAAGCGTGAATGAGTAGCTATCTAGAGCGTATACATCGTGTGCGAAGGATCTGCTGCAATTTCTGATTAGTGTGGATTTTAATTTTTGCTTCAGTCCTACAATGACATGGCAATCAAAAAGTCTGTGTACTAACTCTTCTTGTTGTGGTTGATTACATATAGTGCAGACAGTATTGATACATAATGTTGGGCGTGACCATAGCGTAGGTACCGCACTCATGATAGGTCGAAAGGTACTGACATTTGATACCTTGTAAACAATGCAAAGTTCAATGCAAGGCTGCAGCGTATGAAAAAACAGGAAATCTGGGTGAGTCGACAAACGTTCGTGTAGTAGGAATTGTTCGCGGGTGTGAACAACATTACGTACAGTGGACTTCCATGCACATTTAGACGGCAGTGAATTAGTCTGAAAATAGTTGTTCAGAATTGAGTGGAGGTTATACTTGTTGACTATATGACATACATCTGGGACGAAACCAAGAGTAACTGAACATTTGTCTGACATGTACATATAGTACTTCTTGACAAAAGTTTCTTTCGTTATACAAGAATCTGGTAGCTCCAGTATTTTGTGAAGGAACATCAATTTCCTCTTATCGATTGTGCTTGATACCCTATACAGACCGAGCATTGACTCCGCCATGTCAGATCTGGTTCTTCGAGAGAACCCTTGTATCTTTTTCGCGACATAATGCTGGAATGTTTGGAGATGTTTCACATCAGCGGTAGTCATATTACTCCAAATCTCTGCTCCGTACAGGAGGATAGGGAGTATAATTTTGCAATATAAACTTGCGGAAACCATTGGATTGACTCCTTGGGGATTGACACCTTGCCCAACCATGGAGAAAAGAGCATTACGAGCTTTTTGAATCCTGTCATTGATACGTTTACTCAGTTTCATGTTCGAATCGTGAGTAATTCCTAGGTGGCTTAAGGATTTTACTTGAGGGATAAAATGCTCGCCATACATAATTCCGACCGCTGGCGGTAAACGCTTTGTGCTAAACACAATGACATTTGACTTGTTCACGTTAATATCAATACACCATGTTTTGCAATACTTGTACACGATATCCGTCATTTTCTGTAAATTAAGGGGGGAAATGGCTGTTAATGATATGTCATCAGCAAATGACGGGTTGCTAACCGTTGTAGACAATACCTATACAATAACAAGATGGTATTAAAAAGAAGAAAGTACGAACATAAGCGATGACGATTGGTTGTTTCCTGTTGCTAAGGTGACATATGCGTGACAAGAAACCTAAAACCTTCGTCGAATTAAATAGAGTTACCATAGTCTCGTACTATCAGTCGAAGATTTACGATATAGAAACCCGTCACAATAAAACTATAACGATGATAGGTTGTTAACCCTTTCCCTCATATAGACGCTTTCTGACGCCTCTGCAGCAGACGGCTTTTTGAAAACATTGTAACAAAAGAAGAAATTGCACAAAACGTGCAATTTCTCCTTTTTCCACAATGTTTTCTACTTTTTGTCATAGGTTATCCATTCAATTATGGAGATTTTCTATGTTTTGACAAAATACGTTCAAAGTCGTCTGCTGCAGAATTGTGGTATGAGGGAAAGGGTTAAATCGGTGGATCTGTAGAGAGGTTGTCCGAGTAGATCAGCAGCAGCTACACGTGACATGATGTTATACATTAGTACGTACAGACAGTGAATACTAACGAGTCTGTACAGAAACCCGTGCTCTTCATCATGCTGAACTGTTGCTCACAAGTAAATGAACATTTTGTAGGTTACAATACTCAATTACTTATCGACGCTAAGGTCTTATCTATAGTACAAAATAGTAGAATACCTAATTAGGAATCTGTTCGCGGAAATCCTTATCATCTATGTGTGTGTTCTATAATCTTCATGCTTAACCGGCATAGTTCTCACGATTATGGTCCCTTATTTCCTTTTAAGTTTGTTTGAGTTAGGGGGGATTTTTTCGTCAATATTAACAGTATTTTGTCTACACTACAATACCTGAAAACAGCAAACCATTCATAATCCGGTCCGTTATTTAGTATAACTGGAAAGAGTTGTTATTGTGTGTTACATGTATCATTCAATGCTGATTAGATCTACAAGAACCCATGTGTGATGATACCATAATGGGATTATAGGCTAATTAATACAGAGACCGGTGCTCCGTGAAAACCAACCTTAACGTAATTATTACACATGTGGAAAAATACCTTCCTGTGTTTGATAGAGGATCAACATGGATATTAGTCTTTGGACATGTAGAACAACTTCAACCCTTTCCCACATACAACAAATCCGCAGCAGACTAAATTGAAATATTTAAACAAAATATATGAAAAGCCCTATAAACTAAAGTATAATTATTGAATTAAGTTGAAAACGTTGTGAGCAAATTCACCTATTACCACAATTATTTCAAAAGTCGTCTGCTGCAGAGGTGCCAGAAAGCGTCTTTGTGTGGGAAAGGGTTAAAATCCGTTTTTTGAACAGTTTCGTTTATTTGAGGCTTTATGGACTTGTAATAGATAGACCTTATATTGCTGTAGAAAGTCGAACCATGTCTTATATTGCAATACTATAGCACATATTCTGGTAGGGATACATTTTGTGTAAACGACTAATTATGATTCAAAAATGCTTTTCATGTTTGTTTCAGTTCTATATTAAGTGTGTATATATACTAGATTGTATTCAGATATTATAAATAAAGACGTGCCTATTAAATAGAAATGACAAATTGAAGAAACGTTAATCAAATTATTCAAATAACATTTAAAACCAACAACATACATGTATATGGCACGTAGTGAATAATTTGAATGATATATTATTTTATCAACATTTTATTTAATTTTTGAGTCCAATATTTGTTTGCGGTATGGTGAAATAATAATGTCTTGTATTTGCATTTGGTTGGAAAGAGAAACAAATCCCAAAATGAAACTTATTTTGAAATGTTGTTGAGTCCCTTATCGCAATAAGCATTCCAGCTGTATATCCTAATCACGTAGATATGTAATTAAGACAAGCTGGTTTTATGGTCCAGTAATTGTGAGATGGCGACAGTCTACGGGCAACTGTCTACTCATGATTTGTTTATTTGTCTGTTGCTCTTTTGTCTTTTGTCTTATCGTACGATCAGAAAAGTCTATGAGGATGAAAGAAATGTTACTCACAGTTTCGTTCAGCGATACCATGATTAACCCTTGCCCGGATAAAGTCGCTTTAAGACGCATATGCAGCAGAAGTCATAATGACCAATTGCTCCATTTGTCACAATGTGTTCAACTCTATTTGATAATTATTCTTTCTTTATTAGAGATTTTCCATACATTTATCTAGATGTTTCCAAAGTCGTATGCGTTACATTTGTTGTATTAATTCAATTCAATTCAATAGATTATTGTATTATAAGGTCACCGGCCCATACACAGTATATACAATCACAATATACGAACATATTATATGTATAGCGAACACATATTTCATATTACTACATATTTTTAATAATGTAAAAATGCCAAATTCCTTAATCACAGCCCTGCATAAATGCATTACGTTTCATAAAGGAATGGTATAACATGGCAAGATTGTTTATAACGGTTTCGTTCGAACATGACATAAGTTGAATAAATTTGATTGAACAGCCATTATTTGTAAACCTCTTGTCTATGTATTGTATACGAAGATCTTCATATAGAGGACACAACAACACAACATGTAACTCATCTTCAATACAAGTCTCACAATAGATACAATATCTATATTCTCTTGAAATACCATAATATCTGTATTTTTCAACCATAAGACTAAACATAGCTAAACATGATCTGAATTTACTTATACTAATTACAGTTATATATGATTCCAAACCAACATTTGGTGTATAGTCTTATTATTCTCTGCACAACCTTCTCTCCATATTTGGATGTACTGGTCCTTTAATCTTTGGACATATTGATTTTAAAAAAAGACTCTCATTTTGAACATGTTGCATTTCCCATATATAGTCAAATCCATTTGTAAACAAATTATTTCGAACATACGTTACCCAATGTGTATGCCCTATACTATCGTAATAAAGAAACATTTCATAACACAACTTCACATATCTATGTCTCGGCATATTAAGAATACGTAACCAGTATTTAATCCATCTTTTAGACGCAAATATATACATCGGATATCTTCCGATATCTCCAAAAATAGCATTGTTACAGGATCCAGTATTAACCTTTAAACAACGTTTACATGCATATATTTGAATACTCTCAATACATGTTATATGATTAAGTCCCCATAATTCGGAACCATATAACATCCCCGGACAAACCTTGGAATCAAATATCCTGAAAAATGTATTTGCTGGTAAATATGGTAGTTGACTTAAACATTAGTACATGTTTTGCTTTGATTGATGCTGTTTCGGCCATTTTGTGCAGAGATAACCTGTTTATAAAATATATACCAACGTAAGTAAAGCCATTGACAACTTCAACTGTACTCCATCTTCTGACCACCTCTTTTAATCAAAGTACTGAAAGTACTAAAGATAGAATTTCGATCGGTTAAGAGGTGATGCATAAATATGTATCTAAAACAATCGCCTATTAATAGGAAGACAGACAAGTATTGATGCATTGGGCCAGAATGAAATATTTCCAAGAAAATAAATTCTTGTTGGTCCTGTGAAAATGTATTGACTCCAATTTCAAATATGTCATTCGGTCCATATGGTACTGTTTTAATGATCATATTACCGTATAGCTCTATGAAAAGTCCACCATGAACATTCATGACAGTACAGTGTCTTCCTATTAATTGACTTTACTGAACCAACGGATGCATTCAGAATATGCAATGTCATTCAGTCAAGACATTTTTGCACTATATTTTTGGCGAACTGAATTTGGTGTTCTCAGTCATTTACATCACGTGACTTCAAAACCTCAATGTTCACATTTGATTTAACATTATCACAAAATCCATGCAAAATATTTAATTGTTTTTGTAGACCGACGACCGTGGCAGACAATAATGCTATATCATCTGCGAATATCAATAGGAATATTTATATTATAAATGTCAGGGAATAATTGTAGTCCCCGAGTATTTTGATATATAAAAGCATCATGTAACTCATTAATAAATAATGAACATAAGATCAGGCTTAAAGGACAACCTTGACGCAATCCACTTTGGCATTCAAATATATCAGTACATCCTACGTCAGTTTAAACACAAGCTTTAACTGATCTATATATAGATTTATTGACTTATAGAGGTTCCCTTTAAGCCCGTTCTTGTGTAACACATTCTATAATATTGATCGATTAACCGAGTCAAAAGCCTTCTGAAAATAATTAGGGAAAGGGTTAATTTCAAACAGGTGTATCCTCATTTCGTGACGAAATGTGACTAGGTCTATGTGGGACTATTTAAGTCGCTATTATAGATTACTATATGATCGCATCTGAAGTCTATGTCACTCACTAGTTTACAATTCTCAATGTATTTTACTTAAAGATTGATACGCGCTTATAATGATTTTTCGTCTGGAAATGTCAAATGGTAAAATCCAAGAAGAACGAGAAAGTTAGGTCTGTACTATATTAATGGGTTAATAACCGTAACCTTACGCTTGAGAAGAATCCCCTTTATCCGATCGCAGAAGACGCTATTTGAAAACGTAACAATAAGAAATATAGGTAACTCCCGATGACTCGAAGTCGAAAGGGAGCCATAAATAACTTCGAGTTATCGATGTGTTCAAGTGATAACTCTATTTATTCTAAATCAATTTATGTATTTTCAACGTCGTAATTCATTTATATCCAAGTGTTTATTGTTAAACGCAAACCAGTAATAACACAAGACGAATTTTGATGCAACACATCAAAGAAGCAGCGCATGATTTTAAAGCATGACTTAAAGGAAGCAGATGCAGTTCTGTAAATTTGTATAACCTGTGCAAACAGACAGGATGTAAATATTTTGAACAAGAATGCCAAATGTCACTTTATTTTAAACAAGAAGGCCAATATGTGCCTATATTGCTCACCTGGCTTCCATAGTCTATACTAAAAGGTTATCAAGAGCAGAAAGAGTCAATTTTGACGTAGGGATTAGACGTTGTATATGCTAAAATATATGTGATATTCAGCATGTGAAGTTCAGTCGCGAAATGACAAGTTTAGTCCTGAAACCATTTGGTTTACAACTTGCTTAACATTGACTGTAACTATAATGTATCATACAAGCTGAAGTTTCTTAATTTTTACCACATAGGTGCTGAAATATTAACAGATATTAACTTAAGGTTTAATACATCTAGTTATAAGTTAAGTGTGACACAAGCTGTTTGGGGAGGAACTTTTTAAGTTTAGAAATACAACATCATTTTATAAATAGGCATCAACATCTCCCGAAACTTTTTTTCTGAGCTTTGATGAATCGGGTCGTCAGACTATTAAAAAAGCGTAGCCTAGGAAGTTGTGGAAAAGTTATTAAATACCCATTAAATGTTTCTAACGTGTTGTAATAACGGTAGAAGTCATACGTATTTTGTATCTTGTTGTTTCTTAAATCAGTTAACACAATAGAAACCTATTCAATACTGACGCCGCGTTTCCACGCGGCGTCAATAATTGCATGAAAACAATGCAATAGCAATTCTGATTGCTGCGCTGTTTTCAAACGATACATTCATCCCAAGAAATGTTTCAAGTTAAAAGATTAAGTCGAATTGTCACGTGGCAGGGGCGTAGCTTTGCAATAATCAATGTGCAGGCCGTCTCGTGAGAAAATCAACATTGTGGACTCTGCGTAAAGTATCGACCCGGATAAGCATGCCACACAGGCCTACCCGGATAGACACTTTTCGCCTCTATACTCTATACAGTATCCCCCTAAGACGGAATGGGTCGGCCGGATCAGTCTGCGCGGATAGCGCAGGCTGATCTGGTCGATACATTACGCAGATGTCTATCGCCGCAGCTGCATTTTGAGACATTTTGAGAGGAAATGTGTAGGCACGTGCCTACAGTGCCTTAAGGGAGCTACGCCCCTGCGTGTTCGAGTTATCGCGAGTACACTCTAAATGTAAAAATGTACATTTTCTACATGTCTAAATGTATCCACCCTGTCAAAATTTACGTACTTTCTTATGCGTCTGTACATTGTTATTTTCTAATATTTTCTTTGTGGAAGACTAGTGAATATCATTTTAAGTTTTTGAAAAGGTTTTTTTCTTTTATCCGATATACCTTTTTTGAAATCTTTCTTAATTTTAATTTTTAAACGTAAATTAAGAAAGCTAATCTAAATAATAGTTCGAATTGTTGATAAATATTGGCACATGTATTATTATTTTGACTATATGTGTTAAACTTAAAATCTATAAATGTCTTCATGAAATAAGTTATAATCTAATTGATTAATTGATCTAAACGTTTACTGTCTTGCAATGAAATGATTCAGTTGCTATCAAATGATGATGACTATTATATGAATTATTACTATTATTTATCCTATTAATAAATTGTTTTTAGAAATAGGTAGCCGTAATTGGTCATGTATGTCCTTGTTTATTGTCATTTTACTGTTGTCGAACGTGCTTCGGTTTATTTCCAAATGCGATCTGTAGTAATAATCTAATGACCATTGTTAGCGAAAAGCGCTATATTTAGACTTTCAGCACTATATGATTATTTCCGTTTATCCTTCAAGAAAAAGTATATCTGTATTCAATAACGTGTACATATTTTAACATACTATTCCCTATTAAGCACTTTCATACGGTGGCATAGAGGTGACATGTGTGTGTTTTTATTTTTATTTTACTAAGTCGTACGCACGACATACTAAGTCGTGCGCACGAGATACTAAGTCGTGCGCACGAGATACTAAGTCGTGCGCACGACATAGTATCTCGTGCGCACGACTTAGTATCTCGTGCGCACGACATATTATCTCGTGCTTACGACTTAGTAACTCGTGCGCACGACTTAGTAAAATAAAAATAAAAACATACACATGTCACCTCTGTGTCACAGTACGGTGGCATAGAGGTGACATGTGTATGTTTTTATTTATCTCGTGCGCACGACATACTAAGTCGTGCGCACGAGATACTTAAGTCGTGCGCACGAGTTACTATGTCGTGCGCACGACTTAATTATCTCGTATATTATTATTATTTAGAAACTTTTGGTCTATGTCCACACGTGTATGTATTACGATGATGTGGAGCCCCGCTTATTTAGAAACTTTTGGTCTATGTCCACACGTGTATGTATTACGATGATGTGGAGCCCTGCTTATTTATAAACTTTTGGTCTATGTCCACACGTGTATGTATTACGATGATGTGGAGAACCGCTTATTTAGAAACTGTTGGTCTATGTCCACACGTGTATTTATTACGATGATGTCAAGCCCCGCTTATTTATACACTTTTGGTCTATGTCCACACGTGTATGTATTACGATGATGTGGAGACCCGCTTATTTATAAACTTTTGGTCTATGTCCACACGTGTATGTATTACGATGATGTGGAGAACCGCTTATTTAAAAACTGTTGGTCTATTTCCACACGTGTATTTATTACGATGATGTGGAGCCCCGCTTATTTATAAACTGTTGGTCTATTTCCACACGTGTATTTATTACGATGATGTGGAGCCCCGCTTATTTATAAACTTTTGGTCTATGTCCACACGTGTATTTATTACGATGATGTGGAGCCCCGCTTATTTAGAAACTGTTCGTCTATTTCCACACGTGTATTTATTACGATGATGTGGAGCCCCGCTTATTTATAAACTTTTGGTCTATTTCCACACGTGTATGTATTACGATGATGTAAAGCCCCGCTTATTTATAAACTTTAAGTCTATGTCCACACGTGTATGTATTACGATGATGTGGAGAACCGCTTATTTAAAAACTGTTGGTCTATTTCCACACGTGTATTTATTACGATGATGTGGAGAACCGCTTATTTATAAACTGTTGGTCTATTTCCACACGTGTATTTATTACGATGATGTGGAGCCCCGCTTATTTATAAACTTTTGGTCTATGCCCACACGTGTATTTATTACGATGATGTGGAGCCCCGCTTATTTAGAAACTTTTGGTCTATTTCCACACGTGTATGTATTACGATGATGTGGAGAACCGCTTATTTAGAAACTTTTGGTCTATGTCCACACGTGTATGTATTACGATGATGTGGAGAACCGCTTATTTATAAACTGTTGGTCTATGTCCACACGTGTATGTATTACGATGGTGTGGAGAACCGCTTATTTATAAACTTTTGGTCTATTTCCACACGTGTATTTATTACGATGATGTGGAGAACCGCTTATTTATAAACTGTTGGTCTATGTCCACACGTGTATGTATTACGATGATGTGGAGAACCGCTTATTTAGAAACTGTTGGTCTATGTCCACACGTGTATGTATTACGATACTGTGGAGAACCGCTTATTTATAAACTTTTGGTCTATTTCCACACGTGTATTTATTACGATGATGTGGAGAACCGCTTATTTGTAAACTGTTGGTCTATGTCCACACGTGTATTTATTACGATGATGTGGAGAACCGCTTATTTAGAAACTGTTGGTCTATGTCCGCAAGTGTATGTATTACGATGATGTGGAGAACCGCTTATTTATAAACTGTTGGTCTATGTCCACACGTGTATGTATTACGATGATGTTGAGAACCGCTTATTTATAAACTGTTGGTCTATGTCCACACGTGTATTTATTACGATGATGTGAAGCCCCGCTTATTTATAAACTGTTGGTCTATGTCCACACGTGTATGTATTACGATGATGTGGAGAACCGCTTATTTATAAACTGTTGGTCTATTTCCACACGTGTATGTATTACGATGATGTGGAGCCCCGCTTATTTATAAACTGTTGGTCTATGTCCACACGTGTATTTATTACGATGATGTGGAGAACCGCTTATTTAGAAACTGTTCGTCTATGTCCACACGTGTATGTATTACGATGATGTGGAGCCCCCCTTATTTATAAACTGTTGGTCTATGTCCACACGTGTATGTATTACGATGATGTGGATAACCGCTTATTTAGAAACTTTTGGTCTATGTCCACACGTGTATGTATTACGCTGATGTGGAGAACCGCTTATTTAGAAACTGTTGGTCTATGTCCACACGTGTATTTATTACGATGATGTGGAGCACCGCTTATTTATAAACTGTTGGTCTATGTTCACACGTGTATTTATTACGATGATGTGGAGAACCGCTTATTTATAAACTGTTGGTATATGTCCACACGTGTATTTATTACGATGATGTGGAGAACCGCTTATTTATAAACTGTTGGTCTATTTCCACACGTGTATTTATTACGATGATGTGGAGAACCGCTTATTTATAAACTGTTGGTCTATTTCCACACGTGTATTTATTACGATGATGTGGAGAACCGCTTATTTATAAACTTTTGGTCTATGTCCACACGTGAATTTATTACGATGATGTGGAGAACCGCTTATTTATAAACTGTTGGTATATGTCCACACGTGTATTAATTACGATGATTTGGAGAACCGCTTATTTATAAACTTTTGGTCTATGTCCACACGTGTATTTATTACGATGATGTGGAGAACCGCTTATTTAGAAACTGTTGGTCTATGTCCACACGTGTATGTATTACGATGATGTGGAGCCCCGCTTATTTAGAAACTTTTGGTCTATTTCCACACGTGTATTTATTACGATGATGTGGAGAACCGCTTATTTATAAACTTTTGGTCTATTTACACACGTGTATTTATTACGATGATGTGGAGCCCCGCTTATTTAGAAACTGTTGGTCTATGTCCACACGTGTATGTATTACGATGATGTGGAGCCCCGCTTATTTAGAAACTTTTGGTCTATTTCCACACGTGTATGTATTACGATGATGTGGAGCCCCGCTTATTTAGAAACTTTTGGTCTATTTCCACACGTGTATTTATTACGATGATGTGGAGCCCCGCTTATTTATAAAACTTTTGGTCTATGTCCACACGTGTATGTATTACGATGATGTGGAGCCCCGCTTATTTATAAACTGTTGGTATATGTCCACACGTGTATTAATTACGATGATTTGGAGAACCGCTTATTTATAAACTTTTGGTCTATGTCCACACGTGTATTTATTACGATGATGTGGAGAACCGCTTATTTATAAACTGTTGGTCTATGTCCACACGTGTATGTATTACGATGATGTGGAGCCCCGCTTATTTAGAAACTTTTGGTCTATTTCCACACGTGTATTTATTACGATGATGTGGAGAACCGCTTATTTATAAACTTTTGGTCTATTTACACACGTGTATTTATTACGATGATGTGGAGCCCCGCTTATTTAGAAACTGTTGGTCTATGTCCACACGTGTATGTATTACGATGATGTGGAGCCCCGCTTATTTAGAAACTTTTGGTCTATTTCCACACGTGTATGTATTACGATGATGTGGAGCCCCGCTTATTTAGAAACTTTTGGTCTATTTCCACACGTGTATTTATTACGATGATGTGGAGCCCCGCTTATTTATAAAACTTTTGGTCTATGTCCACACGTGTATGTATTACGATGATGTGGAGCCCCGCTTATTTAGAAACTTTTGGTCTATTTCCACACGTGTATGTATTACGATGATGTGGAGCCCCGCTTATTTAGAAACTGTTGGTCTATGTCCACACGTGTATGTATTACGATGATGTCAAGCCCCGCTTATTTATAAACTTTTGGTCTATGTCCACACGTGTATTTATTACGATGATGTGGAGAACCGCTTATTTATAAACTGTTGGTATATGTCCACACGTGTATTTATTACGATGATGTGGAGAACCGCTTATTTATAAACTTTTGGTCTATGTCCACACGTGTATTTATTACGATGATGTGGAGAACCGCTTATTTATAAACTTTTGGTCTATGTCCACACGTGTATTTATTACGATGATGTGGAGAACCGCTTATTTATAAACTTTTGGTCTATTTCCACACGTGTATGTATTACGATGATGTGGAGCCCCGCTTATTTAGAAACTGTTGGTCTATGTCCACACGTGTATGTATTACGATGATGTGGAGAACCGCTTATTTATAAACTGTTGGTCTATGTCCACACGTGTATTTATTACGATGATGTCGAGAACCGCTTATTTATAAACTGTTGGTATATGTCCACACGTGTATGTATTACGATGATGTGGAGCCCCGCTTATTTATAAACTTTTGGTCTATGTCCACACGTGTATGTATTACGATGATGTGGAGAACCGCTTATTTATAAACTGTTGGTCTATGTCCACACGTGTATGTATTACGATGATGTGGATAACCGCTTATTTTTGAAACTGTTGGTATGACGTGGCTCAATTGAAAATTTACTGTTTATTTCCAAGTAGTCATAACAACAATATTCGTAAATGTTATAAACCCATTCCAACATCCAATACATATATATCTACAAACAGAAAGTGCAAATATATAAAGGAGGAGAAACTCTCTATCAATTTCTTTTTAATTATTGACTAGAGTTTGAAGCCACCCGACAATGAAGAATGTTCTCAATATGAGGAATTTGTCCTTTTGCTACAATGTGTTCACAAGTCGTGAGCTTCAGGTGCATGAAAACGCGTCTGCAAGTTGGAAAGGGTTAAGGTTGTTTTAAGACGGCGAGTGTTTGATATTTATTATTTTATATTTAAAGGGGACTTTTCTGTCCCAGTTTGGCATGACAGAGGTAAAATCACTAAGCTTTCCCTCATACAGGGTGAGTGTATTAATACACTCACCCTGCGTCATACAAACACATTTCAAAACATCTACAACAGACGAGTTTTGAAAATATTGTAACTAATGGAGAATTGCTCATATTAAGAATGTGTTTCTATTGTCACAAGGTATCAAACTTAGGTCAATTATTATGATAAAATGTTATTTTCCATATGTTTGATTAGATACTTTCAATGTCGTCTGCTGCAGATTTGTTTCTTTACTTCAAAGTTTAAACAGATTGTATTGCCAACAAAATATACATACAGAATAAAATAGAGATGATTTGTATGTGGGAAAGGTTAAGGCAAAACATTCATTCTTGCTGATCAAGGTAAACATAAACTAGTGTACCCCTGTTTCCTTACACGCACTCTATAGTAGTTTATAGAAATCCCTATATAAGGATAAAGAAAGCTGGAATGATTGAACTGCATTCTGGGAAGACCTTGGGAGTCCTTTGAGATGACGATGGTAAAATGGATCAGATCTCTATCGCTATGTATCAATCAGGTAAGACCCCGCAATTATAGGGCAGACTGTGTCGCTAACCCACTGAATTATTAATGAACGTCTTAATTCTTCTTCCATTATTAACTGCCTATTAGAAACTCTTTCAAACACTTTACTTTATAAGACTTTCTCGACTGTTCTTGTCTTGTTAAAGAGACTTAAGTTAGTTATTAAATAGTTTGCGGTTCACTACATCTACTGAATATGAACAAACACATATTGTCGGAAAAGGAAAAGGAAAATGTCTCAATATTTTCTGACAGCGTTCATTTTATTTTCAATTTCGCTTGAAATATGTCTCCAAGTTATTTATGTATTTTAATTTAGCGAATAGTTGTATTGTTGCATCTTTTTGCATGAATACTTGGGTAAACATGTTCATTCAGACAGCCACCTCCGTATCCTCTGCCAGCCGTCATTTGTTCACATACATTCCAAAGTTTTTACCAGATCCTTTTTTTATTGTCCGGATTAACTGCTTAAGACAGCTAACCGCATTATTCTGAGAACAGCTGGACCTAATTTCCTATTTTGTGATAAATCATTTATTTACCACATAAACACGTCGGAGGATGAGACACGTCAAGCGAAACCCGACCTTTAGCCGTTTAAGCAATAATTGTATAATTATATAATTACAATCAAATTGTGTATATTATATATATATATGTCAAAGCTTCTCTCACAATGGTTAAGCAAGTATTTACTTCTCATGCTTATACTATATATATGTCACATCTAATTTGAATAGTTGTATTAAGGCCAGAAGCATATGTAATGCTTATTGCCGATTGATTGATTGATTGATGGGGGCTTAACGCCGTTTCTAACATTTTCTCAGTCATATCACGGCGGCCAGTTCACATATTCATGTGTTTCCTGGTTTTCTCACACCAGTACTCAACACATCAATACTCCAAAGCAACTGGCTGCTTTTCCACACAGTCTTAGCCCATTGGTGGAAGACAAATGACGCATGTCGCATTGACTTTTGTTAAACGTCGGAAAGAAGTGGACAGCCAACGTCGCTACCGACTGGGCTACCGGGGCTCGAATAAATGTTCAATTGAATTGAATATAATTACAATCAAATTGTGTGCTTGTAATGGCAGTTTCTTTATAGCAATAATTGTATATATATATAATTACAATCAAATTGTCTGCTTGTAATGTCAGTTTGTTTTAGCAATAATTATATATATAATTACAATCAAATTGTGTACTTGTAATGGCAGTTTCTTTATAGCAATAATTGTATATATATATAATTACAATCAAATTGAGTGCTTGTAATGGCAGTTTCATTTTTAGCAATGATTGTATATATATATATATATATATATAATTACATTCTGCCCGGCGACTAATCAAATTGTGTGCTTGTAATGTCAGTTTGTTTTAGCAATAATAGTATATATATTTATTACATGATGGCTAAAATTTGCATCCCAACACAATATGAACTTTACTGTTTAATTGAGTAAGCAAGTAGCTTTCACAATCTCATCAACTTCACTGTTCATAAATCAACAACAGATTATACATGACAATAAACAATTACCTCTAGTGTGTGGCAGTTATGGCCCCTGTTGCAGCAAAAAAACCACAACAACACGGAAATGCTTCATGATCCATATGAATTTGTTAATGCCATAAAGGAGCTGACAGGACTCCCAACATCAAGCTCCCATGTTTGTTCCATTACCCTCACCAGCCTCTATTGGCCCGGGTGCCCCACCATAAGGTCGTCCTTGTGGCATTCCTTATTTACTCACACCAAGCCCAAAGCAGGTGCCTATGGGTGGTGAAAACCTACCAACACCAAAGCAGATGCCTAAGGTATTGGTTGGTGCAAACCAGTACTAGGCTAAGAAATGTGCCTTGCCCAAGGGCACCCCACCATGGCCGTCATACCGCGACTGGGGATCGAAACCGGGACGCCCGGTTTCAAATCCCCGACGCTAACCTAACCACTCGACCACGGCGGATTCCTACGAGCAGGAAGTAAACGGGGGTTGGGGACCTGCTCAGATGGCTCTGAGGCGCTGGCTGATGTACGTGGCTCCACAGGTCCCACCATTCCTAAGCCGGTCGATTGTCGTGTGACTCTGATGTCTGAGCAACACGTTAGCCTTACTTTCAACTTAATGACCCCGTGACATTAGTCACGAATTCAACGGCGACAAGAACAGATGTGACCTATTTTATCTGCAATGACATTGACCTTTGCGCGTATAACTCAATCGCTAATGCGCTTCTTTCTAATCTACCTCCCTATACAGTTTGAATGGAAACGACAATTTGAGAAATACACCCCCGCAAGCCTGCCCGAGCAACGACAGAGCATTTCGTTCAATGCTGTACAATACTAGCGTTATTTCATGTCGACCAAGAATGCACCGGTTGTTTAATGTGTGAGCTGTTGGTTGTTGTCCGGAAAATGCTTACAGTAGGAATAGTTCATGATCAATTAATCGCTTGTAATACCATATGTTTATCCTCTCCTTCTTCCAGACGCATTCGGACGCATTGACAGCACACTACTTTTGAAAACACTGTGACGAAAGGAGAAAATGTTCATAATGAGCAATTTCTTCTTTAGCCAATATGTTTTAGATAATAATATTTTCATTTAAAGCGATTTTCCATAGTTTTACCAAGATATTTTCATAGTCGCCTGCTACAAATTTGTTCTATGAGTGAATAGTAAAAAGAATAATTATTTGATAAGAGTTTAACGCCGTGTCAACAGTATTTCAGTTATATCACGGCAGCCAGTTAATCTCACACGTGTTTTCTTGCTTTATAGCGACTGTACTTAATACAACCTGTTTCCCAGGCAAATGACTACCTCCCCATATAGACAAGTCTGCCCATTGCATGGAAGACAACTGAAGCTAGCCACGAGGTATTTTGTCAATCACCAGATGGGATAAAAGGCCGATGTCGGGGTTTCGAATTCACGACCCCCTGGAATGATAACCCTCGTCGTTACCGAATGACCTTTCGCGGCTCGAGATTTGTTAAGAACAAGATGCCGGGGACAAATAAAAACAACAACCAATAACATCAAAGGAATGCGTTGTGCATAAAACATGAATAAAAACCAGGCCAATGTAACGAGATCTTGACAAAGGTAGAATTATAAATGAGAATAAAATAGCTCTTGTCGCGTCTACTAAAGTCAGGTCTGATTAAACTGTAACCGACCTCTACGAAAAGTTACCACATATCAGTTGCGAACAGTTTAGACCCTGATTAACCAATGTATCCGTGTAGTTGTTTTGTCATTGCGCATTTCGAAAACATGTCTCATGATTATATAAACAGTTTTAAAATCTTATAAATGTGTCTTTGTCCATGTGAATGATCAGGCATATTTAAAACTTCCCGTGTTTTATATACGGCGATGTTTGCTTTCCTGGAACGCGGCGCAATTAAACTTCTTTCCAGAATGAGTCTGTAACGACATGGCTGTTGGAATTTCAAATCCAGGATCGACGGAAACCCATGGTTATGTTAAGTTATGATTTATGTATACACAGTATCAGTCTTTCTTTTCTTAACTTATTACATGCTGGTGTTTTTAAAATGGACTTGTTCAGTATTGCAATTGGAAGAATCCATAGCCAATTCTAGTTATAACAAGAAGATAAAAATGTGGCGTTGAGCAGCCATAAGTATAGAGTCTGGCTCTACATACTGATGACACAGGCTTTACACAATTGGATCTCTCGGTTAAACGGTTTAATCAAAGAGGGATATACGAGTATAATATAAGCATGTTTATTTCGTGCACTGTCCCGTTTCATTGCCTGACCTGAATCGGTGACATTTTTCTTCAATCTGAAGAGCTATGTGACGGCATCGGGGTTTTTGCAGTACAAATCATTGTCTTTAGCTTTTGAAACAAAATAAAAGTAAACACTTCATTTTACATTTCAATGTGAACTGGTTTTATTATTTGAATGGTTTTTACACCACTTCTGACAGCATTACAATTATATCAAGGTGTTTCTTCGTTTATGAATACAAGTAACTTCAACCTTGTATAAAGTATTAGGAATAAATCGACCGGGAATCGAACCCTGGTCTCCAAAGCTCAAGACGGAAGCTCTAACCACCCAACCGTCGTGCCATTTTTGAGTAAATTTGACATCTGTGCAAGTGTAGTTGTGAATAAAGTTGTAACAAACGTTACACTGTTTTCAAACTGCGTCTGCTGCAGAGGCGTGAGAAAGCGTATGCAGGTGGGTAAACGTAAAACGGCGAATCCGATAAAATGCATTCTTGAGTGTGGTCATTTCATTGTTCCCGAATCTAGAAAATCGAATCGAAATCAGGGTAGACTTTAATCAGAGTGAGTGGCGGTGCAGTTCAATCTGGATCCTCGTTTATCGCTATATCCCGACTGTTAAGTTTTCTGAGGAGTGGCAATTATTACAAATGTTGAGTAATATAACAACAGCCTCGTTCTCTCTATAAGTGTTCGACCCCCGGCCGGCTCATACAAAAGTGGAAAACATTGTGGCAAAAGGAGAAATTGCACGTTTTGTGCAATTTCTTCTTTTGTCACTATGTTTTCAAAAAGCCCTCATTGGAGCTTAGGGTTGCGGGGTTATCATTACGACTGACACTGGCTGGTGTCAGGATAAATAGACAGTAGTACTGGTAACTTTCTGAGGAAACGCCGTGATATAAACTGAACAAGAGCTGTCGGAGGACAGCATGCTCGACTTTTTTGTGCTTGCCAATAAATCAAAACTTTTTTGGGCAATAGTCGAAAAAGAGTCATAATTCTTACAAAAACCTTTACTGAATTATGCACTCTTGGCTGTTGGTGGAGATAATGATGGTAAAAAGATTTTTGTAAAAGTTTAAGCTTTATCTCGAATTGTTTTGAAAACATTTGATTTGGTATGAATAACATGACCAAAATTATAAATCGAAAAAGGGCCATAATTCTTAAACAAAACTTGACAAGAGTTATGTACCCTTGTCTGTTGATTGAGGTAATGATGATCAATAAGTATTGTATTTTTGTCATAATTCTTACAAAAAGCTTTACTGAATTATGCACTCTTGGCTGTTGGTGGAGGTAATGATGGTAACAAGATTTGTGTAAGTGTTTAAGCTAAATCACTAATGGTTTTAAACAAATTGGGGTGGTATGAAAAACTTAACCAAAAATCTAAGGTGAAAAATGGCCATAATTCTTACAAAAACATTGACATCTTGACAGAGTTATGTATTCTTGTCTGTTGATAGAAGTAATGAAAGTAAATAAGTATTGTAAGTTTCAAAGCAATATCTGTAATGGTTTTGAAAAAAAGTAAATTGGTACAAAAACCTTACCCAAAATTCTAAGTAAAAAAAGGGCAATAATTCATACAAAAACCTTGACAGAGTTATGTACTCATGTCTGTTGCTGGAGGTAATGATGGTGAAGAAGTGTTGTAAGTTTCGAAGCCATATCTGTAATGGTTTTGAAAATAAGTAAATTGGTACAAAAAACTTAACCAAAACTTTAATTCGAATAAGGGCCATAATTCTTACAAAAATATTGACAGAGTTATGTACTCTTGTCTGTTGATAGAAGTAATGATGGTGAATAAGTGTTGTAAGTTTCAAAGCAATATCTGTCATGGTTTTGAAAAAAAGTAAATTGGTACAGAAGACTTAACCAAAATTCTAAGTAAAAAAAGGGCCATAATTCATACAAAAACCTTGACAGAGTTATGTACTCTTGTCTGTCGATGGAGGTAATGATGGTGAAATAGTGTTGTAAGTTTCGAAACCATATCTGTAATGGTTTTGAAAACAAGAGTGCCATGATGGCCCTGGATCGCTCACCTGAATTATACAATGTACTGCAATGCAAAACACATCAAGACAATTATTCTGAATGCAATCTCCACAACAAGATTTTCCTTCATTTGGCCTAGGGATCTATATTTTTTTTACCTGATATGACCCATATTCCAACATGGACTAAATATCATCAAGACAACCTTGTGACAAATTTTCAACTAGCTCAAAGTAAAATGCGGCCTCCGGAGTTTGAACAATATTTTCCTTTATTGACCTTATTTCTGACCCAATATGACACATATTCGAACTAGACCTCGATATAATTCAGACAAACATTCTGACCAAATTTCAAGCTGCTGAAGCAAAAAATGCGGCATCCAAAGTGTTAAAAAGATTTTCCTTCAATTTAGCCTAGTGACCTAGTTTTTGACCCTACAGGAATCCGCTGTGGTCGAGTGGTTAGCGTCGGGGATTTCGAAACCGGGTGTCCCAGGTTCGATCCCCAGTCGCGGCACTATGGTCATGGTAGAGTGCCCTTGGGCAAGGCACATTTTCTAGCCTAGTACTGGTTTGTTTACCCAGGGATCATGAATAATTAAATTTAATTGCGCGCTAAATGACCTTAGCTGTCGATGCGCCATAAAACAATATACATTCATTCATTTGACCCTACATTATCCATTATCGAACTTGGCTTAGATATCATTTAGATAAACATTCTCATTAAATGCTAGAACTAGACCTAGATATAATTCAGACAAACATTCTGACCAAATTTCAAGCTGCTGTAGCAAAAAATGCATCTTCTACAGAGTTAACAAGATGTTCCTTCAATTTGGCCTAGTGACCTAGTTTCTGACCCAATATGACCCATATTCAAACTTGACCTAGATATCTTTAAGACAAACATTCTGACAAAATTCAAACTTCTAAAGCAAAAAATGCGGCCTCTAGAGTGTTAACAAGATTTTCCTTCAATTTGACCTAGTGACCTATTTTTTGACCCAACATGACCCTTGATTGAACTTGACTTACATATCATCAAGAAAAACATTCTGATAAAGTTTCATCATGCTCAAGTTAAAAATGCAGTATGAAGAGTGTTAACAAGATTACCCTTCAATTTGGCCTAGTGACCTAGTTTTAACCCGGCATGACCCATATTCGAACTTGGCCTAGATATCATTTAGACAAACATTCTGACCAAATTTCAAGCTGCTGAAGCAAAAAATGCGGCATCCAAAGTGTTAACAAGATTTTCCTTCAATTTGGCCTAGTGACCTAGTTTTTGACCCCGCATGACCCATATTTGAACTCAGCCTAGATATCATTTAGCTCAACATTCTGACCAAGTTTCAAGCTGCTGAAGTAACCCATGCAGCTTCTACAGAGTTAACAAGAATTTGCCTCAATTTGGCCTAGTTTCTGACCCAATATGACCCATATTTAAACTTGACCTAGATATCTTTAAGACAAACATTCTGACAAAATTTCAACATGCTCAAGTTGAAAATGTGGCCTCTACAGTGTTAACAAAATTACCCTTCAATTTGGCCTAGTGACCTAGTTTCTGACCCAATATGACCCATATTCGAACTTGACCTAGATATTTTTAAGACAAATATTCTGACAAAATTTGCGACCTCTGGAGTGTTAACAAGATTTCGCTTCAATTTGACCTAGTGACCTCGTTTTTGACCTCATATGGCCCAGTTTCAAACTTGTCCAAGATTTGATAGAGATGAATGTTCTGATACAATTTCATAAAGATTGGATGCAAAATGTAGCCTGTAGAGTGTTAACAAGCTGACATGTTGACGACGCACAACGCACGACGGACGGACGATGGCCGGACAAAATGTGATCACAATAGCTCACCTTGCACTTCGTGCATAGGTGAGCTAAAAAGTAAATTGGTACAAAAAACTTAACCAAAATTCCAAGTAAAAAAAAGGGCAATAATTCATGCAAAAACCTTGACATTGACAGAGTTATGTACTCTTGTCTGTTGGTGGAGGTAATGATGGTGATATAGTGTTGTAAGTTTCAAAGCAATATCTGTAGTTGTTTTGAAAAAAAGTAAATTGGTACAAAAAACTTAACCAAATTTCTTAGTCGAAAAAGGGCCATAATTCTTACAAAAATCTTGACAGAGTTATGTACTCTCGTCTGTTGATAGAAGTAAGGATGGTGAATACGTGTTGTAAGTTTCGGATCCATATCTGTAATGGTTTGGAAAAAAAGTGAATTGGTACAAAAAACTTAACCAAAATTCTGTAAAAAAGGGGCCATAATTCTTACAAAAACCTCAACAGAGTTATGTACTCTTGTCTGTTGATGGAGGTAATGATGGTGAATAAGTGTTGTAAGTTTCAAAGCAATGTCTGTAATTGTTTTGACAAAAAAGGGAATTGGTACAAAAACCTTAACCAAGGTGTGACACCAACGCCGACGCAGGGGCGAGTAGTATAGCTAGGCTTTTCTTCGAAAAGTCGAGCTAAAAAGTGTTTAATGCGGCATAAAACACCAAACAATCTATTTATTAGTGTGTCCTTGGTACAAACACAAGTTAGGACACCACAATGGAAATAGCTAAAACAGACATGCTCCAGGAATACCAAGATTGGCCAGATATTTACAATAGTAAATAAAGATCTGTAAGGGCATCTACATGGACGATGATTGGAAGAGAATTCTTGAAATCTTTTACAAGAATCAGATGATTAAATTTAGTGTGTGTAGTGATTGATTCGAGTTAAACAACGTTTTCAACGTGACCAGTTCATCCAACATACCTTCCTGTATAGACTTTTCAGCCTTTCGGAGGAATATGCATGGCACTAGTCACAACAAATTGTATAAATCATTAGATAAATAGAATGACAGAGCTGGTGTTCGAATCCACTTCCCCTGAACTGATAGCCCTCGTCGTTAACATTCGAGCTATCGCGGCTTTGGTCTGGTTCTACACTTATCGAAACAACCGTAATATTGGTTGTATCAAAGCATGGCTTAAAGTTAAACTTACTTTCTTAGAGCAAATTAAAATGGCACTTTGTACATGTAAAAAGCAAAAGACTTACACTTTTTTTTTTATTGTGGCAAGTTTTTCTTTAATGGTAAAATATTCTATAGGCAGCATAAAAGTTGTATATCAATTTTAAAATCATAAAGAGCAATTAAAAGCATAAATAAAGGATAATAAGGATATGTGTTTTTATATGCTGTATAACAAGAGCTGTAAAACATGACGCACAACTTTACGATATCCCTTAAAGTTAAATTAAGGTGCTGTGAGCTTAAACTTTAAACTACATACAACAAAATCCATAGAGATCTTCTACCATTGATCAATAATCTGTCTACGAAGTTGGAGTGAACTATGTTCATTTGTTTTAAAGTTTTACATATCAAAACATTTTGAACTACCCAAAGGCCATATAATCCTGCTTCTTTGAAGGTGGTATAATAACAACAATGAAAACTGAGACAATTTTAAAATAACTATGGCAACACCTTGGGACTTTTTTAGCATCTAGAAGAATGTAAGTGCTTCTTAACTGTTTCCCACATAAATACACTTTCTTCCAACTCTGAAGCAGATGACTTTTGAAAACATTGTGGCAAAAGGAAAAATTGCTAAATAATTTTATTCAATGATAGTTCTATCTATCATAGAGAGTTTCCATATGTTTGCCTAGATGTTTTCAAAGTTGTCTGCGGCAGATTGTTGTATCGGGGAAATGGTTATTTTGCCAACTCAAACAAAGTGACAAAGATCAAGATTAGCCTGCACATCTGTGAACAATGACCAGGATCTTTCCTGTTTGACATCTAGTCGTGCTAGAGAATTGTTATGACCAAATATCAACAATACAACTATAAATACAAGGACGATTTTATGTGACACGGATGAAATTTGTTTCAGAGAAATGGAACAATTAACCTTTTCTCACCTGCAGACGCATTTTGACTCATCTGCAGCAGGTGACTTCTGAACAAATTGTGACAAAATTATTTCAACTTCATTCAATAATAAAAGTAACTTTCATTTATAGAGATTAATCATTGTTTTGCCCAAATATGTTTAAAGCTATCTGCTGCTCATTGTCGTTGTTTGTGTGAAATAGTTGAAATATGTATGTTTAGCTTTGCAAGAATCTGCAAAGCTTTGTTTAATTCTTCCCTTGTTGAAATTAGATTTCATTAATAAATAATTTTTTACAAATTTACTAAGAAAAAGAAGAATAGATTGTTATATACCTTTATACCTTTTAAAAAAATATATTTACTATGCAATTAAACTTCTATTCAGATTTTATATCATTCTCCTTAATGTATACAAAGAACAAACCTTAACACTAGCTATAGTCCGAATTATAATCATTTTAGAAATGTCTGCAGAAAAAAGCTCACCATTACATTTAGTCCCATTAAAACCCATCTGATGTACCATATGTAACATCTTGCTGGAAAATTGGAAATATAATTATAAACAAGAGGACCATGATGGTCCTATATTGCTCACCTGATTTAATCAAACCTAAAAAGTTTTCATAGTTCTTTGTCCATACATATATACGGAAAACAAGCAACACCCCCTGGTGGCCATGTTTATCATCCTATCAAAATAAGTTGAAGTCTAAGTAGAGGGGCACCCAAAGGACAAGAATATTTTTAAAGTGTTTACATTAACAAGTCTATGTTAAACAAGTTATCCCCAGGGTGGAGCCATGTTTGACACCAGGGCTATAATAATTTGACCAATCTTGGTAGAAGTCCACTAGATGAAGTTAGAATTCAAATATTAAACTTTTAGGCAAGATTTTTAAAATATTTCCCTATATGAGTCTATGTAAAAGAAGTGACCCCCGGGGACGGGTAATTTTTGACCCAAGGGCTATAATTTGAACAATCTTGGTAGAGGTCCACTAGATGATGCTACATACCAAATATTAAAGGCCTGGGCCATGTACTTTTAAACAAGAAGATTTTTAAAGTTTTTCCTGTATATGAGTCTATGTAAAACAAGTGACCCCCAGGGAGGGGTCATTTTTGACCCCAGGGCTATAATTTGAAGGCTTCACTAGATGATGCTACATACCAAATATCTTTTTAACAAGAGGACTTTTTAAGTTTTTTCCTTATATGAGTCTATGTTAAACAAGTGACCCCTGGGGAGGGGTAAATTTTGACCCCAGGGCTATAATTTGAACAATCTAGGTAGAGGTCCACTAGATGATGATGCTGCATACTAAATATCAAAGGCCTGGGCCTTCTACTTTTAGACAAGAAATTTTTAAAGTTTTTCCATCTAACTATGTCAAACAAGTGACCCCCGGGGAGGGGTAATTTTTGACCCCAGTTCTATAATTTGAACAATCTTCGTAAAGGTCCACTAGACGATGCTACATGCCCAATATCAATGGCCTGGGTCCTCTACTTTTAGACAAGAAGATGTGTTCAGTTTTTTCTCTATATGAGTCTATGTAAAACAAGACCCCAGGGCTACAATTTGACCAATCTTGGTAGAGGTCCACAAGATGATGCTACATACCCAATATCAAAGGCCTGGGCCCTACACTTTTAAACAAGAAGATTTTTTTAAGATTTTTCCCTATATGAGCCTATGTAAAACAAGTGACCACAGGGATGGGGTAATTTTTTACCCCAGGGCTATAATTTGAACAATCTTGGTAGAGGTCCACTAGATGATGCTACATACCAAATATCAAAGGCCGGGGCCCTCTATATTAGAAAATATATATTTTTAAGTTTTCCCTGTATATGAGTCTTTGTAAAACAATAGACCCCAGGGGAGGGGTAATTTTTGACCCCAGGGCTATAACTTGAACAATCTTGGTAGAGGTCCACTAGATGATGCTACATACCAAATATCAAAGGCCTGGGCCCTCTACTCTTAGACAAGAAGATTTTTAAAGTTTTTTCCCTATATGAGTCTATGAAAAACAAGTGACCCTCGGAGGAGGGGTCATTTTTGACCCCAGGGCTATAATTTGAACAATCTTGGTAGAGGTTCACTAGATGATACTACATACCAAATATAGGCATGGGCCTTCTACTTTCAGACAAGAAGAAGTTTTGGTTAATGTCCCAAAAAGTTCTGCATGGAATAGAATTCTTTGAACAAGTTTGAAAGAGATCCACCCAAGGAACATTCCTGGAAAACTATTTTGAATTTGGTTAATTGGTTTAGGAGAAGTCGTTTGTAGAAAAATGTGAATTGTACAATTTTGGTAGAGGGTGCCCCAAGGAATATTTGTGCAAAATTATTTTCAAATCAAGCCAGTACTTTTGGACAAGAAGAATTTTAAAGTTTTGGCAATTTTCCCCTCTTCTGATGCCTCAGCAACCAAAGTTCTACTTGGAATTAAAATTCTTTGAACAACTTTAAAAGAGGACCACCTAAGGAACATTCCTGTGAAGTTATTTTGAAGTCGTACAGACGACGACGACGACGAGTGATCATAAAATCTCACCTTGAACTTCGTGCTTAGGTGAGCTAAAAACAATAGGGACAAATGCTGTCTGAAGCAAGGAGAGGATTCAAAAAATATAGGGGCAAATGATGTCTGCAGCAAGGAGAGGATTCAAAAACTATTGGGGCAAATGCTGTCCGCAGCAAGGATAGGATTAAAAAACTATAGGGGCAAATGCTGTCCGCAGCAAGGGGAGGATTAAAAAACAATAGGGGCAAATGCTGTCTGAAGCAACAAGAGCACCGCGTACGGCACAGACGCTCGATTGATAGAAAACGAAAAAAAAAGCTGAGCTAAACAAAAAACCTTAACCGGACGACCACGCTGCCGCCGCTGATTCCAGGGTCATGACAATAGCTCTCGAGCTAAAAACTATATGGGCAAATGCTGTCCACAGCAAGGGGAGGATTCAAAAACTAAAGGGGCAAATGCTGTCCGCAGCAAGGGGAGGATTAAACAAGAGAGCCATGATGGCCCTATATCGCTCACCTGATTAAGAACTTCAATAGTTTTCAAAGTTTTATACCCTATACATATAAGGAAAACAAGCAACCCTCCCTGGTGGCCATGTTTTTCAACGGATCGGGTTTATTTGAACATCCTTGGTAGAAAGTCACCAAAGGAACATTTGTGCCAAATAATTTTTAAATCAGGCAGGTGCTTTTGGACAAGAAGATCTTTAAAGATATTACAATGCACATATTAGGCAAACAAGCCCCGCCCCTGGCGGCCAAGTTTTTCAATGGATCAGATTAATTTGAACAATCATGGTAGAAGGTCCCCCAAAGAACATTTGTGCAAAATTCTTTAAATCGGGCCAATACTTTTGGACAAGAAGATTTTTAAAGATTTTACAATGCATATATATAAGGACCAGCTCCGCCCCCTGGCGGCCATGTTTTTCAACAGATCGGAAATAATTGAACAGTCTTTGTAAAGGGTGCCCCAAGGAACATTTTTTCAAAATAATTTTCAAATCGGGCGAGTACTTTTGGACAAGAAGATTTTTAAAGTTTTAACAATGCACATATAAGGAAAACAAGCTCAGCCCCCCTGGTGGCCATGTTTTTCAACGGATTGGAAATATTTGAACAATCTTGGTAAAGGGTTGCCCTAAGGAACATTTGTGCAAAATAATTTTTAAATCGGGCCAGTACTATTGGACAAGAAGATTTTTAGTTTTAACAATGCACATATAAGGAAAACAAGCTCCGCCCCCTGGCGGCCATGTTTTTCAACGGATCGGAAATATTTGAACAATCTTGGTAAAGGGTACCCTAAGGAACATTTGTGCTAAATAATTTTATAATTGGGCCAGTACTTTTGGACAAGAAGATTTTTTAAGATTTGGCAATTTTCCCCTTTTCTGATTCAGCAGCAACCAAAGTTCTACGTGAAATTAAATTCTTTGAACAACTTTGAAAGAGGACCATCATTTGTAGGAAATTGTTAACAGACACCGACGACGACCCGGACGGTGAGTGATCACAAAAGCTCACCTTGCACTTCGTGCTTAGGGGAGCTAAAAACTATAGGGGCAAATGATGTCTGCAGCAATGACGGAATTCAAAAAGTATAGGGGAAAATGATGTCTGCAGCAATGGGGGGATTAGACAAGAGGGCCATGATGGCCCTATATCGCTCACCTGATTTAATTTAACTTCCAATAGTTTTCAAAGTTTTTAATCTAACATATAAGGAAAACAAGCTCCACCCCCTAGCGGCCATGTTTTTCAATGGATCAAAATAATTTGAACAATCTTGATAGAGGGTCCGGTCCCCCAAGAAACATTTGTGCAAATTAATTTTCAAATCGAGCCAGTGCTTATGGACAAGAAGATTTTTAAACTTTTGGCAATTTTCCCCTTTTCTGATTCCACAGCAACCAAAGTTCTACTTGAAATTAAATTCTTTGAACAATTTTGAAAGGGGACCACCTAAGGACCATCCTGTGAAGTAAGTTTGAAATCTGGCTAGTACTTTTGGACAAGAAGATTTTTAAAGTTTTAGCAATGTACATATAAGGAAAACAAGCCCCGCCCCGTTGCGGCCATGTTTTTCAACAGAGCGGAAATAATTAAACAATCTTCATAGAGGGTGGGTGCCCTTAGGAACATAAATTTTGTGCAAAATAATTTTTAAATCGGGCCAGCACTTTTGGACAAGAAGTTTTTTTAAGATTTGGCAATTTTCCCCTTTTCTAATGCCGCAGCAACCAAAGTTCTACTTGGAATTTTGAAATCTGGCCAGTACTTTTGGACAAGAAGATTTTTAAAGTTTTAACAATGCACATATAAGGAAAACAAGCACCACCCCCTTGCGGCCATGTTTTTCAACGGATCGGAAATATTTGAACAAGCTTGGTAGGGGGTGCCCCAAGGAACATTTGTGCAAAATAATTTTTAAATCGGGCCGCCACTTATGAACAAGAAGATTTTTTAAGATTTGGCAATTTTCCCCTTTTCTGATGCTGCAGCAACCAAAGTTCTACTTGGAATGAAATTCTTTGAACAATTTTGAAAGGGGACCTCATAAGGACCATTTCTGTGAAATTATTTTGAAATCTGGCCAGTACTTTTGAACAAGAAGATTTTTTAAAGTTTTAACAATGCACATATAAGGAAAACAAGCCCCGCCCCCTTGCGGCCATGTTTTTCAACGGATCGGAAATATTTGAACAATCTTGGTAGAGGGTGCCCTAAGGAACATTTGTGCAAAATAATTTTCAAATCGGGCCAGCACATTTGGACAAGAAGATTTTTTAAGATTTGGCAATTTTCCCCTTTTCTGATGCAGCAGCAACCAAAGTTCTACGTGGAATTAAATTCTTTGAACAACTTTGAAAGAGGACCACCTAAGGACCATTCCTGTGAAGTTATTTTGAAATCTGTCAATTGGTTTAGTAGGAGAAGTCATTTGTAGGAAATTGTTAACAGACACCGACGACGACGACGGACGCCGGGTGATCACAAAAGCTCACCTTGCACTTCGTACTTAGGTGAGCTAAAAACTATAGGGGCAAATGATGTCTGCAGCAATGGGGGAATTCAAAAAGTAGAGGGGAAAATGCTGTCTGCATCAAGGGGAGGATTCAAAAACTATAGCTTGTAAAGCTATTTCACCAAGTTCGGTGTTGGTATAAATAAGGTTAACCTTCCTACATAAAACAACCTCATAGCAGACAACTGAAAACATATAGGGTAAAACAAAGAGAGGGAACTTTGTTAATATGAAAGTATAATTAAATTTGAATAGAGTTTAACCCTTTCCTACATATTGACGCCTCTGGAGCAGACCACTTATGGAAACATTGCGACAAAAGGAGAAATTGATCATAACAAGTAATTTCTCCTTTTGCCACAATTTTTTCAAATTTTTAAAATAATTAAAACCTTATTTGTTTACATCTTTTTGAAATTTCAATGCAGTCTGCAACAGATTTGTTGTATGTGGGAAAGGGTTAAGTTAATGAGGCTAAGATGACATTTCTTGTTATGAGCAATTTTTACCTTTGTCACAATGTTTTCAAAAGTCATCTGCTACAGTTGCATCCAATTGCCTCTACACGTGTAAGGGTCTGCTGCAGATCCCACAAATTCCCTTTGCAAGTGGGAAAGGGTTCAATTTTGTTTATGAGAGTGAAGTTACCTCCCCTTTTTCACACACTGAAAATAAGGATGTTTTCTTGGCTATTAATTGTATATATACATACTATCATTTCATGTTTAGTTTTTTGCCATTTTGATATGATATTATTTAAATAAAATTGAACATTGGGATTATTGAGCATGTGAGAAGAGAACATGAATATTAAGATCCTTTCGTTTCCTTGTTTTATATGATCTATTTCAACAAAATAGCCCCTTACTCAAAGCATCTCAAAAAGTAAACACATGTTCTGCAGTATTCAGTTAAACCTTTCTGCATGTAAAGAAGTGGGTAAGATGTTCTAACAGCTTGCAGAAACCACCCTTTCCCGCAGGCAGACGCGATTTGATGAATCTGCAACAGACAATTTTTGAAATCGTAGTGGCAAAAAAAGGATTAGTCAGTGATTACATGTCTTAACCCTTCCCCTCATATTGACACTTTCTGACGCCTCTGCAGCAGATGGCTTTTTGAAAACATAGTGAGAAAAGAAGAAATTGCTCAAAACGAGCAATTTCTCCTTTTGCCACAATGTTTTCCACTTTTAGTTATAGGTTATTCATTCAATTATAGAGATTTTGTATCTTTTGACAAAATATGTTCAAAGTCGTCTGCTGCAGAATTGTCGTATGAGGGAAAGGGTTAAATCATTATTCTCTAAAAACTAGAAACTTTACAATATTTTATCCAGATATTTTCAAAGTTATCTAATGTACATTTATTGTGGGGTGTAAAAGGGTTAATCACCATTCATGTCTGCGTACTGGAGATGTAAATGAGTAGCAAAATCCCCATAAAGGCCCCATTACAAGAGAATGTGAATGCATAGACTTTTCTGTATCTTCATGCTCATGCAACCGGCTATTTTTTATTCATTGGCTACATTACTCAAAGTTTTATATAATTCTGCATTAACTTAACACTTTCCCACATAAAGACACTTTCTGATGCTTCTGTAGTAGACGATTTTTGAAAACATTGCCACAATCTTTTCAACTATTTTCAGTAATCCTACCTTCATTTATAGACTTTCCATATTTATTTACTAAATTTCTTCAAAGACTCCTGCTGCAGATTTGTTGTATGTGGGAAAGGGTTAATATATATGTATGCATCTCTATATCCGACACCAAAATCAGCAGGAAAAATATATATTAATGGTCCAGTGAGAAAATAAACCATTATGCATCTGCAACCTGTGTAGAACCAGATCAGTAAAGGTATTTGTGCAGTCCACTCTTGCTCTGCACTGTTTTCAAATTAGTTTTAGAAGGTTTCAAGAACCTTCGGCAAAGTCGTATCCATTTGGATCCTTAGCATGGAAGCGCTGGCAGGTCATTTTCAAACAGAATCACGGCAACAAACTCACCAAATAAGACAAAAGATTATATAAATGTTGAGGAAGAAGGGTTCAACTACTGTAGTTGCTCACCAAAACTCAAAATGGTTTGCATCACACATCAATATTATGAACTGTCCCAAATAGAATTCTAAACAAACAAAGCATTAACACATGGTCCAAACATGTTTGACTTTTCTAAATAAATTAGAAGATGTCCCTAAATCGATCACCTGAGTGATAGCATACTACTAGTAAATGTGTAACTGGCAATATCTTGGAAAATTTGATCAAGTGGGAATAAAACTGCAATGAGTGGAAGCTGTAAATGAATCAGCTTATCAGTAATGGAAATTTGTTATGAGGCATTCAATCTTTGATAAATTAGAAAGAGGACCACTAAAGGAACATTCTTGTGAAGTTTGCCTGAAATTTGTCAAGTGCATTAGGCAGATGTCATTTGAAGTTTTCTGATGCCACCTGGTTGCTATGTCTTTCAACCAATGAAAATGGCTTGAAAAGAATACTGTAGAGGGTTCCTGAAGCAAAAAATCTGCGCAAATATCTTGAAATCAGATAATCTCTTTCATAAGAATGGAATTTTAAAATTTAGTCGATTTGCCCCTTTTCTAATGCCATCTGGCTGCCCTATTTTTCAACCAAACCATATGGCTTGAATCATTTTTGTAGAGCATTTCTACCAAATTATATTTTAATCCAACATGCTGAAGAATTTTAAAGATTGGACTTGCCTTTCTGATGCCAGAGCAACCAAAGTTCAACATACAATTTATATAGATATTATTATATCATTATGAAGATCTTCAAACAATTTTGAAAGATGACCGAAAGGGATATTCCTGTGAAGCCTGGTAGAAATTTGTTCAGTGTTTTAGAAGATGTTGTTTCAAGCTAAACGTATAGGACGGACGGACAACGGTCAGATAGTGATCAGAATATATCATCTTGAGGCTTCTTCGACTCAGGTGATTTAAAAATGCCCAATAACGCTCAGACACAGTGTAAACAAGAGTGTTTAAAGGAACAAATCATGTGTCACCTGACGAAAGGTCTGAAAACAGAGTGACAAAAGGAGAAATTACTCTTTTGACACAATATTCCAACTTGATTCAATAATTTAACTTTCATACCTCTATGTTTACAAGCTTGTGTCCTGCAGGTTTATGTTTGAAAGCATTATAATATCTTTCGGTGAATGTAAAAGAGAGTGAAAATGACATATAAATGGGCGGTGCTCTTTGAAAACCAACTGTGTGGCATTTGCAAACATTGTAGATCCAGATCAGTCAGCACATCCACACAGTCTGATCTAGGTCTGTACTGTTGGCAAATTAGTAGTAGAATGTTTCTAGAAACTTCTGATATCCATTTGGTTCCTTTAATTTACCCTTTCCTTCATATAGACGCTTTCTAACGCCTCTGCAGCAGACGTCTTTTTGAAAACATGGCGACAAATGAAGAAATTGCTAAAAACGAGGAATTTCTCCTTTGGACACCATGATTTCAACTCTATTCAATAGTTATAAATTTATAGACATTTTCCATATTTTTACCCAGATGTTTTTAAAGTCGTCTGCTGCAGCTTTGCTGTATGTGGGAAAGGGTTAAAATAAAAGTACAGGCAGGTCTTCTCTACACATGTAATAATTACGCTAAAGTTGGTTTTTGAAAAACACGGCTCACATGTTCTCTTATAAATACACTGGAAACTAACAAGCACAACATGTATCCCATTCTAAATGCAGTACAGCATGTTCTTGTGTCAAAGCTGCCAGTTCTTTTACAAACTCCTCTAAAACTATTGCGCAATAAACCGCATGTCTTGTCTTGCTTGATTCCCCCTGTGGTTCAGTCTTCTCGTCTGGTCTTCTGTTGACGTACCGAATCCCCTTGTTAACTGCTAGTAACTCCACTTTCCCTGGTTTTATATTCAAACTGGGACCAAGTAAAACAGACTTTTTGTCTGTGTTTGGTCTTCTGAACAACAACTGGGACAATGTTCTGTGGCGTTTTTCTGGAATTGAAAAATGAACCGTTCCTCAATAAACAAATTTATCTTGAAGTTGCTGTTTTGAAACTTCATAAGTTCCATAATTAACATCTAGAAACTTGGGAGTATAGCTTTTATACAGAGTTGAAAAAAAACTGACCTACTTACATAAGAGCTGGTCCATTGGAAAATGTACAAATTAAATTTTGTGAACAGTGTAGATCCAAATCAGCCTGTGCATACACACTGTTCATTAATTGGTTATATGAGCTTGTTATAATCTTCTGAAAACTTGTTTAGATTCTGATAAGACGGAGCAGTTGGACAGGGTGTTCAGAAATATCAACTTGTAAATAATTTTTGTGGCGCGGCGGTCATGGTGGAGTGCTCTTTGACAAGGCACATTTCCTAGCCTAGTATTGGTTTGTTTAACCAGGGATCATAAATAAGTAAACTGGTGCCGTGATATAACTAATGTTGAAAACAGCGTAAACCCCCAATAAAAAAATAAATCTAGAATAATAGAAGATATTTCTATAAAAAATATTAATATTTAACAGAATTGAAAATATTGTGGCAATAGGAGAAACTTCCTTTTGCCAAAAGATGTCTGCTACAGCACGTCACAAATTTTAAATGTTAAAGGGTTGAACAAAATTTACCTTTGGAAGGTAAATCTGACATGGTTGCTGACCGCAGTTTCGTATGGACAAGTTCTGGACTAGGGGTCAGTGAGTGGCCCCGTGAAGGAAGCAGACCTTCCCTCTGTGCTAGAGTTCTCCTGGCCCTTAACAACAGTGCCTCAAAGTTCTGAACAGTGTAGGAGTAATGGTCGACTTTCTGTCTGACCAATGTTAACACCTGAAATATAGTACAATAATAACATTTTTAAATTGATATGTGAAAAGATTATTTCAAAATTCTTGAAGCAGAGGGAAAAACATTGAAACAGTAAATAAACTTGTTCACTCTTTTCCATATGCAACACTATGCAGCACATGACTTTGAAAACAACAAAGCAAAAATAGGGAAAGTGTCTTTTAATTATTGGTTAAAGTTGAAAACTTTGATGAAAGAGTAGTCAGTCTGATGCATGGATGAAAGAGTAGTCAGTCTGATGCATGGATGAAAGAGTAGTCAGTCTGCTGGTAGTCAGTCGCTGGTAGTCAGTCTGCTGGTAGTCAGTCTGCTGGTAGTCAGTCTGCTGGAAGTCAGTCTGCTGGTAGTCAGTCTGCTGGTAGTCAGTCTGCTGGTAGTCAGTCTGCTGGTAGTCAGTCTGCTGGTAGTCAGTCTGCTGGTAGTCAGTCTGCTGGTAGTCAGTTGCCTGGTAGTCAGTCTGCTGGTAGTCAGTCGCCTGGTAGTCAGTCTGCTGGTAGTCAGTCGCCTGGTAGTCAGTCGCCTGGTAGTCAGTCGCCTGGTAGTCAGTCTTCAGGTAGTCAGTCTGCTGGTAGTCAGTCAGTCTGCTGGTAGTCAGACTGCTGGTAGTCAGTCTGCTGGTAGTCAGTCTGCTGGTAGTCAGTCTGCTGGTAGTCAGTCTGCTGGTAGTCAGTCTGCTGGTAGTCAGTCTGCTGGTGGTCAGTCTGCTGGTGGTCAGTCTGCTGGTAGTCAGTCTGCTGGTAGTCAGTCTGCTGGTAGTCAGTCTGCTGCATGTAGGAAAATGTTAAATCAAAAGATGAGAGGGCAGATAATCATAACACAGTATTATCTATCATTGATAGATTACCATTACACAGTATTATCTATCATTGATAGATAACCATAACACAGTATTATCTATCATTGATAGATAACCATTACACAGTATTATCTATCATTGATAGATTACCATAACACAGTATTATCTATCATTGATAGATTACCATAACACAGTATTATCTATGATTGATAGATAACCATAACACGGTATTATCTATGATTGATAGATAACCATTACACAGTAGTATCTATCATTGATAGATTACCATAACACGGTATTACCTATGATTGATAGATAACCATAACACGGTATTATCTATCATTGATAGATTACCATAACACGGTATTGTCTATCATTGATAGATTACCATAACACGGTATTATCTATCATTGATAGATTACAATAACACAGTATTATCTATAATTGATAGTTTACCATAACACAGTATTATCTATAATTGATAGATAACCATAACACAGTATTATCTATCATTGATAGAGTACCATAACACAGTATTATCTATAATTGATAGATTACCATAACACAGTATTATCTATCATTGATAGTGTACCATAACACAGTATTATCTATCATTGATAGTTTACCATAACACAGTATTATCTATCATTGATAGATTACCATAACACTGTATTATCTATTATTGATAGTTTACCATAACACAGTATTATCTATCATTGATAGATTACCATAACACAGTATTATCTATTATTGATAGTTTACCATAACACAGTATTATCTATCATTGATAGATTAACATAACATGGTATTATCTATCATTGATAGATTAACATAACACAGTATTATCTATCATTGAAACTGCTCTGAAAAAATAAAAAACATTATTGTCACATTAAATATTTCAATGTTTAATTTTCAAAATAGACTTCAGCTTTAAATTTGGAAGACTTCACAGCGAATTTTAGGAACATCAAGAATTTTCTTTTCAATCAAGCAGCAAACACTAAATAGGCTAGTCTGACAGCACTGGTGCCCTGGTAGAACAATATTGGTTTCAGCATCCAAATTATTAAAGGGCAAAGTAAATTGAAAACAGAGCTTCAGGAATCAGAACTTAACCCTTTCCCACATACAACAAATCTGCAGCAGACGACTTTGAAAACATCTAGATTTTTTTTTGGAAAATCTCTGAAAATGAAAGTACAATAATTGAATAGAGTTGAAAACATGTTTTCAAAAAGCCATCGGCTGCAGAGGCGTCAGAAAGTGTCTATATGAGGGAAAGGATTAAATGAAAACTGCTCCTGCACTGTTTTCTGAATATGGTTTTATCACTGGTTTGCTTTTCATAACAAACAGTTAACTATAAATAAATTACAAAGCTGACAAAACATAAATAAAGTAATCGAAAACCCAGCAATTACTTGTACATACCGAGAACTCAGACATTTTCAACTTTGCTTTATAAATCGCGAGTCCACTGTATATCAGTTATCTCCTTCATATGAAGAATTGTGGCACTTTTCCCAATGACCTACCTGTACTAGTGACTTGACTGTGGGTTGGAACACGAGGGTTTGGTTAAGGAGATATGACCTCAGTAAGGGTTGTGGGTAAGCTGCCAGTCGTGAGATTAGTCCCGTCAGTACAAGGTTTACCATCAGCGAATTCTGCATCATACTCTCTAACTTTAACAACAGTGCCGTTAAGAAAGGCCCTGTAAAAACAAAACCTTTTCATCCCTTTCCCACATACGACATTTCTGCAGCAGACAACTTTGAAAACATATTGGCAAGATGGGAAATATCTCCATAAATGAGAGTTTAATCATAAAATAAAGTTGAAAACATTGTTGCAAGAGGGGAAATTGCTCATCATGAGCAATTTCTCCTATTGCAACAATGTTTTCAAAAGTCGTCTGCTGTAACTGACTGTGTCGGAATGCGTCTGCAAGTGGGAAAGGGTTAAACCTTTTTTCATCATAACTCAAATCTGCTGCATTTCGGCAAAATATGGAAAATATCTATTAATGAAAGGAAATGTAAGTCAGTTTTTAAATACAGTATTAAAGGTGAAAATATGGAGACAAATGTGCAATTTAATCTTTATGATTTCAAAATTTGTCTGATGCAGATGCGATTGCATGTAGGAAAGGAATAATCATCTGATCTAATAGTCATCACCTATACTTGACATTGTGTGAGTAATATCACCTAGAGTGAAGGGCTTATTGATTTGACGAAAATATTAACCTATTCCCACATCATCAGGCATTTTGAGACATCTGCCAGACAACTTTTGAAAACACTGGCTAAAGGAGAAATTGCTCATGACCAGCAATCTCTCCATTTGCCACAATGACTTGATCTCAATTTAATAAAATATTCTTTCATCCATAAAAAATTTCAATATTTTTGTCCAGATGGTTTCAAAGACATATTCTTCAAATTTAGTGTACGTCGGAAATGGTCAACCCTTTCCCACATACAGAAAATCTGCAGCAGATGACTTTATAAACATTAAATCAAAAAGATGGATACTCGCTATTAATTGAAAGAACAATTATTCCATCAAGTTAAAAAGTTTTTGACAAAATGCGAAATTGCTCCTTTTGTCACAATGTTTTCAAAAGTTGCCTGCTACAGAAGCGTCAGAAAGCGTCTGTATGTAGGAAATGGTTATGAAAAAAAGAGAAATATCATAGTACACTTAAGACACGGTCATAACACGGAAATACATGTTATATAAAGTAGATTTACGATTGAATTCTTGTTCAGGGAATTCTATCCCCAATTATAACAATGCAAGTGTAACAAACAAATATGTCTGCACAAGTTAATTATATGCAAGTAAAACCACGAGGGGTAATAATTCCAATAGTAAACATTCATTGGTACCTGTAAATAAATTATATATTACATATACCATCTATGAACATTTATGTTATTTCTCATAACTGTAGTAATATTTTTTATAAAAGTAGCTGCTTTTATGGCAGCTTCATGGCAAGACTATGTATTGTGAAGAAAAGGTGGTATAATATGTGATGTAATTTAGAATCATTAGGGTGACTGATTAATTACAATGGGATATATTTCTCACTAGGATATGAACCGTCCCGCGAGAAAATCAACATTATGGACTCTGCGTAAAATATCGACCTGGTGCAGCCTTAGCATGCCACGCAGGCTAACAAGGACAGACACTTTTCGCCTACAGTGGATTTTTTGTTTCAAGAATCCTTACTCTATACCTATATCCCCCTGAGACAGAATGTGACGGCCCGCATTAGCCTGCGCAGACTGTGCAGGCTGATCTGGGTTGATACATAATGCACATTCCATAATGTTGGTTTTGTCGTGGGACGACTCATATTATTACATGTCTCATAACAGGATATTTCTTTATATATAAATCTTTGGAAAGTTAAAGTACTATAAAAGAATACACACTCACCAACACTGGGGGTTTTCGAGGCATGTAGGGTAGCTGTATATCCCACATTCAGTGAGGACTTATCTACTTCAGTATGTATGGACGTTGTAGCAGCAAACCTTACAGATCTGTCCCCTTTTAAGGATCTGCTATCGTTGTCTGATTTAAGGCTAGATTTTCTGACCGAGTCCCCGTCAACGGCCGGGAAATGATTTTCAACCCGCTCCTGTTCTATGGAATCCTCATTAATATCTTTATCATTCTCATTGAGATCCACCTTACCATCAACTTTAGCTTTATCACCTCGAGCCACAGTGATATTAATGAAAGAAAGGGAATCTTTATCCACACTTGTTTCTATATTGTCGTCTGCTGCCATCACCCGACTATCTACTATTTCGAACTCGGTTATATTTGACGTGGTGTTTTTTGTTTTACTCTTCTCACCCAGGCCACTAATGACTTCAAAAGAAGTCTCATTTGCTGATTTGTAGTCACTATCACAGATATCACGCGAAGTCTCACAATCAAAGTACACCGTGCTCAGGTCACCGTTCCCTAAAAAATCATCAGACATCTCGCGAATTTCGTCCGCACTCATGTCTTTCCTTGGTGTGGACGTTTTAGATATAGATTTAACTGATAAAGTTGATAAAATGGAATCCAGCGATTTCACACTGTCGTCAATATTAAAAGATTTATCCACTGGACTGTCTTTGTCCTCTAAAAATGACAAAAACTCGTCCTCACTCATTGGAACACTGGCCGTTTCTATGACAACATCATCTGCATGTTTAATATCATTCTCATCACCTTGTATTGCACTGCCCTTGAGTTCAGTAAGAGAAATATCACAATTGGTTCCTACCTTTCTGTCTTGATCCATACTCACAGTCTTAAACACACTGGAAGAATTTGTTGCATCTTCCTTCTCTCTATTTATTTCATCATGTAAAATACTATTCTGACTGATAACAGAGAGATTTTCTAAAATGTTTGTTGGCGGTTTTTCGCCATCATATGGGTATAGCCATATCCTACAAGCTTTCGCACATTTCTGCAGCCTGATATGTGCATCGTGTAAATATTCCAGATAACTAGTTTCAAAATGTTCCAGTTTACTGCCAAATGATCCTGCTGGATAAGCTGTGTTAACCTCTTCCTCTTTCTGGTCACTGTAAAAGAAACAGAAGAAATGCAGTCAGACTAATTATTGCTATTGATACTTTTCTATTCATATGTAAAAGTCAATGATCAACAATTCAAATTGTCAAAGATTTTGAGATCTTTATTGGAAGGAATATCTACAACTTTAATACTTTTACAGTTCTGATTTAACTCTTTTTCTGAATCTGCAGTAGACAACTAAAGAAAACATTGTGGAAGAAGGAGAAATTGCTCATAATGCGTAATTTTTCCATTTTATCACAATCTATTTACCCTTTCCCTCATACAACAATTCTGCAGCAGACGACTTTGAACATATTTTGTCAAAAAATGGAAAATCTCTATAATTGAATGGATAATCTATGACTAAAAGTGGAAAACATTGTGGCAAAAGGAGAAATTGCTCGTTTTGAGCAATTTCTTCTTCTGTCACTATGTTTTCAAAAAAACATCTGCTGCAAAGGCGTCAGAAAGCGTCTATATAAAGGAAAGGGTTAAACTTATCATTGAATATTCAGTCATGAAAACATGACATATCAGTAGTTGAAGGGATTCAATCTGGGATGGTATGACAGCAAAAAATTTGACTATATAGTTTGTGTGATCGAAATGAAAACACACAAGCTAGAATACATGTGTGTTCTCTTTTGATTGCTGAAACATTAAAGAAGTGGAAATTAAATATTTACATAAATAATTTTGGATAAGTCTGATGTATGAAAGTGTCATTTTAAAATAGAGTAGAACACATTGTGAGAATAATGTTTTCAAATGTGGTCAGCTGCAGATGTGCAAAATGTTTGTACAAGTAAGAAAGAGTTAAAAGGAAACTGGCCAAATTTCAAAATCAAGCCAATAGTTTCTGAGAAGTTTTTTAAATGTTTGAACAGTAAACAATAAGGGTAAAAGAGCCTTTAAGTTTTAATCCTTTTCCAAATATGGATGCATCTACAGCAAACTAAATTTGAAAACATTGCTGCAAAAGGAGATGTTGCTCAAATGTATTAATTTTATTCAATAATTATACTTTCATTTACCGAGATCTTTCAGGTTTTTTTTAATATATATCTGCTGCAGTTTGTTGTATGTGGGATTAAGAGGATGTAAGCTACAGTATGAAAATTCAAACCAAGTGGAAAGGGTGTGATCAAATAAATAAAGACAATAATGATTGATGGACACAGGGTAATCACAATAGCTTACCTTGAACACTTTTGTGTTCAGGCTTTTGATGGCCCTGGATCGCTCACCGGATTTTTTTTCTCTTCACTTTAGCCATATTAATCCCGCCTCCTGGCGGCCATAGTTTTCGACCTATCAACATGGCTTGAAGGAATCTGATAGTGGGTCACTTAAGGAACATCTCTACATAATTATTTGAAAGTCAGGCTGACCAGTTTGGGAGAAGAAGATTTTTTAAGTTTTCACTATAGCCATATAAGGCAAAATAGCCCCACCCCCTGGAGGCCATGTTTTTTGACCAATCAATATGGCTCGAAGGAATCTGAACATTTCTACAAAATATTTGAAAATCTGCAAACCAGTTTTGGAGAAGAAGAATTTTAAAGTTGTTTTCGTTTCGTTGCCATGGAAACCAGATTTCTGCATGGATTCCAACAATTTGAAGGAATTCTAGTGAGGTTATTGAGAGGATGCTTTCTGTGAAGTTTCATCCCAATTGACCTACTGTTAATTATCTGAGGAGAAGAAGTTGACGGACGACGCACACCGCACGCCGGACAAAAGGCGATCACAATAACTCACCTTGAGCACATCCTGCTCAGATGAGCTAATAAAATATAGAGGAAATTTTGTGAAGCAAAACACACAGCAGAAGTAAAAAGCAAATTTCATGCTAGATAACTTTTATAATCAAACTGTTATCAATCTATTCTTTATTTTTTATATGGCTAAGTGATTTTTTTAGGCTAAGTGATAAAAGCTATAAAACTATTTTTTGGTACTTAAATTTGCTTTTTATTACGAGCTATGTCACATGAGAACAGATCTTCCTGATGAAACAGATCAAAATCACCGTGTGCTTCCACACCGTCTAATATGTTCACCATCGTGTCATACAACTACAAACTTCATGAAAGCCACAGGAGAACACGTTTGACCACAACAATTGTTCAGTGATATCACCGTGGCCAGTTCCTACCAATGTATTTCCTGGCTTTCTGACACCAGTACTTCACACAACAGTTTTTCCAAGCAACTGGCTGCTTTTCCACATAGACTGTTAGCCCATTGGTAAAAGACGAATAACGCTTGTCGCATTGACTTTTATCAAATGTCAGAAAGAATGTTGGCCAAGCGCGGGTTTAAACTCATAACCCCTGGGTTGACAGCCCGCATCGCTACTGACTGAGCTACCAGGGCTTGACACAGGTTTGACCAATATTGAGTATAGAATTACTCAATTTGATATGATTGTCATTTTCATAACCTGCAAAGGTCAGGTTTCATTTTGAATGATCCAATCATCAGGAGCCCAAGAACCACTCTGTTGAACTTCTGTTACAGAAATCATTTTAACCCTTTCCCTCATATAGACGCTTTCTGACGCCTCTGCAGCAGACGGCTTTTTGAAAACATAGTGACAAAAGAAGAAATTGCTCAAAACAAGCAATTTCTCCTTTTGCCACAATGTTTTCCACTTTTAGTCATAGGTTATCCATTCAATTATAGAGATTTCTATTTTTTAACAAAATATGTTCAAAGTCGTCTGCTGCAGAATTGCTGTATGAGGGTTAACTCATCCCACATATAAGAAATCTGCAGCAGATGACTTTGAATACATTTAGTCAATAAAATGAAAATTCTCTATAATTGAAGGAACAATTATTGAATAAGTTGAAATATTATGGCAAAAGGAGAATTTGCTTATCATGAGCAATTGCTCCTTTTGCCACAATTTGTTCAAAGGTCATCTGCTGCATGGGGGTCAAAATGTGACTGCATTGTGGAATAGGGTTAAAATTCATCAAAGTGCCTATAATATAAAGTGAAATACATGGGATTCAATAATCAAATAGGATTACCTTAACACTTCTTGCTTCTTAATTCTATGCTTATCTCTGCGAAAGAATTTAGAGAGGCCTCGACTGTTAGATTGGTTAGTTTTTTCTATTATTTGAGGGAGGCCGGGTAATTCACCAAGGCTACAATACACACACCAACAAAACACATATCACAACACCGCAAACAATGAGATTATAGTCATGCAAAATCAGCGTTGTTTCTATTCAAACCTTATTAACCCTTTCCCACATATAGACACCTCTGCAGCAGATGACTTTTGAAAACATTGTGACAAAAGAAGAAATTGCTCAAAACCAGCAATTTCCCCTTTTGCCACAATGTTTTCAACTATTTTCAGGAAATATATACCCTCATTTATAGGATTTTTCTATATTTTTGTCCACATGTTTCCAAAGGCATCTGCAGCAGATGACTTTGAACGTATTTTGTCAAAACATAGAAAATCTCCATAATTGAATGGATAACCTATGACTAAAAGTGGAAAACATTGTGGCAAAAGAGGAAATTGCACGTTTTGTGCAATTTCTTCTTTTGTCACTAAGTTTTCCAAAAAGCTGTCTACTGCAGAGGCGTCAAAAAGCATCTATATGAGGGAAAGGGTTAATAAAGTGTCCAAAGGACATTATATTATATGCAGGAAATCGTTAGGAATATTTTGAATTCTTCCCCTAATATCGAAAAAGTTTGATACATCAAATGGAGATGATGCTGAAAACAAAGTTCGAAAAGAAGAAACTGCCAAAAAGCAATTCTTATTTTCCCAATAAATTTTGATTCTTTGCATTGAAAGTCATCTATAACCCTTTCCCCCATTAAACAAACATGCAGTATAGTAGGCAACTTTGAAAACATATGGAGCATCCCTATGAATGAAAGTGTAATAGTTGACTTAAGAAAATATTGAGACAAATAGAGAAATTGCTTTTTACAAGATGACTTTGAAAATATCTAGGCAAACTCATGGAAATTTTCTATAAAAATGTGAGTAAAATTAGTGAATTGAATAGAAAATTATGGAAAAACAAGAAAAGATCTTATAGCAATTTCTCTTAATGTAACGATATTTGCTGCAGATGCATGAAAATGTGTTTACACGTGGGAAAGGGTTCCATTAGACCTTCACCTTTGCTACTTTCTAGTACCCACCAACACACTATACTTGTATTTTCTAATCATCGAGACAGACCACTTTTAATGCAGCATAGACATAGACATTTTGATAACATTGAGGGAAAAGGAGATGAAAATGTAAAATGTTTACACTTCTGTAATAAATCTAAATTTCTGATTTTCCAAATGTTATTTATTTTACGCAAATATCTCCCAAGCAGACGACTCTTAAAATGATGTTACAATTAAACGAGTAAGAAAACATTTCCACACATAAACAAAAGGGCCAAGATGGCCCTAAATCGATCACCTGAATGATAGTAAATTAGAAGCAAATGTTTAACTGCAAATATCTGTGAAAATTTGACCAGGAGTTCAAATAAAACTGCAAGGAGTGGACACTCAGTTAAAGAAATAGAATGGAATTATGGAATTATAATGTTCTGCATTTTGCACCTTTCCTGATGCTGCTTTGCTGCACTGTTTGTCAATGAAATAAGTATGGCTTGAACAGTTTTAGTAGAGAGTCACTCAAAGAACATTTCTGCCATATTATCTTGGAATCTGACAAACACATTATGGAGATGGAGGTTTTTAAAGTTTGGGTATTTTTCTCAATTTCTGATGCCGCAGCAACAAATGTTCTACACAGAATGTAAGTCTTTGAACAATTTTGAAAGAGGACCATCAAAGGAACATTCCTGTGAAGTAACGTCGAAATTGGTCGAGTGAAATGGTAGGAGTTGACATTTGTAGCTAAAAGTTCAAATTACCCCTTTCGTGATGACGCGAGGTTGCTATGATTTTGTAACCAATAAATACGGCTTGAACAAATTAAGTAGAGGATCACTGGAGTAAGATTCCTATTAAATTTTCTTAATATTGGACATGGACTTTCCAAAAAAATGGTATTTCCAAATTTTGTCATTTTGCCCCTTTTCTGATGCCTCCTGAATGCCATGTTTTTCAACCAAACAGTAGGCCTTGAACAATCTTTGTAGAGGGTCACCCAAGGAACATTTCTACCAAACTATATTGAAATCTGAGATGCAGATTCAGAGGAGAAGATTTTTAAAGTTCTAACATTTTGCCCTCTTTCTAATGCCGCAGCAACCAAAGTTCTCAATGGAATTTTAATCTTTAATCAATTTTGAAAGAGAGCCACCAATGGAACATTCCTGTGAAGTTTGGATGAAATTGGTCTAGTGGTTTAGGAGGAGATGATGTTTAAAGGTAAAAGTTCACGACAGACGACGACGGACAAAAAGTGATCAGAATAGATCACCTTGAGCCTTCGGCTCAGGTGATCTGAAAAATACCATGCAGCATTTGCTTTGATTCAGTTTGACCTAAATTATCAGAGAAGTGGCCAAAGAAAAACAAAAAAATTCTTATAAAGTAAGAGTAATGCCATATCCATCTCATATTAGTTGTTACGTCCCTTGTATATTATGTTATACTTCAAAAGCAGCCCACTGTTTGCTGAAGTTTTGATTTCGCTTTAAATGAAGCGTAAATGAGCCGTTCCACGAGAAAACCAACATTATGGACTCTGCGTAATGTATCGACCTGGATTAGCCTGCGCAATCTGTGCAGGCTAAACTGGGCCGACAAATTCCGTCTCAGAGGGAAAGATGTATAGAGTTATGATTCCTGAAACAGAAAATCCATAGGATGCGCAAGAGTGTCTGTTTCGGTAAGCCTGTGCGGCATGCTTAGGCGGATCCTGGTCGATACTATATGCAGAGTCCACAATTTTGATTTTCTCGTGGAACGGCTCAAATGTAGTTTATAAAAAAAGCAAATTGCCATATAAGCATGAGGCAGAAACACTTTAAAGCATACATCTTTTGGTCAGTAAAGCAAAAACAGTCTAAAGCTGGCTAAAACCTTGACAATTGGTGCCCCTATGTAAACAAGTTCTGTGTGTTTCTGCAAGTTAGACCATTAGTCTAATAAGAATTTTTGAAAGATCATTTTCTGTTTCAACTTAAGATGATATTTCTAAAGTTGTCTACTTTAAAAAGCTACAAGGCAAACAATGTAATACTGGATAGTTGGAATCATAGCATTGATAAGGATTTACAACATTCTAAGAAAAGAATAAATTTCATTCTCTCTTCTAAGAATTTCAAATGCCGCCTGATGCAAAAGTGCAATATGTCATCTGTTTTAAAAAAAACTTCAAGAGGATTGTGTTGAACTGAACTATACCAAATGCAGCATTTCTATGGTTTCTACAATCATGGTTTAGTTTGCATAATTTTTGATGATTTATTGCCAACAAGACAATATATAATATAACCCCAGTAGGTTTCATTAGGTTTTGCTTAAGTAATATTTCGGACAAATTATAATAATCATGTTTAAAAAAACATCAAAATATGTTCACAACTAGTGCACATATTAAAACAAACAAAACAACCTCCATGATAACCCATATAATGGTCTTTATACTAGCTTCAATGAATCTACATCAAGGACATATTAGACATGATAATGTCTACCTGCATTACTTAACCAATACAGGAAACCACCTTCTTTGGCTTGGGCATGTCTTCACATTGCCAGGGTATAATTTAAACCAAGCATCCCTCTGATGGACAACACATGGAAAGAGTTTAATAACTAGACTGAAGACCACCTGGCATTTAAATGGTAGAAGCTGAACTAAGATTTTTTTTAATTGACCTGTGGACATACTAAAGCAAAGGCCAAGAAGCTAGCTGAATAGCAAAATAGTGTAGGCTTGAAACTGAGTGAAGAGGATCTATAGGTAAGGAGGTCAGATAGTTTAACATAATTGAAATTATTTCAAAACTCTAGCAAGAATCTCTAAAGATTGTATTTTGGTTCTGCATAATTTAAACAGATCTGAATTAATTTGGTATCAGACAAGGAGAGAATGCTACAATTTTATCTAAATAAGACTCAGGTGAGCTAAGCACAACAGACAACAACAACATCAGAATAAATAAATATAAACATGCAGAATGCTTCAGAAAAAAGAACCCAAAAAAAATTGGCCCGATACTTTTGGAGGAGAAGAATGTTAAAGTGTTTACTATAGCCATATAAGGCAAAGCGGTCGCCAGGCTTTTAGGCCAACACGACTTGAAGGAATCTGATAGAGAGTCACATTCCAAAATAATATTTTTAAAGTTTTTGCTTTACCTATATGAGGCAAAACAGTTCCGTCACCTAGCAGCCATATTTTTTTAACCAATCAACATGGCTTGAAGTTATCTGATAGAGAATCACACAAGTATCATTTCTATTAATTATTTGAAAATCTGCCAAACGGCTTGGGAGAAGACTATTTAAAAATATTTCTGTTGCCAGGATTCTTCACAGATTAATTTTTTTTATAGGAATTTTGGTAAGGACATTGACAGATGCTTTCTGTGAAGTTTCATCCAGATTGCTATACTGGTTACAGAGGAGAAGATGTTGATGAACAGACGCCAGACAAAGTGCGATTACAATAACTAACCTTGAGCACTTCATGCTCAGGTGAGCTAAAAAGGGCTAAAAACCAAGAGTGCTTCCCATACAAAATGTGCAGCAAATATCCCACTTCCACCATCCTATACATCAATCTATCTATGGTGTTTATACCAGATACATATTGACTTACTTGTGTTTGGGGCTGTCAATTTCGGGGAGACAGCAAGTGGGCCTTAGGGACATAAACTTCTCCACACTTTTCCCATAAACATCCTGGTCTCGTACTGATCGACGCTGACTCACCATTACATGGTTACAAGGAATTAGATGTCTAAAAGTATAAATTATAGAAGCTGTGCTCAACAACAAGAAAGACCACAGGGATATGTTGACCTCAGCAGTTCCAGGATCAACTTGCATGGCCAGTTAGTCACACCAGGCTTAACACTTTCAAACATATATCAAATCTTCAGTAAAAGATTTATATTTTCAACAAATATAGGTAAAAATGTGGAAAATCTCTTTTAAATGATTGTACCGTTGTTGACAAAAAAAAAAAAATGTTGTGGAAAAAGGAGAAATCGCTCATTATAAGCAATTTTTATTTTGACACAATTATTTCAAAAGTAGTCTGCTGTAGACACATGAAAATGTATCTGTATGTCATAAAGGGTTAACTCTTTCCCACATACAGACGCTTTCTACAGCATCTTCAGCAGATAACTTTTGAAAACATTGCGACAAAAGAAGAATTTGCTCAGGATGTTTTCAAATCTATTTATTAATTAAACTCTCATCTAGCAAGATTTTTCACATTTTTGCCAAGATGTTTGCAAAGTCCTTCTGCTGCAGAGTTGCTGCATTTGCAAAGTTTAACCCTTTCCTATATGCAACAAATCTTAACCCTTTCCCTCATACAGCAATTCTGCAGCAGACAACTTTCAACGTATTTTGTCAGAAAACAGAAAATCTCTATAATTGAATAAGAGTTGAAAAGGTGGTGACAAAAGGATAAATTGCTCATTTTGAGCAATTTATTCCTTTGTCACCATGTTTTCAAAAAGTGTCTATATGAGGAAAAGGGTTTAAGAATCTCCTGGTAACCATTGTGCATATCGGTCAGGTTACTTGGATGGACAGACGAATTTTTAACTTCTCTTGTTATAAATATACTATGGATGGTAATACTGGAGCACAGCTCAAAGATTGTTGAAGAGGACAAACCAAGATAAACCATGTTTCCTTTGCTCACAATGTTTTATACTAGTTTCATAATTTAACATCCCAGATTTTCTATTTTTGTCTTCAGATGTTTTTTAATTGGAATATAGTATTAACCTTGACTAAAAATGAAAAAAAGGCTAATATCTATAGAAAAATTGCAAAACACTTTAAAGCACTGGACTGTTCAACATATTTAATTGTAACATCCGAATTAAAAACATTTCATTGACTGATTAAATTGGGTTCAAGGCTGTTTCAACAATTGTTCAGTCATGTAACAGCAGCCAGTTCACCTTCCCATGTGTTTCCTGGCTTTCTCACACCAGTCCGCAATATAACAGTCTTTCCAAGCAACTGGCTGTTTTTCCTTTGACCATTCGTACTTTAATGGAAGACAAATGAGGAATATCAGACATTTTTGACATCAGAAAGATTATTGATTGAGCTGGGGTTCGAACTCACAACCCCTGGTTTGACAGCCCAGGCTCAGTTGAAAATATTTGAAGAAAAGGTAAAGCATCAACAATGAAAGTGCCAAATAAAGTGAAAAGTTCAGCTTACAGAAGAAATCTTGAAAATTAGTAACACAACAATCTTTCCAAGCAACTTGCTTCCACATAGACTGTTAGCCCATCGGTGGCAGACGAATGACGCTTGTCATGATGACTTTTGTTAAACGACGGAAATCATGTTGGCCAGGTTGGGGTTCAAACTCACAACCCCTGAAGTGAGAGCCCGCATCACTACAGACTGAGCTACCTAGGCTTGGCGACAGTAAATGCTTTCCCACAGGCAGACACATTTTGAAGCATCCAAAACTTTTCATAGATATTCCATTATTATTAAATTGATGTTTTCAAAGGCCTCTTTTAAAGATTAATTGTATGTGGGAAAGGGTTAAGATATACTTACTTGAATATCAAATCAAACATGATATCTTCACAGTTTAGATCCACCAGTGTGTAAAACAGGGACAAAGACACTAGAGATAACTGTAATATAAAAAGCAAGGAATCAATCTTTCTCTAGCAAATCCTGATGTGTTAACAGTACATCGTAACTCGCAAGGTATAAACTCTCCTGTAACACAGCCCTAAGAAGTTGAACAAGAGGGCCAAAATAGCCCTAAATCAAACAAAAGGGCCAAGATGGCCCTAAATCACTCACTTGAGTGATGTTTTTAATACCTTTCAAAGAATTAATGAGTCGTGTTTTAGTCACTTAAATACAAAGAGGTCAATTAGGACCGAATAGAAAAATGGAGGGAGCAATGGATGCCTTTCAGTTGGAAAAGAAGATTTTCAACTTTTTTCCCTATTTAGATCTATGTAAAACAGGTGAACCATGGGCATAATTTGAACAATTTTGGAAGAGGACCACGCGACATTACTACACACTAAATATATAAGCTTCTCGATCAGACAAGAAGATTTTCAAGTTTTAATTTTGAACCCTAGAGTATAATTTGAACAGGTTTGGTGAAGGACCACGAGACCATGCTACAAACCTTTTGGTTTCAGACAAGAAGATTTTAAATGTTTTTCCCTATATATCTCTATATAAAACATAATTAATGGGGATGGGGCCTTTTTTGAAACTGGGGGCATAATTTGAACAATCTTGGTAGAGGACCCACTAGACAATGCAACACCCAATTATGTAAGCTCTATAACCTTTCGGTTTCAGACAAGAAGTTTTTCCCTATACATGTATATCTCAATGATAAACAGATGACCCCCAGGGCGGGGCAAATTTTGAACCCAGGGATATAATTTGAAACAAGCAAATTTATGGAATTTATATCCCCCGCTTGCAGGAAAGTTTGGAAAAAAACGGTTCACATTTGTGGCGGTTATTGTATGGAAACGAAGTGTGACAGACAGACAGAGAGACGGACAGAAGGTCAAAAAGTCATGGTGAAGGTCATCCAAAGACAATGATGATATTTGATTGTAAAATTGTACACATGGTGCAAATTTTGTTGCTGTAGCTTTATAAACAAGTTTCATGAAATTCTACAAGCTAGTTACTGAGAAATGGCTGCGGACGTGGATTTTTCAATATATCAAGGGCAACAACTCTAAGGAAAATTGACCAATCCAAAAAAACAATGTACAGGCATCATCCCAGTATGCTGGTTCATATTTATTTCAAGTTTCATGAAATTCTACCAGCTAGTTACTGAGAAATGGCTGCGGACGTGGATTTTTCAATATATCAAGGGCAATGACTCTCATGAAAAATTGACCAATCCAAATAAACAATGGACTCGCATCATCCCAGTATGTTGGTTCATATTTATTTCAAGTTTCATGAAATTCTACCAGCTAGTTACTGAGAAATGGCTGCGAACGTGGATTTTTCAATATATCAAGGGCAATAACTCTTAGGAAAATTTACCAATCCAAGAAAACAATGGACGGGCATCATCCCACTATGCTGGTTCATATTTATTTCAAGTTTCATGAAATTCTACCAGCTAGTTACTGAGAAATGGCTGTGGACGTGGATTTTTCAATATATCAAGGGCAATAACTCTAAGGAAAATTGACCAATCCAAAAAAACAATGGACGGGCATCATCCCAGTATGCTGGTTCATATTTATTTCAAGTTTCATGAAATTCTACCAGCTAGTTACTGAGAAATGGCCGCGAACGTGGATTTTTCAATATATCAAGGTCAATAACTCTAAGGAAAATTGACCAATCCAAAAAAACAATGGACGGGCATCATCCCAGTATGCTGGTTCATGTTTATTTCAAGTTTCATGAAATTCTTCCAGCTAGTTACTGAGAAATGGCTGCGGACGGACGTGACGGATGGACGCACACACAGACAGACAGACGGACGGGCGGACGGACAACGCCATTTCAATATCTTCGAAAAAGCGGGGGATAAAAACTTGGAAGAGAACTACTAGACGTTGCTACACACTAAATATGGCAAGTTCAAGGCCTTTCTGTTTAAGACAAGATGGTTTCAAAGTTTTTCCCTATATATCTGAGGTGAACCTCAGGGCATCGCCAATTTTTGACCTTAGGGTCATAAATTGAAAAATCTGATAGAGGTCACCCAAAGAACATTCCTACAAAGATATTTGGAAATCGACCACATTCTTTTGGAGAATGTGAGTTTTAAGTTTTCTCTATAGCCATAAAGACAAAATAGCCCCGCACCCCTGCTGTTATTGTTTTCTACCAAGGAATTTGAAAGAGGCTCACCCAAGGAAGATCTCTACAAAATATTTAAAAATTGGCCAACCGCCTTGGGAGCTGAAAGGTTTTTCAAGTTTTTTTCTTATGGTTGCCATTGGAACCAGAATACTATATGGATCAAAAATATTTATAGGAATTTTGGTGAGAAAATTGAGAGGATGCTTTCTGTGAAGATTTGTCCCAATAAATCCAGTACAGAGGAGAAGATGTTGATGCACGATGGTCAAAGGGCAATCCCAATAACTCACCTTGAGTTGTGGTCAGGTGAGCTAAAATCATTTAACAGCTGGCAACTATTGAAAATGTTTTTGGAAACTGAGAAATTGCACATCTTGATCAATTTATTACTTTTGCTATGCTTTCAAATCTGCATCAAAAGTAAATGACAAAATTTAATATTCTACATACTAATTTTTAGTAGACATCAGTGTAAGGGTTATCTCCCTTTCTTGAACAAGGGAACATTTCCTACCTTGGAGCTACTGTTAATCCTTGTAATCAAGGACTCAAGGATGACTATTTCATCGTTTTTCTCCGTAAAAATAAACTTTAAAAATGCCTTGATCAGGGCTGGCTCTGAAATCTTCCGTAAAAACAAGCCTAAATAGGCTGTGGCAGTAATAACTTCTTCTCTAGAATTCTGGAACAAAAAACAAGAACTTAATTAATAAATCAGATGAAATTAACAAAAAATACATTTTTTTCTTACGGACAAAAATGCAGAAATTATTGAAATAATATAAAGAAACTACCATGCAATTAATTACCCATTATCATTTTAAGTTGTCATTCTTTTTTTGGATGAAAAACATATTAAAGTTTTACCCTACTTTCAACTCTTATTCAAATACATCACAACAAAACACTAATATAATAACCCCTTCTTAACCAGATTAAGGTAATTTACTTGGCAGCTAGGAAAATAAAGAAGATTTCTTCATTGTCAAATACATTATAAGTAGATTCAAGCACATAATGTAGAAATGTAACCTAGGATAACTTCACATACTAAGCAATTTCTCCTTTTGCCACAATGTTTTTATATTTCATCTACTGCAGATGTGATTTAATATTTGTCTGCTTTTGCAAAAAGAGTAACCTAAAGCAGTTTTTGTGTTGTGTTTTTACATCATTTTCAACAATTCTTTCAATTTTATCAAGGCGTTTCCTGGGTAAGAGTTGTAACCAGTATATACTAGCCCATTTATTCTGACATCAGCCAGTCGATCATAATGCTAACCTAACAATCCAGAGGGCCAAGGCTGGAAATTCATTACTACCACTATTAATTTTTGAGTATGACTACAGTGGATTGAACCTGTGACCTCCCGCATCTGAGGTGGACTCTCTACCACTAACCACAGAGGCTGTCTACCTTTAGCACAGATGGAAAGAATACGTCCTACCCTATCAAGATTTGGCATTTCTCTAAAAAAAGATTTGCGTTGCTCTGCAGCAGACAGAATTTCGAAAACATTGAGGGAATAAGAGAAAATAAGTGAGCAATTGCTCCTTGTCTTTCAATACTTGTTCTACTTTAATTGACTGAAATATGGCTTCTTCCCTTAACCTGGATAGTTATCATATTCTACTAAAAGTTATAATTGGAACACATTATAATAGAAAGCATGGCATTATGCAAGTATCACAGAAATATGAATACATGTACTATTATAAATACATAATAGCACATTATTACAAACATGCAACATTTGGTCAACCTTAAAGACATTTTTGCATACCAAACTTCATTTCTAAAGAGAGAAAGATCTAGACAAAAAGGTCACAGAATATTGCAATTAATACAGATTGTCCCCTTCTGTTTCACACATCAAGATGCATGAAGATCTTTGTTATAGTTTTCGAGTTATTGCATTATCCAGGCTTAACCCTTTCCCTCATACGACAATTTTGCAGCAGATGACTTTGAACATATTTTGTTAAAAAATAGAAAATCTCTATATTTGAATGGATAACCTGTGACTAAAAGTGGAAAACATTGTGGCAAAAGGAGAAATTGCTCGTCTTGAGCAATTTCTTCTTTTATCACTATGTTTTCAAAAAGCCGTCTGCTGCAGAGGCATCAGAAAGCGTATATATGAGGGAAAGGGTTAATCATGTTTTAGATCTTTGACTTTCAAAAAACGAGGAAACTGATGATTTACACTATCTAACTATGCCAGCAATAAACCTCTTATGCTGTCTGAGAAATTGCTTATCCCTTTTCCATTAGTAGATGCATCTGCAGCAGATGAACTTTGATAACATTGTGACAAAAGAGAGAAATGTCTTCAAGCAATTGTTATAAAGTAACAGCTAGTTACCAACGCGACAATATTTTCGAATCTATTGAATGTGGGAAAGGTATAAACAGCTGTTTTATACTGAGAAATGTCAAACCTATAATAACCTTTCGTTTAAAAAGTAAGTGACTGATTAAAATATAAGTGAAAACAAAAGCAGAATTAATGGATTTAAACAAAATTTGCTCAACAATAAGGCACTAGCAACCAGTGTATAGAACCAGATAAAGCTGCATATTTATGAAGCTTCAAGAATCTTTTGAAGAAAATACATATTGGATGGATTGGCAGCTTTGTGCATATTATATAACAAGAGGCCCATGAGGGCCTATGCTCTACTGGCATGGTTATTTGGTCATTTTCAATCCAGAGCATGTATGTATGGGCAACAAAGGAATTTTGACAATTTCAAGGGCCGTAATCCAGTCATGCATCTGGCTGGTTTTCGAAAGGAACCGAGCTCTCATCAATATTCAACTACCATCTAATTTGGTGAAGATCGGATAGTAAATGGAGGCTCTATTGTGTTCACAAGCTGTATTATAGCAACTTTAACAATTTCAAGGGCCATAAACCAGTCTTGCATGGGTGGATATGGCTGGTTTTCAAAAAGGAACCGAGCTCTCATGGATATCTAACTACTGTATAAGTTTGATTGAGATACAATCAAAACTGAAGACTATCGCTTTAACAAGCAATGGTTTACGGACGGACGCACGATGGACACAACGCCATGGCATAAGCTAGAGCTAAAAACGTTTACAAAGATACAGATGCTTTATGACGCCTCTACAGCAGACGCCTTTGAAAACATTGTGTAACAAGAGGACCATGATGGTCCTATATCGCTCACCTGATTTAATCAAACTTAAAAAGTTTTCAGTGTTCTTTCCCCTATATGAGTCTATGAAAAACAAGTGACCCCCGGGGAGGTGTCATTTCTGACCCCAGGGCTATAATTTGAACAATCTTGGTAGAGGTCCACTAGATGATGCTACATACCAAATATCTTTTAGACAAGATGATTTTTCAAGTTTTTTCCCTACCTATGTAAAACAAGTGACCCCTGGGGAGGGGTCATTTTTTATCCCATGGCTATAATTGGAACATAGTTGGTAGAAGTCCACTAGATGATGCTACATACCAAATATCAAAGGTAGACAAGAAGATTTTTTAAAAAAATTCTCTATGAGTCTATGGAGAACAAGAGACCCCCAGGGAGGGGTCATTTTTGACCCCAGGGTTATAATTTGAACAATCTTGGTACATAGTGGTCCACAATGATGCTACATACCAAATATCAAAGGCCTTGGCCTTCTACTTTTAGACAAAAATATTTTTAATTTTGTTTCCGTATATGAGTCTAATAAAAACAAGTGACCAACGGAGTGGGGTCATTTTGATCCCAGGGCTATAATTTGAACAAGCTTGGTAGAGGTCCACTAGATGATGCTACATACCAAATATCTTTTAGACAAGAAGACTTTTTAAGTTTTTTGAAACTTTTTTCCCTATATGAGTCTATGTAAAACAAGTGACCCCTGGGGAGGGGTAAATTTTTACCCCAGGGCTAAAATTTGAACAATCTAGATAGAGGTCCACTAGATGATGCTACATACCAAATATCAAAGGGCTGGGGCCTATACTTTTAGACAAGAAGTTTTTTTAAGTTTTTTCTCTATATGAGTCTATGTAAAACAAGTGACCCCCGGGGAGGGGTCATTTTTGTCCCCAGGGCTATAATTTGAACAATCTTGGTAGAGGTTCACTAGATGATGCTACATACCAAATATCAAAGGCATGGGCCTTCTACTTTTAGATAAGAAGACTTTTAAAGTTGTTCCCCTATATGAGTCTATGTTAAACAAGTGACCCCAAGAGAGGGGTCATTTTTGACCCCAGGGCTATAATTTGAACAATCTTGGTAGAGGTCTACTAGATGATGCTACATACCAAATATCATAGGCCTGGGTTCTCTACTTTTAGACAAGAAGTTTTTTTAAGTTTTTTCTCTATATGAGTCTATGTAAAACAAGTGACCCCCGGGGAGGGATCATTTTTGACCACAGGGCTATAATTTGAGCAATCTTGGTAGAGGCTCACTAGATGATTCTACATACCAAATATCAAAGGCATGGGCCTTCTACTTTTAGACAAGAAGATTTTTAAAGTTTTTCCCTTATATGAGTCTATGTTAAACAAGTGACCCCCGGGGAGAGGTCATTTTTGACCCCAGGGCTATAATCTGAACAATCTTGGTAGAGGTTCACTAGATGATGCTACATGCTAAATATCAAAGGCATGGGCCTTCTACTTTTAGACAAGAAGATTTTTAAAGTTTTTCCCCTATATGAGTCTATGTTAAACAAGTGACCCCCGGGGAGGGGTCATTTTTGACCCCAGGGCTATAATTTGAACAATCTTAGTAGAGGTTCACTAGATGATGCTACATACCCAATATCAAAGGCCTGGATTCTCTACTTTCAGACAAGAAAATTTTGAGTAGAGGTCTACTAGATGATGCTACATACCAAATATCGTAGGCCTGTGGCCTCTACTTTTAGACAAGAAGATTTTTTAAGTTTTTTCTCTATATGAGTCTATGTAAAACAAGTGACCCTCGGGAAGGGGTCATTTTTGACCCCAGGGCTATAATTCGAACAATCTTGGTATAGGTCTACTAGATGATGCTACATACCAAATCTCAAAGGCCTGGGGCCTCTACTTTAAGACAAGAAGTTTTTTAAGGTTTTTCCCCTATATGAGTCTATGTTAAACAAGTGACCCCCGGGGAGGGGTCATTTTTGACCCCAGGGCTATAATTTGAACAATCTTGGTAGAGGTTCACTAGATGATGCTACATACCAAATATCAAAGGCATGGGCCTTCTAATTTCTAGACAATAAGATTTTTAAAGTTTTTCCCCTATATGAGTCTATGTTAAACAAGTGACCCCCAGGGAGGAGTCATTTTTGACCCCAGGGCTATAATTTGAACAATCTTGGTAGAGCATCACTAGATGATGCTACATACCAAATATCAAAGGCATGGGTTTCTACTTTCAGACAAGAAGATTTTTTAAGTTTTGGTTAATTTCCCCTTTATTGTTGCCGTGGCAGCCAAAGTTCTGCATGGAATAGAATTTTTGAACAAGTTTGAAAGAGATCCACCCAAGGAACATTCCTGTAAAATTATTTAGAATTTGGTTAATTGTTGTAGGAGGAGAAGTCGTTTGTAGGAAAATGTGAACGGTCGGACGACGACGACGACGGACGGTGAGCGATCACAAAAGCTCACCTTGCACTTCGTGCATTGGTGAGCTAAAAAAGAGACGTTGCTCATTTTGGATCAATGTTTATAACTCTTATTCAATATTTACACTTTCATATGTAGATATTTTCTATATATTTACTTAGATGATTTCAAAGTTGTCTACTGCAGAATTGATGTACGTGGGAAAGGGTTAACCCTTTCCCACATACAACAAATCTGCAGCAGACGTACGACTTTAAAAATATCACAGCAAAAACACGAAAATTCTTTAAAAATGAAGGTATAATACTGTAAAAAGTTGAAAGCATTGTGGCGAAATGAGAAATTGCATGTTTTGAGCAATTTCTCCTTTTGTCACAATGTTTTCCAAAGTCATCTGCTGCAGAGGCTTCTGAAAGTGTCTATATGTGGTAAAGGGTTAAGTAGGCTTAACTGGAGCATGAATCAAATGTGTTTACTCATTATATATTCAAATCTTTGGCCAACCATTCGGGCCAGTCACATGAAAACTGACCTTAACAATCTTCCCTGGTCACCAGCTTGCAAAACAGAAAATTACAGAAAAAAGTTGAAAACATTTTGGCAAAAGGAGAAATTGCTTGTTTTAAGCAATTTCTCCTTTAGTCATAATATTTTCAAAAGTCGTCTGCTGCTGAGGCGTCTTTATGTGGGAAAGGGTAAATACAACTAAGGTCAGTTTTAAAGAGGCATGGCTCAATTCTTCATTTGCTTTAGAAAGTCACCATTTGCATATATATGACAACTGCACATAATTATAGATCTTTAGCTTCCTGCATATCACCACTGTGATCCAAATTTTCAACTTTTTGCAAGACTTTTCTTGAAAATGTGTGTGGCTTATTTGCGAACAACATAAACCCAAGATTAATATGCAGGGAGGAACAAGTCGATAAGAATCTACACTAGTTCAAATTACTCCTTATGGTTCTATTTCTTAGACCATAACTCATTTGATCATGTCCGTAATATAGAACCACATTTTAACATCTGCAGCATCTGAATTTTGAAATAAATATTGGAAAATGATACTGTACTTATTTTCATCCCAATAGAGCATACCTGAGTTGAGGGTGTTTATCCCTTTCCCTCATACAACAATTCTGCAGCAGATGACTGAACGTATTTTGTCAAAAAATAGAAAATCTCTATAATTGAATGGATAAACTATGACTAAAAGTGGAAAACATTGTGGCAAAAGGAGAAATTGCTTGTTTTGAGCATTTTTTTTTTTTCCACTGTTTTCAAAAAGCTGTCTGCTGCTTCAGAAAGCGTCTATATGAGGGAAAGGGTTATCATCTATCTAATTTAGAGTCTTCTGCTTTGTAAACAACTAAGTTAAATCTAAGAAAAGAATTAATATATATTTGGACACGAACGTAGAGATGTTTAAAGTAAGCGCCATTTAAATTGTTGCCAAATGTCCCATTCGGTAGGCAGAGGCATAAAATAACATCTTTTTTCAAGATAAAGGGTTTAGCTTTACAAAAGTATGCAAAGAAAATCATCATAATTTTTTAAATTATACAGAAAATGCAACCAAGCAAAACATGTCAGAAAAGGATCATGACTAAAAGAAAGCCAATTATTTATAAACCAACTTTACAGACTTATTAGTCACAGTATAACAGTTTGGTTTATCATTCACAAATACCATTATGTAACACTTCTTTGGTCTTTTCATGTTTAACCCTTTCCCAAATACAACAAATTGCGGCAGACAACATTAAATAAATATTGACAAAAGTATCAAAAAGCTCCATTAATGAAATAACAATTACTGAAAAAAATAGAAAACATTGTGGCAAAAGGAGAAATTGCTTTGCTTTTTTGAAAGATTTCTATTTTTGTCGCAATGTTTTCAAAAGTTGGCTGCTGCAAATGCATCAGAATGCAACTACAAGGTGGGAAAGGGTTAAGTTTATGTTAATTCTTTCCCACTTGTAGACAAATGCTGACACATCTACTGCAGACAACTTCTGACACACCATTTCAACTGTATTCAATTACTACACCTTCATTTAAATAGATCCCTCATACAACAATTCTGCAGCAGACGACTTTGAACATATTTTGTCAAAAAATAGAAAATCTCTATAATTAAATGGATAACCTATGACTAAAAGTGGAAAACATTGTGTCAAAAGGAGAAATTGCTCGTTTTGAGCAATTTCTTCTTTTGACACTATGTTTTCAAAAAGCCGTCTGCTGCAGAGGCGTCAGAAAGCGTCCATATGAGGGAAAGGGTTAAATTGATCCCTCTAATGACAATTCTGCAGCATATTTTGTAAACAAGAGGGCCATGATCGCTCACCTGATTTTTTTTTTTTAATTGAACTATATAAGCTCCGCCCCCTGGCGGCCATAGTTTCCGACCAATCAACTTGGATTGAAGGAATCTGATAGAGGGTCACCCTAGGAACATTTCTACAAAATTATTTGAAAATCAGCCAGACACTTATGGAGGAGAAGATTTTTTAAGTTTTCACTATAGCCATATAAGGCAAAATAGCCCTGTCCACTGGCGGCCATGTTTTTCGACCAATCAACATGGCTTGAAGGAATCTGATAGAGGGTCACACTAGGAACATTTCTACAAAATTATTTGAAAATCAGCCTGACACTTTCGGAGGAGAAGATTTTTTAAGTTTTCACTATAGCCATATAAAACAAAATAGCCCTGTCCCCCTGGTGGCCATGTTTTTTTACAAATCAACATGGCTTGAAGGAATCTGAAAGTGGGTCACTTAAGGAACATTTCTACAAAATTATTTGAAAATTGGCCTGACACTTTCGGAGAAGAAGATTTTTTAAGTTTTCACTATAGCCATATAAGGCAAAATATCCCCCCCCCCTGGCGGCCATGTTTTGCAACCAATCAACATGGCTTGAAGGAATCTGATAGAGGGTCATCCAAGGAACATTTCTACAAAATTATTTGAAAATCGGTCTGACACTTTCGGAGGAGAAGATTTTTTAAGTTTTCACTTTAGCCATATAAGGCAAAATAGCCCCGCCCCCCTGGCGGCCATGTTTTTTGACCAATCAACATGGCTTGAAGGAATCTTATAGAGGGTCATCCAAGGAACAATTCTACAAAATTATTTGAAAATCTGCCAACCAGTTTGGGAGAAGAAGAATTTTGAAGTTTTTTTCATTTCGTTGCCATGGAAACCAGAATTCTGCATGGATCCCAAAAATTTGAAGGAAATCTGGTGAGGTCATTGAGAGGATGCTTTCTGTGAAGTTTCATCCCAATTGACCCACCGGTTACTGAGGAGAAGAAGTTGACGCACGCCGGACAAAAGGCGATCACAATAACTCACCTTGAGCAAAGCTCAGGTGAGCTAAAAATAGAAAATCTCTATTATTGAATGGATAACCTATGACTAAAAGTGGAAAACACTGTGGCAAAAGCAGAAAATGCTTGTTTTGAAGCAGTCTGCTGAAGAGACGTCAGAAAGCGTCTATATGAGTGAAAGGGTTAAATAGATTTTGAACAGTTTGACTAAGATGCTTTCAAAGTAGTCAGCTGCAGATTTCCTATACTCTGGAAAGGGTTAAGTAAGGTCTTTATAATACATGTAGTTACAACAAAGGGAAGGAATACAAGATAATGTAAAGCTCATGATCACATGCAACACTGCCACGACAAAATAAAGGATATATATTCTAATTAATCAATATTGGCAGTCGGAGTTAACAAAATGATACATGCTGGTGAAAATCCTATTGGAAATTAACATGGTAAACATAATATTACAACAATTCTACACTGCCAATTCTTTGCACGGACTACAGGTGAAAGCTTGCTTGATCAAATGAAAATATCAAAATCATCTGCAAATAAGAGAGATTACACAGTGAAGCAGTGGACGCTGTACAAAAAAGAAAATAAAAAAACATAATTTAACCAATCTTGCTGAACACTGAAAGCAAGACAGAGACCACAAAAAGAAACTAAGTAAAATACAGAGGTCCAGATAAGGGAGTATACGTATACAGCTCTTTTCCCAACAACATCTCTCTTATTGCCCTACCAAACCCTATGATGTGGGTACTCAAAAAAATCATCTCAAAAAGACAATTCTTTTGAGAACCCACAACATAGAACTAGAGGGTTTAATAAGATTGTTATAAAATGCAGAACTAAGTAACCCTTATCTGGAGCTCTGAAAATAACAAGAACCAATAACGATAAGTGACTTTCATACAATAACGCCATCAATGGCGGGGGATGCGATACTGACCGAAAACATTGGCGAGTCTAACAAAGGTGTGGGCAATCCAGTAACATCCTACACCAAAAATTAGTAAATTCAAATTAGAAAAAATAATGATGCATCAGCAACAGAGATTCAGGAATAGTCATTTTGAAATAAGTTTACCCTTTCCCACATACAACAAGTTCAAAAGCAGTCATCTTAGAAATAATATTGGCATAACAACAGCTAGCTCAATAAACAAGAGGCCCATGAGGGCCTATGCTCTACTGGGATGGTTCTTTGGTCATTTTCAATCCAGAGCATGTATGTATGGTGAAGATCGGAATGTAAATAAATGGAGGCTCTATTGTGTTCACAAGCTGTTTTATAGCAATTTTGACAATTTAAAGGGCCATAATCCAGTCTTGCATGGGCAGATCTGGCTGGTTTGCAAACAAACTGAGCTCTCATGGATATCTTACTACTGTATAAGTTTAATTGAGATACAATCAAAACTGAAGTCTGTATCACGTTCACAAGCAATTGTTTACGGACGCACGCACCACAGCATAAGCTCTTCTGGCCTTTGGCAATTCCTCCTTTTGCCACAATGTTTTCCACTTTTAGTCATGGGTTATCAAATCAATTATAGAGATTTTCTATTTTTTGACAAAATATGTTCAAAGTCATCTGCTGCAGAATTGTTGTATGTGGGAAAGGGTAAAGACATGATATCATGATTGCCTTATAATTGTTCTAGAATCTCTGTCACATAAAATAAAGTATACAACTGTACACAAAAATAAACATCCATAGAACAGTGTAGAACAAGAATAGTAAACAAGGAAATGAATTCATAGTGAGGAATTTCTCAGTATGCCTTTCAAATAATCTATGTCAAGTGATCGGAAATCTTTATAAATAAATGTTTAATAATGAAAACATTATGGCTAAAAGAGAAATTGCTCATAATTATTTCAAAAGTCTGCTGATGTGTCCAAAAGTGCATGCATATGTGTCAAAGGTTAACTTCGCCCTGACAAGGTACAAATTGAAGCAGAGTAATTTTGGAAACATTGTCGGAGGAAGAAAATGTATACAAAGTGAATAATTTCTCTATTTCCATCTTTTAAACTCTTTCCCACTTATAAACACATTTGCAGCAGATGACTTTTGAAAACATAGTGAGCCATTTCTCTTTTTGCCACAATGTTTTCAACTTGATTAAAATTTTATTTATGGAGATCTTTTTTATTTTTTAGCCAAAATGTTTTCAAAAACGTCTGCTTCAGATTTGTTGTATGTGTTTCAATTCACTGCAATTTACTTTTCTTTTTGTTTGATGTTTCGGACTCTCTTCACTGGTCAGTCTGCCTTTTACCACAAACAACAAATCTGCAGCAGACAACTTTTGAAAACAAAGAGTCAAAAATTGGAAAACCCTCTATAAATTAAGAACTATAATCAAATAGAGTTGAAAACATTGTGGCAAAAGGAGAAATTACTCATGATTAATTTCTGCATTTGCTATAATGCTTTCTTAAAGTCATCTGCTGCAGGGCCATCAGACAGTGTCTAAATGTGGGAAAGGGATAGTTGAGCCTTGTCGAATGAATGCGCAACAGCAGCATATGACGTTATTTTGAAAACATGTTGGCAAAAATATGGAAAATGTTATCTATAACAAAAGTGCTTGTGATGAGCGATTTTTACTTTTACCAAAATGTTTTCAAAAGCCATTTGCTGCAGGTACGGAAAAAGCCTCTGCAGGTGAGAAAGGGTTTATAACGGGTACATTCAATTGTATTGGACTTTGGTCAAATAATTTTAAGCCATGTCCTTTCCCTTTTCTCCTTTTGCCACAATGTTTTCCACTTTTAGTCATAGGTTATCCATTTAATTTTGATCAAATATATTCAAAGTCGTCTGCTGCAGAATTGTCTTATGAGGGGAAGGGTTTAGATGTTTTCATAGTCTCTGCTGCAGATGTTTTGTAAATGAGAATGGATTAATTTGTACATATAGCTCAAAATGTGACAAACCAGGAGACAAAAATATCTCTTAACCCTTTCCCTCATACGACAATTCCGCAGCAGACGACTTTGAATGTATTTTGTCAAAAAATAGAAAATCTCCATAATTGAATGGATAAATGTTTTGTGCAATTTCTTCTTTTGTCACTATGTTTTCAAAAAGCTGTCTGCAGCAGAGGTGTCAGAAAGCGTCTATATGAGGAAAAGGGTTAACACTAATAAACTTCTTTCTTTAAACAATTAAAGGCAAAATTGACTAAATACTTAGACACAGTTTAAATGTGTATTTGCTTTTCAAAATGTACAAAGCCTATATAAATTTACTTAACATTGAAATGATAAGCACTTTAATCAAACTACCAACTAGACTTAGAAGAGTAAATACCCTGCAAGAATGGAAATCCTTTACCCTTTCCTTCTTACAACAACTCTACAGCAGATGACATAATTGTGTAAAATCCCTTTAAGTATAATTATTAGTGAAAGTATCATTCTTGAATAGAGTTGAAAGTATTGTGGCAAAAGGAGAAACTGTTTATAATGGTAAATTTCTCCTTTTAACATTTTTGTTCAAAAGTCATCTGCTGTACAGTTAAGAACATCATGAAATTGACAATCTGAGCGGAACGTGATTGGATTGTGAGCGTGATTTGAACGAAGTTGGAACGCTTTATGAGCGGAACAGAATTTTGCGCTCTGAACAAAACAATCATAATGATTGCAAAAATCCAATCATTCGCTCATTGAACGGTTGCAACAACTATCCGATAATTATTTTACGAAACTATTTTATTAAAAGTCATATTTGTATACTAAACTTTTGTTTTATAAGACACTCAAGTATTCGATTTAATTAGAATGTTACAAATATTATTAATATGATTATTTTCGTAATACGATTTGCTACTAACGGTTGTGCTGAGAAATCTCTAGATCGTTTGATGATATTTAGGGTTAAGTAAAAAAAGATATAAACGACACGAAATTAGTTTAAGCCAATCAAATCGTTGAACGGATTTTGATCGAAAAAAAGAGTTCCGAGTGAGCGTAAAAAAGCGCTCAATCTGAACGGAACGGAAACAAGAGGCCCAAGAGGGCCAGTATCGCTCCACGGCCATAAGGCAAAAATAAAATCTCCAAACAGCCCTGCCCCGTGGTGGCTATTTTTTTTAACAACCACCATGGCTTAAAGGAATCTTTTGAGTGTCACCAAAGGAATGTTTCTGCAAAATTATTTGAAAATATGCCTGACACTTTCGGAGGAGAAGATTTTTTAAGTTTTCACTATGGTCATATAAGTCAAAATAGCCCCGCCCTCTGGCGGCCATGTTTTTCGACCAATCAACATGGCTTGAAGGAATCTGATAGAGGGTCACCCAATGAACATTTCTACAAAATTATTTGAAAATCGGCTGAACACTTTCGGAGAAGAAGATGTTTTAAGTTTTCACTATAGCTATATAACGCAAAAAAGCCCCGCCCCCTGGCGGCCATGTTTTTCGCCCAATCAACATTTCTTGAAGGAATCTAATTAGGGTTCACACAAGGAACATTTCTACAAAATTATTTGAAAATCGGCCTGACACTTTTGGAGGAGAAGATTTTTTAAGTTTGCTCTTTAGCCATATAGGCAAAATAGCCCCGCCCTGTGACGGCCATGTTTTTTTACCAATCAACATGGCTTGAAGGAATCTGATAGAGGGTCACCCACGGAACATTTCTACATAATTATTTGAAAATCTGCTGAACACTTTTTGAGAAGAAGATTATTTAAGTTTTCACTATAGCTATATAAGGCAAAAAAGCCCCGCCCCCTGGCGGCCATGTTTTTCGCCCAATCAAAATTTCTTGAAGGAATCTAATAAAGGGTCACCCAAGGAACATTTCTACAAAATTATTTGAAAATCGGCCTGACACTTTCGGAGAAGAAGATTTTTTAAGTTCTCACTATTTTTTTCTTTCGGTTGCCATGGAAACCAGAATTTTGAATGGATTAAAAAAAATTGAAGGAATTTAGTAGAGGACATTGAGAGGATGCTTCCCATGAAGTTTCAACCAAATTGGCCAAGTGGTTAGGGAGAAGAAGTCGTTTAAAGGAAAAAGTTAACGCACGCACGCACGCACGCACGGACGCACGACGGACAATTCGCCATGACATAAGCTCGACTGGCTTTCAGCCAGTGGAGCTAAAAAGCAATCACAATGTTATGAATGAGTGAACGCTTTGAGAGCGGATTGGAACGTGAGAGGAGCGTGAACGGTAAATTTGTCAATTACAAGATGTTCTTAACTGTAGCTGCATCAGAATGTGTCTGCAATTGGGAAAGCGTTAACTGTTGACCTATTGCTGGTTTGAGAGTAGTCGGCCATCATTTTACACCCTGAACATCAGAAGCATAAATTTAATATTGTTGGAAAATCACAAATTGCTCCTTTCTCAAAGTGGTCAATTTCTCCTTTTACCACAACATTTCAAATGCAATCTTCTACATATAAGGCATCAGGGAAAGGAGTAAACCTTTCCCATACCAAACCGCTTTCTGATATCATTGTGGCAAAAGGAAAAACTGCTTATAACAAGCAATTTCTTCATTTGCCGCAATGATTTAAACTCTATTCAATAATCATACTATCATTTATAGAGATTTTCTATATTTTGGACTAAATAATTTAAAAGTTGTCTGCTGCAGATTTATTGTATGTGGGAAAGAGTTTAAGACATAAATAAATTGATTGAATCCTTTTTTAATCAGTAATTTGTTGATTGGATTTTAAAGATTGTCTGCTGTATAGCACTGAGTCATCTGCAACAGGGAATGGATTAATCTAGTATAGGAGCCTCCGATGATTTTAAAAAAGAGTGATATAAAAGTAAGACATGTCACCATTAAAACTTATCAAATGAAATTAAAGAAAGACTAAAAACTATCATGGTCTTCAAAGCCTGTACAAAGGGCAACCAAATCCACTTCCTTAATTAACAAAGGTCTAGATAAGGTTAACCCTTTCCCTCATACGACAATTCTGCAGCAGACGACTTTGAACATATTTTGTCAGATGGATAACCTATGACTAAAAGTGGAAAACATTGTGACAAAAGGAGAAATTGCACGTTCTGTGCAATTTCTTCTTTTGTCACTATGTTTTCAAAACGCCGTCTGCTTTAACCCTTTCCCTCATACGACAATTCTGCAGCAGACGACTTTGAACATATTTTGTCAAATAATGGAAAATCTCTATAATTGAATGGATAACCTATGACAAAAAGTGGAAAACATTGTGACAAAAGGAGAAATTGCACATTTTGTGCAATTTCTTCTTTTGTTGCTATGTTTTCAAAAAGCCATCTGCTGCAGAGGCGTCAGAAAGCATCTATATGAGGGAAAGGGTTAATATGTATGGTAAGTATTTGTCAGGCTACTATTTCTCTTACATAACAAGTAAAATGTTTACTGTATTGTAGGTACTTAAAGAAAGAGTACCAGTAAGACAGCTCTTCTGAAGACCCAAACATATAAGGTTTGGAGGCCAATTTAGTAGGAAATGTAGAACATGAACATAACATCTTATCTAGAGGTCTGTTTGAGGGGTATAGATAGATATATGGGCTAGGATGTCTAATTTGGATCATACAATGTACTTTACCTGCCATAAAATGGCCGCACGAACAGAATAAAATTTCTCCCTCATTGGAGAAAATGTCATTCCGTTCTGCATGCATTTAATTCAACAATTATAAAGTCAATTTCTTTACAAATAAATGAACAAACATTATATTATATTAACCCTTTCTCACATACAACAAACTTTGAAAACATCTCAGCAAAACAAAAATATGAGGTACCTCGATGAATGAAAGTATGATTATTAAAAACATTTGAAAACATAATGACAAAAGGTGAAATTGATCATCATGGCCAAATTCTCCTTTTGCCAAATTGTTGTCAAAAGTCGTCTGCATGAGGTAAAGGGTTAATCTGTGTTACTGATACCAGTATCATTAGCACTCTTAACCTCATATGATTACAGTCATCTGATTTGAAATGTCCGTTATCAATTCAATGTTGGGTAATTTGCTTGTGTGGAAATTTGCATGTTCAATCTTAACCCTTTTCCTCATATAGACGGTTTCTGATGCCTCTGCAGCAGACGGCTTTTTGAACACATAGTGACAAAAGAAGAAATTGCTCAAAACGAACAATTTCTCCTTTTGACACAATGTTTTCCACTTTTGGTCATAGGTTATCCATTCAATTATAGAGATTTTCTATGTTTTGACAAAATATGTTCAAAGTCGTCTGCTGCAGATTTGTTGTATGAGGAAAAGAGTTAATACAGGGTTGAAAACACTGTGAGAAATAAGGATAAATAACTGGTTTCAGGGTAGTTTTTTCCTTTTTGCCTTTTAAAAGTGATTTTAGAATGTCTGCTGCAGAAGAATCGAAAATGGGTAAATAATACAAATACTAGCATAATGTGACTGGGTGTTATAAGCAATTGCTTCCTTCTTCTCATCTTTTTGATATTTCTCTCTCTAATCCATACGTATATTCAAAATAATATATAACAAAATGTTTAAGTGGCATAAAAGTTTATGAAATGAACAAAATATGGGTATGTAAAATGTCTCTAGCATAAGAAATTCCTTAGTTCTATCATGTTACAAAAAAGTTTGATTAACACACATATATGTTTAAACGCACAGCAAGATGCCTCACCAAACTTCTTCAAAATTGGAGGGCATGCAAAAATATTATGAAACATTAACCCTTTCCCTCATGAAATATAGACGCTTTCTGATGCCTCTGCAGCAGACGCCTTTTTGAAAACACAGCGACAAAAAGAAGAAATTGCTCAAAACAAGCAATTTTGCCTTTTGCTACAATGTTTTCCACTTTTAGTCATAGGTCATCCATTCAGTTATAGAGATTTTCTAATTTTTGACATAATATGTTCAAAGTCGTCTGCGGCAGAATTGTCGTATGTGGGAAAGGGTTAAGGGATAATCCACACAATCGTAGATGGTAGATGTATATAAATGGATAATGGATTAGAATTTAGGAAAAGTGCAGAACTTGAATACGGTTGAGGGATTGTCATGCATCAAAATAAGGAGATATTTCATTAACTTGTTAATAGTAGAAAGAGTAAATAAGTTTGAATTATTCTGATTATTTTATTGTTTATGAAAAAAAGCAGTTTCTATGGTGTTTTATCCTGGTTTCTTCAATATCACAGCACTTCCTGGTTAACCCTTTCCCTCATATAGACGCTTTCTGATGCCTCTGCAACAGATGGCTTTTTGAAAACATAGTGACAAAAGAAGAAATTGCACAAAACGTGCAATTTCTCCTTTTGCCACTTTTTGTCATATGTTATTCATTCAATTATGGAGATTTTCTATGTTTTGACAAAATACGTTCAAAGTCGTCTGCTGCAGAATTGTCGTATGAGGGAAAGGGTTAAGATACCAGTACTGGTCCATTTATCCTGACAGCAGTGAGTTACCAGTACTACTGGTCCATGTATCCTGACAGCAGTGAGTTACCAGTACTACTGGTCCATGTATCCTGACAGCAGTGAGTTACCAGTACTACTGGTCCATGTATCCTGACAGCAGTGAGTTACCAGTACTACTGGTCCATGTATCCTGACACCAGTGAGTTACCAGTACTACTGGTCCATGTATCCTGACACCAGTGAGTCAGTCCTAATGATTTCCTCACAATCCGGAGTGACAAGGAGGGAAAGCTATTACTACCATTTTTAATGGTCTCTGAGGATAAAACCCACAACCTCCCAGCGACAGACTATATACCAGTACAACCTTAAAAATTTAAACAAGAGGGCCATCATGGCCCTAGATCACTAACCTGAATTATTCAATGTGATTTCTAATGCAAAACTCTTCAAGACAATTATTTTGACAAAGATTAAAATTGAAGCCTCCAGTGTTAACAAGATTTTTCTTCATTTGGCTTAGTGACCTATTTTTGTTTGATCTGATATGACCCATATTCAAACATGGACAAAATGAACATTCTGACAAGGTTTCAACTTGCTCTAAGTAAAATGAATGAATGAATGTATATTGTTTTATGGTGCATCAACAGCTAAGGTCATTTAGCGCCAGTTAATTTTAATTATTCATGATCCCTGGGTAAACAAACCAGTATTAGGCTAGAAAATGTGCCTTGCCCAAGGGCACTCTACCATGACCGTAGTGCCGCGACTGGGGATCGAACCCGGGACACCCGGTTTCGAAATCCCCTACGCTAACCACTCGACCACAGCGGATTCCCTCTAAGTAAAAATGTGGCCTTCCGAGTTTTAACAATATTTTTCTTCAATTTGGCCTAGTGACTTAGTTTTTAACCCAATATGACCCATATTCAAACTTGGCCTAGTTATCATTAAGAGAATCATTCTGACCTTATTTGAAGCTGCTGAAGTGAACAATGCGGCTTCTACAGTGTTAACAAGAATTTCCTTCAATTTTGCCTAATGACCTACAATGTAATTTTAGAACGGACAAGACCAATATTCAAACTTAATTTATCATCAAGACTATTCTGATAAAGTTTCAACATGCTCAAAAAAAGCAGCATACAGAGTGTTAACAAGATTTCCTTTCAATTTGGCCTAGTGACCTAGTTTCAGACCCAATATGACACACATTCGAACTTGACCTAGGTATCATTCAGACAAACATTCTGACAAAATTTCAAAATGCTGAAGCAAAAATTGTAGCCTTCATTGTGTTAACAAGTTTCTTATTCAATTTGACCAAGTGACCTACTTTTTGACCTGACCTGACCCATGTTCGAACTTGACTTACATATCGTCAAACCAAACATTCTGATAAAGTTTCAACGTGCTCAAGTTAAAAATGCGGCTTCCAGTGTTAACAAGATTATCCTTCAATTTGACTTTCTGACCTCCTTTTTTCTTGGATAAAAAAAAAAATTGAAGGAATTTTGATGAGGACATTGAGAGGATGCTTTCTGTTAAGTTTCATACCAATTGACCCACTGGTTACAGAGATGATGTTGACGGACGACACACGCCGGACAAAAGGCGATCAAAATAACTTAGGTGAGCTAAAAACAGAAATGCATCAATAAATTTTGTTTCAAATTATCAAAATTGTGAAACAGGTTTTTACAACATGTATTAAGAACTTTTGATTTCTGCTTCCAGGATACCTAACCAGTGCTCACCCAGAGTAGGTGAGGAGGTCACAAATTTTGAGCCCATTATTTTGTGAATTGAACTTTTGAGGACCTTTGAACAATCAGCTACTGTACTGGAAATCAGCCGGCTTTTTCAAAAATTGATTCAACATGGCATTAAAAACTGTTTGCATCAGACAAAGAATTAACAAGAAATATGTGAGCTACTGCTCACTAGTGATACCCCCATGTTTTGAAAGACATATGTGATGGTGGGGTAAAGGGCCATAACTCTGTGAAAAATCATCCAACCGGAACGGAACTGGTGGTGATCCTTCCTATGAAGTTTCATAAAATTCCAAAAAGCGGTTGCAGAGAAATAGCCCGGAAATGAATTTAGTCATACATAGCCTGATGGTGGAGTAAAGGGCCATAACTCCGCAAACACGATATGCGCATCTACACTTGGTGGTGATCCTTCCTATGAAGTTTCATCAAATTCCAAAAAGCGGTTGCAGAGAAATAGCCCGGAAATGAATTTAGTCATACATAGGGGTAAAGGGCCATAACTCCGTGAAAAATAATCCGACCGGAACGCAAACACGATATGCGCATCTACACTTGGTGGTGATCCTTCCTATGAAGTTTCATCAAATTCCAAAAAGCGGTTGCAGAGAAATAGCCCGGAAATGAATTTAGTCATACATAGGGGTAAAGGGCCATAACTCCGTGAAAAATAATCCAACCGGAACGCAAACACGATATGCACATCTACACTTGGTGGTGATCCTTCCTATGAAGTTTCATCAAATTCCAAAAAGCGGTTGCAGAGAAATAGCCCGGAAATGAATTTAGTCATACATAGGGGTAAAGGGCCATAACTCCGTGAAAAATAATCCAACCGGAACGCAAACACGATATGCGCATCTACACTTGGTGGTGATCCTTCCTATGAAGTTTCATCAAATTCCAAAAAGCGGTTGCAGAGAAATAGCCCGGAAACGAAAGTGTTACGGACGGATGGACGGACGGAAGGACGGACATGGGTAAAACAGTATACCCCCCCTTTCCTTCGGAACCGGGGGTATAATAATTCAAACATAAAATATCCACCCCTTATCTTGATGCATGTTTTGCATGACAAAGGAAAATCCATATAATTGTCTTATTAACCCATTCCAACAGTACTTCCACACATCTGCAACAGACAAATTTTGCCACAATGTTTTCATCTCTATTCTAAAAGTGTACTCTCATTAACCCTTTCCCTCAAATAGACGCTTTCTGACGCCTCTGTAGCAGACGGCTTTTTGAAAGCATAGTGACAAAAGAAGAAATTGCACAAAACGTGCAATTTCTCCTTTTGCCACAATGTTTTCCACTTTTAGTGATAGGTTATCCATTCAATTATGGAGATTTTCTATTTTTTTAACAAAATACGTTCAAAGTCGTCTGCTGCAGAATTGCCGTATGGGGGAAAGGGTAAAGGTGTTTTCAAAGACGCCGACTGCAGATTATTTTCATGTGGAAAAGGGTTAAGGCTATTAGTTTTGAAAAAAATACCTCCTGATCACTATCGTCCATAACAACGGGAACTTGAGAAACTTTTTTAGATTTCGGTAATTTTCTTTGGTTCAAAACTTCATGCAAATTTTTATTTACTTTCTGAAGTTAATATAAAGTATACATAATATTATATTTACTGACTACAGATGTGCCATTATATTTTTACTCTTCATAAATACCAAATACATTCATCAAAAGTATGGAGAAGTAACGCAGGGGAGAAAATTACTTAGTATAACTTTTGAATACATAAAAAGGTCAATAAGATAATAATGAGGCATTTCTTCTTTTTTTACATGTTTTCTACTCCGTCAGAAATAAAACATTATATTAAGTTTTTTCCCATTCTTATTTTATATTTGAATGTTTTTCAAGCATTGAATTGCATTCTTACAGGGTAAAGTGTTTTATTAATATCAATAATTAATTCAAAATATAAAAATACAGACCAAGCATGCACACATCTCTAGGCATGCATGCACATCATGACATTATCAAATAAAACAATTCATCAATATGTTCACTTGCAGACAGACATTGACACAACTGCAGCAGATGACATTTTAACCCTTTCCCTCATACAACAATTCTGCCGCAGACGACTTTAAATATATTTTATCAAAAAATTGAAAAAATTCATTTGTCACAATGTTTTCAAAAAGCCTTCTGCTGCAGAGGCGTCAGAAAGCATCTATATGAGGGAAAGGGTTAAAACAATGTTACAAAAGGATAAATTACACATAATGAGCAATTTCTCGCTATGTAACAATGTTTTCAACTTTATTCATTAATTTATTTTCCATATTTTTGCTGGTATGATTTCAAAGTTGTCTGGTGCAAATTTGTTGTATGTGGAACAGGTTGCAAACATATAACAAACTGAAGGAGACATCTTTTGAAATAACTATCCCAAAAAATGGATTTTTTTTAAAATAAAAGTCAATTATTTAATTCTTGAAATCACTGCAGCAAAATGAGAAATTTGTCATTATGAACAATTACTCTTCTAACAATAATGTTTTTTGAGCCTTTCTAACATCCAACAAATCTGCAGTAGACGACTTTGAACATATCTAGGCAAAAACACAGAAAAATTACTGAAAAAACATTGTGGCAAATCTAGAAATTGCTTGTTTTGAGCATTTTCCTTTTTATCTTGATCCAATTTTCCCTCCATCCTTTAATGTCTTGTATCACTATTAATTTAACCCATTCCAACTTGTAGACGCATTCTGCACCTCTGCCGCAGACGACTTTTGAAAACATTGTGGCAAAGGAAGAAATTGCTCATAATGAGCAATTTCTCCATTTGCCACAATGTTTTCAACTATATTTATGAACTAAACTCCTATTTATGAAGATTTTTCAAATGTTTGATTGTATTTTTCAAAGTCGTCAGCTGCAGATTTGTTGTATGTTGGAAATGGTTAAAATATAAGGGATATGTAACATGTGGACAATGTGGGATTTTTTTTCCTTCAGTTTATGTCAATGCTTCGATAAAGTAAATTTTTACAGATCTAATGTCATCACTATCACAAAGACAATTTTTGTTTTGTAGCCTTTTCCCACATACAGATGCTTTCTTGCAGCAGACAACATTTAAAAACAATTTGGAAAAGAAATAGCTCAAAATAAACAATTTCTCCTTTTGCCGCAGTATATTCAACTCTTTTCAAAGTTATCTCCTGCAGATCTGTAATATTTATGTCAGAAAGCGCTAACAGGAATTTTAAGTTTACATCCTGCTTTTGCATACGTTTCTCTTGTAGTTAGAATAGGAAACAGAATTGTTAGATGAAAGATATATTGGACAAACTGACCCTGCTAAGCTATTCTAAACTGAAAACATCTGGAAGGAATATAAAATCATGACAGTTAACTTAACCCTTTCCCTCATACGGTAATTCTACAGTAGATGACTTTGAACGTATTTTGTCAAAACATAGAAAATCTCTATAATTGAATGGATAACCTATGACAAAAAGTGGAAAACATTGTGGCAAAAGGAGAAATTGCACGTTTTGTGCAATTTCTTCTTTAGACACTGTTTTCAAAAAGCCGTCTGCTGCAGAGGCGTCAGAAAGCCTCTATATGAGGGAAAGGGTTAACATGCATGAGGAAGTTAACAAACTGTCATTAACCCTTTCCCACATAAAAAAGATCTGCAGCAGCTAACTTTGAAAGTATTTAGTAAAAAATATGGAAACTCTTTCAAAATGAAAGTACAATTATAGAATGACATTAAGATCATCGTGGCAAACGGAGAAATTGTTCATCATGAGCACTTTCTGCTTTTGCCACAATGTTTTCAAAAATTGTCTGCTGCCCAGGCTTCAGAAACTGTTCATATACATGTAGAAAAATGGTAAAAGAATTAGAAATAGATCTAAACCCTGTCACACATGCAGACTCATTTTGACAAATCTCCAGTAGCCGACTTTTGAAAAACATAATGACCATTCACTCACTTTGCCACAATTATTGACCATCCACTCACTTTGCCACAATGTTTTCAACATTTATTAACCCTTTCCCTCATACCACAATTCTGCAGCAGACAACTTTGAACTAATTTTGTAAAAATAATAGAAAATTTCTAAAATTGAATGGATAACCTACGACTGAAAGTGGAAAACATTGTGGCAAATGTCACTGTGTTTTCAAAACGCCGTCTGCTTCAGGGGCGTCAGAAAGCGTCTATATGAGAGAAAGGATTTTCTAGTTTTTCTAAGATGTTTTCAAAGTTATCTACTGCAGATTGGTTGTATGTAGTAAAAGGCTGAGAGCGATTCATTCTTTATCATAATTGTTTGATAAGTTGATTTCTGCAGAGTTGGATCGATCTAAGAGAAGAACATTAAATAATATATTCTTATACGAAAGCTACTGAAGTCAATATCACATGCCAGCATACTAACCTGATGGAGAGCTGGGCCCAGGACTGGTACCAGAAAGCCATTATATATAAACTTGATAAGCTGGTCTCGTACGAGGGGATGAGCAATCTAAAAATAGAGCAGTCTTAAAATAGAGTGGGGAACATGCGCTAGAATTGGCTATAGACTAAAAGAGAAAGAATCAAATGCATTGAAGTTTTCAAAGACAAAAGTTATATAAACAAAGGTTTAGGAAAGAGAATGAAAACTTTTGATTAATGAGATATTGCACAATATTTCAAAAAGTTTTATCATAAAATATTCTCATTTTCATAGCTTAAAGACCTCTCAATTATGCAGATTTCTTTTGACAATTTTATAGCAGACAAGTTTTCAAAATTTTCCATTGCTCATAATGTACACATTTCTCCTATAGATTCTATAAAACTCCGGCCTTGAATCATTTGTCAAACTTTTCAATTCCTTTCAACAAAAGTTAATTACCTCAGTTCGTAGCTAAGATACTCATAGATCTACATTCCTGATAGGACTAATCATCCTTTGTGAGCATAACATGGGTAAATAATTTACCCTTTCCCACAAACAAGAAATCTGCAGAAAAATTACTTTAACCCTTTCCCAAATACAACAAATATGCCACAGTCGACTATTAAAACATCATGGGAAAAATGTAGAAAATCTCTATAAGTTAAAAGTTTACTTATTGAAAAGAGTTGAAAACATTGTGACAAAAGGAGAAATTGCTCGTTCGGGGCAAGTTCTCCTTTTTCCACAATGTTTTAAAAAGTTGTCTGCCGCAGAGGCATCAGAAAGCGTCTGTATGTGTGAAAGGGTTAAAAACATTTTGTCAAAAATATGAAAAATCTCTATGATTGTGAATGATACCGGTAATACAATTATCAAATAGGGTTGAACAGATTGTGACAAAAGGAGTTAGTGGTCATTATGTATAACTTCAGGAGAAACCAAGTACTATGTATATATATACTAAACAGTCTAATGTATATGTGTGCATGTTCTAGTATTGGGTAGGTAGGGCTGCAAACTTAAGGATTATAAGTTACTCTATCAAACATGTATTGTGGTATATATGGAATGTATCACATTCATACACTTAATGCAATGGCTACAATGTGGATTAGGATTAACCCTTTCCCTCATACGACAATTCTGCAGCAGACGACTTTGAACATATTTTGTCAAAACATAGAAAATCTCCATAATTAAATGGATAACCTATGACAAAAAGTGGAAAACACTGTTTTGTGCAATTTCTTCTTTTGTCACTATGTTTTCAAAAAGCCGTCTGCTGCAGATGCATCAGAAAGCGTCTATATGAGGGCAAGGGTTAATGCACTGGCTAAGATATGGATTAGGATTAATCCAATAACTTCTTGATTTGATAATTTGGTACTTATTACAAATTTGGAAATTAACATGGCTGTAAAATGTGTATACAAAGATCAGCTCTTCTAATCATAGACATAGCATATTACATAAACATGCATCTTGTAGTACAGTACATGAAGAAATAGTTTTATGGTCATTTTAATATCCTGAGAATAGAAAAGGAAATCCATTTGGGCATTATAGGTCACATTCATAACTTATTAACCCTTTTTTTCATAACAACACTTTCTGAAGCCTCTGCAGCAGACAGCTTTTTGAAAACATAGTGACAAAAGAAGAAATTGCTCAAAGCAAGCAATTTCTCCTTTTGCCACAATGTTTTCCACTTTAAGTCATAGGTTTATTTAGGTTATCCATTCAATTATAGAGATTTTCTATTTTTAACAAATATATTCAAAGTCGTCTGCTGCAGAATTGTCGTATGATAGAAAGGGTTTACCATAAATAATGCACTGATGTAGTAATTAAATTTGCATACAGCGTGTGGTAAAAATGACTAAAACTGTTTGATCTATAGCTTAACCTTATCAACAGTAAACAGTTGTGTATCTTGAATTGCACTTGAAAACAATTCAGATCAAGATCAGCCTGCACATTTGTGCCAAATTTTAATAAAGATTAATATATACTCATGAACCTTGATAAACATTATTATGATAAGCGGAATAGCCGCATTAATGTTTAGTTATGTAAACAATTTTCTTTTGTCAATTTCTGTGCAAGTAAGTCACTTTCATTTTTAATTTGTCATAGATGACCAACAGAAAATATTTCCCAATTTGTCTTTATTGTCAGATTTGTATAAGAACATTTATTGAATAGCGTGAAAACATTACATGACGTGTTTTCAAAAGTTATTTGGTGCTGATGTGTCTGTTAGTGGTTTAGGGTAAATCCGGTTCAACAGACTAGTTTAACCGTTTACCTTTAATTATATATTTAACCCTTTCCCTCATATGACAATTCTGCAGCAGACAACTTGGAACATATTTTGTCAAAAAACAGAAAATCTCTTTAATTGAATGGATAACCTATGACTAAAAGTGGAAAACATTGTGGCAAAAGGAGAAATTGCTTGTTTTGAGCAATTTCCTCTTTTATCACAATGTTTTCAAAAAGTTGATACAGAGTTGAAAACAGTGTAGGAAATTAATAAATTATTGATTATGCAACATTTTCCTTTTTCCATATTGATTTTAAAAGTATTCTGCTGTTGAGGCATCCAAATGTGATTCACAGTATTTGTGGAAACTTGTGTGTTGCCTGAAAATAAGTTGGTTAAATGAAAGCATGTAAGACAGAAGGACAGACAACAGGGCGACTAATAAGTATGCATCACAAAAATGATAGAACAACTATACCTGTGCTACGGCATTACAGAACTCCAATGAGTTTAAAAACATAGACATTTCTCTCATCTTTGCAACGTCATCATCCGTAATTTGGAACCAGTCTTCACTTGGAATAACAATTTTTCTTGGCAAATCTGAATACAATCCACTCAAACCGGTTGCAAGTACCTGGAAAATGTCATTTTTGTAATGTAACTAAATGGGTTTTTTATTAGCTTGTGAGGGTAAAATTTGATATAACAAGAGGTTCATTGTGGCCCTGTGATGCTGACCTCAGTACTATGCTTCTGTATGATAAGGTGTTACTCTGTAATAATAGATAAACAAGAGGACCATGAGGCCCTGGATTGTTCACTTGAGAATGTGTTTTTTAAGACTAAATATGAGAAGGCTGAAGCCATGTTTCTAACACATTATATCATCAAAATAATTTCAACAATCTTAGAAGGTCATCAAAGGAACACTTGTGCCAAAACATTTTTGAAATAGGGACCCTCCACTCGGTAGGGATCAACATCTTCGGATAGCAGGAGAGCATACAGCCTATTTCTTATTTATACATATATGAATTCAGCCTAGATATCAAAAAGGAAAACAGTTTCATTATTCTGGAGTCAAAAATGTGGCCTGTATAGCGCCACAAGATTGATTTAAAATTAGCCTAGTGACCTAGTTTTTTTTACAAACATAAAAATATTAAAACATGTATCAACGAGACAAATATGCTTTAAAAGTGAACATGCTCTGAAAGTCAAAATGGTACCTTCTTGAGTTCACAATATCTTTAATTAAATTTGACTAAGTGATCTTGTCTTCAACCGTAGATGACCCATATTCAAGGCTTGAAGCTAAGCTTATATATGCCATCAAAACAAAAATAAGTGGCCTACAGAGGAATCAGGATCCATGAGGTTTTTCTTAAATTTGTCCAAGTGACCTAGTTTTTGACCAGACATGACTCACATTCTAATAAAACAAACTGAAAAGGATACTTCGTGATAAGATGAAAACTAAAGAGTGTCCATAAGCAAATTGTTGATGATGGGAGGACCACTGACATCAGACATAGAGGGCGATCACAATAGCATATGTGAGGTGTGTTTCATGATCATATATATATCTTTATTTACCCTTTCCCTCATACGACAATTCTGCAGCAGACGACTTGAACTTATTTTGTCAAAAAATAGAAAATCTCTATAATTGAATGGATAACCTATGACTGAAAGTGGAAAACATTGTGGCACTCGGGTGAAACACAATATAGGGAGCATTTAAAATAGTACAATGTTATACACTGTTTTTATCAAATTCTTCTTACTTTGAGTGTATGTATTAATTTTATTCTAATGTACAATGCATAATGAAATTTCAGACCAAATTGCAAGGCTCTACCTTCAATAGTTTTCACACAGGTGTTAAAAACATATACACAAAACAGCTGTTTTACAGCGTTATGCGGTTGCGCTTCAAAATTTCCATTTTTTTCCAGAAAAAATTCTACATTGTCAAATACAAAATGAAGAATTTCTGCACACTCAGTAAACAGTAAATTAATTTAGAATTATTTTGGAGTTGGTTTTGTTGAAATCAGATAACAATTGGTGAAGATATGGTCAACAATGCAGAAATGGTGGTCTGTTAAACAATTTTCAAGTGCAATTTTTAAAATGTGTTATAATAAATTAAAACCAGCTTTTAATAACTTTTTTTTACAGTCTTTGCACAAAATCATTGCTTTAAAGTAGTTAATTTTAGAGCAAACAAAATATTTTGTGTATATATTATATTATTTTTTTCATGAATTTTCAAAATGTGAAAATGCTATTTTCTGAAAAGATGTAGTGTCTGTAACCCTGTGTCAATAGTTAACTTACAAAGTCTTCATAAAGCCCATTTTCTTTTAAGATACCTTAAGGGCATTGGAGAGTTAAAATATGAATTCATCTGTTGGATATTTTACTATAGCTTTGCTGTAGAAACACAAACATGGTTACGGACACTACACTGTTTTTGTAGTGTCCGTAACCATGTTTGTGTTTCTACTTTTCTGTAATGTTTATATTGATTTGTTTTGCATTTATTATCAGTAGCCTTATGCTAGTTGCATGTTTTATTTTAACAAGAGGGCCAAGATGGCCCTAAAATCGATCACCTGAATGATAGTTAATTAGAAGCAAATATTTAACTGCAAATATCTGTGAAAATTTGATCAGGAGTTCAAATGAAACTGCAAGGAGTGGAAATAGTCCATTTTTATCTTGAAATCTAACAAGAGCTTTCTCAATTTCTGATGCTGCAGCAACAAAGGTTCTACACAGAATGCAAGTATTTGAACAATTTTGAAAGAGGACCATCAAAGGAACATTCCTGTGAAGTAACATTGAAATTGGTCAAGTGGAATGGTAGGAGTTGTCATTTGTAGCTAAAAGTTCAATTTACCCCTTTTGTGATGACGCGAGGTTGCTATGATTTTGTAACTAATCAAAACAGCTTGAACAAATTAAATGTAGAGGATCACTGAAGTAGGATTTATATTCAATTTCCTTAATATCAGACAAGAACTTTTAAAGCTTGGACATTTTGCCCCCTTTCTGATGCTGCAGCAACCCTGGCGGCCATGTTTTTCAACCGATCGGAAATATTTGAACAATCTTGGTAAAGGGTGCCCCAAGAAACATTTGTGCAAAATAATTTTCAAATTGGGCCAGTACTTTTGGACAAGAAGATTTTTAAAATTTTAACAAAAAAAAACCAAGCTCCTCCTCCTGGCGGCCATGTTTTTCAACCGATCGGAAATATTTGAACAATCTTGGTAAAGGGTGCCCCAAGGAACATTTGTGCAAAATAATTTTCAAATCGGGCCAGTACTTTTGGTCAAGAAGATTTTTAAAATTTTAACAATGCACATATAAGGAAAACAGGCTCCGCCCCCTGGCGGCCATGTTTTTCAACCGATCGGAAATATTTGAACAATCTTGGTAAAGGGTGCCCCAATGAACATTTGTGGAAAATAATTTTCAAATCGGGCAAGTACTTTTGGACAAGAAGATTTTTTAAGTTTTAACAATGCACGTAGAAGGAAAACAAGCTTCGCCCCCTGGCGGCCATGTTTTTCAACGGATCGGAAATATTTGAACAATCTTGGTAAAGGGTGCCCCAAGGAACATTTGTGCAAAATAATTTTCAAATCGGGCCAGTACTTTTGGTCAAGAAGATTTTTAAAATTTTAACAATGCACATATAAGGAAAACAGGCTCCGCCCCCTGGCGGCCATGTTTTTCAACCGATCGGAAATATTTGAACAATCTAGGTAAAGGGTGCCCCAATGAACATTTGTGGAAAATAATTTTCAAATCGGGCCAGTACTTTTGGACAAGAAGTTTTTTTAAGTTTTAACAATGCACGTATAAGGAAAACAAGCTCCGCGCCCTGGCGGCCATGTTTTTCAACGGATCGGGAATATTTGAACAATCTTGGTAAAGGGTGCCCCAAGGAACATTTGTGCAAAATAATTTTCAAATTGGGCCAGTACTTTTTGACAAGAAGATTTTTAAAATTTTAACAATGCACATATAAGGAAAACAGGCTCCACCCCCTGGCGGCCATGTTTTTCAATCGATCGGAAATATTTGAACAATCTTGGTAAAGGGTGCCCCAATCAACATTTGTGGAAAATAATTTTCAAATCGGGCCAGTACTTTTGGACAAGAAGATTTTTTAAGTTTTAACAATGCACATATAAGGAAAACAAGTTCCACGCCCTGGCGGCCATGTTTTTCAACGGATCGGAAATATTTGAACAATCTTCGTAAAGGGTGCCCCAAGGAACATTTGTGCAAAACAATTTTCAAATCGGGCCAGTACTTTTTGACAAGAAGATTTTTAAAATTTTAACAATGCACATATAAGGAAAACAGGCTCCGCCCCCTGGCGGCCATGTTTTTCAACCGATCGGAAATTTTTGAACAATCTTGGTAAAGGGTGCCCCAATGTACATTTGTGCAAAATAATTGTCAAATCGGGCCAGTACTTCTGGACAAGAAGATTTTTAAAGTTTTAACAATGCACATATAAGGAAAATAAGCTCCGCCCCCTGGCGGCCATGTTTTTCAACGGATCGGAAATATTTGAACAATCTTGGTAGAGGGTACCCCAAGGAACATTTGTGCAAAATAATTTTTAAATCGGGCCAGTACTTTTGGACAAGAAGATTTTTTAAGATTTGGCAATTTTCCCCTTTTCTGTTGCCGCGGCAACCAAAGTTCTCGATGGAATTTAAATCTTTGAACAATTTTTAAAGAGGTTCACCAAAGGAACATTCCTGTGAAGTTTGGTTGAAATTGGTCAAGTGGTTAAGGAGGAGATGATCTAAATGTTAACGACGGACGACGGACGACGGACGACGACGGACGACGTAAGACGGACAAAAAGTGATCAGAATAGCTCACCTTGAGCCTTTGGCTCTAGGTGATCTAAAAAGAAGTCAATCAACTAATTTTTAACACATAAAAAGATGATGCAATTGAATGGAAATTCCGGATTGCATTATCTTTAGGAATAGCACCATTTTCCTTGAGCAGCAGCCTGTGTGAAGACAGGAAATATTTCGAATCTGCAAGTGTGGATGCTACATTCAAGATTTTCTTCCTAAAATGTTGTGTTTCCTGAATTAGATTTAGCAATGTTTACAAGTTTGTCCATATATAAAGGTAAGTTAATTCTATAAACTTTTGTTTGATGAATATGTAGTGTCCGTAACCTTAAATGCTTAAAAATTTAGAACCTGTATTTTTACATAAAATTGTGTTCATACAAATTTTAATGATATCTATCACTAACTTACACTCATTTTTAACTATATTGATATGTTTGCCTTTACAAACATGCAAATCTTTATCATTATTTACACGGAGTCACGTTTTTTTTCTCGGTTAAGTACTTCTTACATGCATTATAGTGTAAAAGAAACAAAAACTTCTATATATGTGATGGATTTCCATATAAGCAGTATCTGGTTTCCAAATGAAGCACCAAACTGCTAATGTTACCATATTCTGTTAATCAGAAGTAGCTACTTAAAAGAGCACAATTTGGTTACGGACACTACAATATTTTATCATTGTTCAGATACAGCTTATATCAAAATGTCAACTGTGTTTTGTATTGAAGGAAAGTAATCAAAAGAATTCAAAAGAAATGGATGATAATAAATGAGAAAATTAAACTAATGGTGTTAATTAAAAAGAAAAAAACATACAAGTATTTAAGTCCAAATACCATTGAAAGGGTAGACAACCAAAAGCACTAGTCTAGAAGAAGGGTTTGATTGGGGTTTAACGTCGTTTTAAACAATTTTTCAGTCGGCCAGTTCACCTTCTCATATGTTTCCTGGTTTTCTCAACCATTACTCAACACAACATACTTTCTAAGCAACTGGCTGCTTTTTCACATAGAAGTTGTTATCCAATTGGTGAAAGACGAATGACGCTTGTCACAGTGACTTTTGTGAAACGTAGGAAAGAATGTTGGCTGAGCTACTGGGGCTTGGAAATCAAAGGAGAAAGACAAACCTTGGGACAAGAAAAACAATAGACAAACAACATTTATAGAAACCAAAGATCATAAATAAATGTAAGAAAACTACAACTTCAATGAATCTGATATGTATCTAATTGTTCCTTTTTTAGATGGATTTGAGATCAAGTGAAACAACTGAAATACAGAAACTCAAAAGGCAAATAAATGCAGAAAAGGTTAGAAAGTGGAGAGAAAAACAGAAATTGAATACAGAAGCAAATGAAAAATTAAAGAAACAAGAAGGTCATGATGTCCCTGGATCGCTCACCTGATATTATTTGTTTTCACAAAAGCCATATAAGCCTGGCGGCCATAGTTTTTGACCAATCAACATGGCTTTCAGAGAATATTTTTAATGTTTTCACTGTTGCCATATAAGGCAAAATAGTCCCGCCCCCTGGTGGCTATGTTTTTTGACCAATCAACATGGCTTGAAGAAATCTGATAGTGGGTCACTTAAGGAACATCTCTACAAAATGATTTGAAAATTGGCCTGACAGTTTCGGAGGAGAAGATTTTTTTAAGTTTTCACTATAGCCATATAATGCAAAATAGCCCCGCTCCCTGGTGGTCATGTTTTTCGACCAATCAACATGGCTTGAAGGAATCTGATAGTGGGTCACTTAAGGAACATTTCTACAAACATTTTTTGAAAATCGGTTTCACTTTCAGAGGAGAAGATTTTTTTAAGTTTGTACTATAGCCATATAAGGCAAAATAGCCCTGCCCCCTGGCGACCATTGTTTTTCTACCAATCAACATGGCTTACAGGAATCGGATAAAGGGTCATCCAAGGAACATTTCTACAAAGTTATTTGAAAATCTGCCAACTGGTTTGGGAGAAGAAGATTTGTTTTCGTTTTGTTGCCAAGGAAACCAAAATTCTGCATGGATACCACAATTTTGAAGGAATTCTGGGGAGGTTATTGAGAGGATGCTTTGTGTGAAGTTTCATCCCAATCAATCTACTGGTTACTGAGGAGAAGATCTTGATGGACGCACAACGGACGCCGGACAAAAGGCGATCACAATATCTCACCTTGAGCACTTCGTGCTCAGCTGAGCTAAAAAGATAGAGATCGAAAAACAGAAAATAAAAAGGAGGCTGAAAATAATACGACAAAACTTGGAAAGCTAAGAAAACAAAAGAGAAAAGAGATGCAGCGATATCGTCGAAGAAAAGAAAAGTCAAGTAAACAAAGAAAAACAAGACATTGTAAAATCAAGTAATAAGCTTAAAAGACAGTTGGCAGGCAAGAAAACACAGGCAATTGAGATTGCGGTCGAGATTGATAAACAGATCTGACCCCATAAATTCCGATGATGACCAACTGCGAAATATTCCAAGCACTTCTTTCTCATCAAAATATGCAGTGGAATTGTCAAAAGACTACAAATCTGTGTATTTTCGCTAGGATAGTCAATGGCATAGTGTCCGTAACCATGGATTAAACTTTGATGTTTCATATCATTTACATATTTGTGTTATAGAAGGATCTATAGTTGTGTTTTATATGTTTGTTAGCATTGCTATGACTTTAATGTTCTTGCTAAATGGTTAAGGTACTATGTAAAAACAGACAGGTTTCACATATATTTTTTTTCTCACACTGAAAATTGGGTACATTTTATAAATTTTATGACACAGAAGTCAAAATGACAGATATAAACATTAAAGGACCATTACAATTTAATATTCATACTAAGAAAGTTATTATCCAACTAAGCTTTTTATTATATTTGCATTATGTAAACTGTTTCTTATGTACAGGGCATACGTAGTGTCCGTAACCAAAATATTGACCTTTTATTTTCATAAATTTAGTGAAAAATAAGTATTGTCCTTTCAAAAAATGTTTTTGCCTTTCATACAGAAAAGATGAAATGTTAGTTTCTGAACAATTACTTACCATTAACTCTAAAATTAAAGATGTAACAATAATTGATATAAAGGTGATTTTTGCAACAGGATTGTTTCCTATACATATGGTGTCTTTGTGAGAAATAAAACCTATCTCGGTTTCAATTTTTATTTTTATTTGTGTTTATACATGATATTATGTTACAATTATTTCAAATTGATAAAAGTTTAATACAGTTTTGTATTAATATATTGCAATTAGTGTCCTATGTAGTGTCCGTAACCAGCAAACTGTGGGGAGTGTATCGAAGAGTCAAAACAGTATATCCTGTGTGACCAGCTGCAAACCGCTGAGGTTTCATTAACTTCAAACATTATACTTATGAAAAAAATCCTTTTTTTAACAAAACGAACACCTTCATTTTTCACCCTCAAGTGCAACCCTACTGTTCCCTTGATTGTGTTTCACCCGACTATGTTTTAAAAAAGCTGTCTGCTGCAGAGGCGTCAGAAAGCGTCTATATGAGGGAAAGGGTTAGTCTCAAAACCCTATAACCTATTGTATCATCACTATGGCCATATGGGTACTCAATTCAATTGTCTCAGTGAGATTATTTGTATAAGTATACCCTTTCCTACATACAACAATTCTGCAGCAAACGACTTTGAAAGTATATCTAAGCAAATACACAGAAAAGCTCTATAAATGTAGTTATATTTACTTAAAGAGTTTGGAGCAATTACTCCTTTTGTCATGTTTTCAAAAGTCATCTCCTGCAGATGCATCAAAATGAGTCTATAGGTGGGAAAGGGATAAATGCCACAAAATAGGGTTTAATTGAGTAATATAGGAGATATTTGGGGGAAAATATGTTTTCTCCTTCTTCTCTTGACCTCTGAAGTATATATAATTAATATAATGAAATCACTTACTGGACAGAAATCAGAGTTTTCAGCAATGTACTCTCCAATGTATGGGTGTTTTGATGAAAGGGCCATGATCAACAAGAGGGCATCACGGGCCTGTTGCCCAATAGTCCCCTCTCTGTGTAAAAATGGGATCAGCAGGGAGAAAATAAGGAACTTTGTGGGACCATGATCTGCATTCATGTTGAAAAAGCTCTCCAGAATCACCTTCTCTTTGGAGATACTGATACAGATCTGATGGAGTACCAACACTAGACTGATCTCTACCTCACTGATTCCAACTTCATCACAACAAAACGCCAGCAGGTTTAAAAGGGGCCGTATAACAGGTTTGTGTATTAAAAGTAACTGTCGTGACTGGCTGATCAAATGCTCAAACATTCGCAATTGTTCCTTGGTAAGTTTGCCATTTTCATTATTGTTTCGATGACACCAGCCACAAAACTTTTCCAATATTTCATGCTCAAGCAAAAAATGGAGGATTGGACCAGGCATTCCTTGTCCTTCTTCCCCTTCCTCTTCAGCCAGCAATGTGACCATCTGCTCAAAGTTCTGTCTCACAGCCTCTATTTCATCAGGGGACGATGTGCTGGCATTGTTTGCATCTCTACTGATGACTTGATATGCCTGATCCCAGTGGTTACGAAATACTTCAAGACATGTCTCAGGATCCGTGTCCCGTCGACTTCTCTGTTCAACCAACATTCCGTCGCTGTTTATGCTGCTGGCATCAGAGGACTTTTGAGAAGCTCTTGAATCACTTCTCCTTTTAAACCAACTCATGTTGTAGAAATTGTTGGTTTGGTGGTCTTACATCATCTTCCATGTATTAATGACTCCTTGAAACCTATTCGGTGATCCATATGTCCTTTTCTATAATCTTCATCGACACTAGGAATGCTTTAACAGTAACACAGGCCTATAAAATAAAAGAGAAACAAAAAGAATAAACAAGAGGCTCATGAAGGCCCTAAATAGCTCCCCTGGGAATCATTACACTTAAACCTTTCCCACATGTATACAATAAAGCAGTAGCCGACAATTTTGACAACATCTTGGCAAACACACAGAAAAGCTCTATAAATGTTGGTATGAAAACTGAAAAGAGTTGAACACATTGTGACAAAAGAAGAAATATTTCATTTTGCGCATATCTTCTTTTGTCAGAATGTTTTCAAAAGTCGTCTGCTGCAGAGGCATTAGAAAGCATCTATATGTGTGGGAAAGGGTTAAGTTCAAGGAAAATTATAAAAAGGTCGTGTTCAGGAAGATAAAAATCCAGCAAGTACTTCAGACCTTTCTAAAGTGTTGAATTTTTTGAAAACCACCCTTTATAAAACAATGGAAAATTCATACTTTATTTAGAATTTAGACGTACCAATCAAACTAAAAGTTGAAGACCAAAATATAGAGGACTGAACAGAGCTTGTAGTTTATTCATGGGCAGTTAACTAGAGTATCTAGATTGTCACAAAATGTTAAATAAATATTAATAACAGCATTATACGAAAAAAAACCATGAATGGGTTTTTTCGCTTATAGGTAACAGGTGTGAGAATTTTTTTTTTTTTTTTTTTTCAATAACCCATGAAGCTTTCTGAAATGAAACTGGCCAAATCCATGGGGGCCGCCATTTTGGTTATGTATAAAATTAGACGAGAAACACGGATTGAAAAAAAATTATTGTCGTCTTTTTAATATTTTTTTAAAATCGATATTTTGGGTATGTATAAAATGACTTGAAAAACACGGATTTTTAAATTATTGTCGTCTTTTAATTTATTTTTTTTTTTTAAATCGATATTTTGGGTATGTATAAAATGACACGAAAAACACGGATTTTTTAAATTATTGTCGTCTTTTTAATTTTTTTTTTTTTTAAATCGATATTTAAGATCATTAAAGTGTTGTGTTTTGTGGGAATTAACATTTGTACGAAAAGTTAAAATTAAATGGAACTCTGTAAGAAATATGTTTTCCCGTTCGTCAAAAAAACGACAGCATTAGACTTCTACGCCCGAACCTAAATGTTGACTGTATCGTAGCCAAAGAAGGACGTGACGTCATTTCTTTAACACTTCATCTTGGCGTAACGTCAATGGAGCGACGTCGTTTCCCGCAAAAAAGTGGTATCAACATGAAAGACCCCAAATTCCTATACATGAGCTATTGACTCACTCATTCAAAGTATAATTATTTATCAAACATTGTGGCAAAAGGATAACTTTCTCATAAGAAGCAATTGTTCTTGTGGCGACAATCTTATCCTAAATCGTCTGTTGCATAGGCCTCAGAAACCGTCTCAAATAGGGAAAGGGTTTAGCAGAAATGTGACCCCTTACATAATTTGTTCCAGTCATATTGACTGGTTGAAAAAGGCAGTCGCCAGGTGGCATCAGAAAAGGGCTGATCTATTTGCTGCTTTGCTATAATGCAGGTGATCGATTAAGGATCATCTTGGCCCTCATGTTTTAACCTCGTTCATTATAAATGTATTCCTTGATTTTCTGAAAGTCTTTACTTTATTATTTTCTGTTCAAATAATAGACAACAGCAATACGAATTCGAAATATGTTTTGATAATGCAAGAAACATGACATTAACATTATTATTGTCTAGTCAATTACTTATAAATCCTTTTTTATGGCCAAAGTATGCTCTTTATTTTTTGTTTATAATTATCTTGCGTTTTTTTCGTAAATAGGTAGCACCTATAGATATATTATTATCATAATTATGTCTACTCTAGTCAAGGTTTCTGTACTAGGGATCAGCTGCTAGGGATGCGATTTTGTATTTTAACTGCTTGCATGTTTCTGTACTAGGAATGCAATTTTATATTTTGACTGTTCGTTACGGGTGATGATGAAAACGTCGACTGACAAGAACATCAAATTAATAAAACAGAACAAAATGGAAGTGAAAACGTCGAAAAAGGAAAATATATAACCTAAATATAAAATTGTGTATAAAAAGCTAAAGTTTTATATAATCAAAATTGTGTATATTTTGTAGTTAGCGGAAGTGATATATGTGTAATATTTATTTAGAGCTATTTAATTAAATAAAAAGAATAAAGCAAGGGTATAATGAATCTGTTTGTTGAAGCTTTAAAAATAAATTTTTGTACCAATTATGAACTGTATACATGTAATCAGTTGTTCTTTATTTTGTCGTCTCAATTCAGGGGCATACCTGGATTAAAATCAAGTAGACACACAGACATGCATCTGGCGCATTTAAGGAGCATCTACTAGGCATAACCAAAAGCAGATTTTTTACTAGATGCCTGTATATAAATAAACAAACAAACATAGAACGATTATGTATTCATGATTTTAACACGATCTATATTTTTCCATGGAACAAAGAGGGATCTGGTGTGTATCGAGATTGCCCTAACGCTCAGACAGGTGCTAGTTAAAAGCAGTAATTTGAAGACATTCGATTTATCGGTTAAGCAATGGTCTCATCCGACACACGTAGGCATAGCACACACAAAGGGCAGTAAATTTTCATACGTGGCCAATTTTTCTAAGTGGGCAAATTCTACCTGTGGTCACATCACCTGCGTCCGGTCCACGTAGAAAACGCATTTTTCCGAGGTTTTCATGTGGGCAAGATGAGTGGGACAGTGGTGATCATGTGGGCAGTGCATGTGTAGTGTGTGCGTAGTATGTGGGTGCTACATGGATGGCGCACAGGCGCTATGTGGGTGCCTACTGATGCACACATCCTATTCTCTAGCTTATATACCCTGCACTGAAGTAATTATGAAATAGGAGATTAAAATTTTTTGCCTAGATTTAAGTTAAACTTAATTAAACATAGATTCATGTTTTATAAACATGCTCGATGTCTGCTTCAAGTTTGACTGATTCGTCTGGATTGCAAACATCCGTGGAAAAGATTGAAACGTCGAAATATTGAAAAGTTTACAGGGTTCTCCCTGGCTCATTTTTCCTTTGCGCCAACACTTTCGCCAAATTCAAAAAGTTGGTGCCATTTTCAAGACATTGGAGCCAAACTGGAACCAGACCATTCTTTCTTAGAAACCTAAATTATGTGTACTTTGGGAAATACTGGTGCACATGTATTATGCTATCTTCACTAGTCATGTGTCATAATCTATCCAACATTAAATTGATCAAAAAGATTGGCTTGGCCATGATTCATTAGATTCCCATATGGAATGAATCATGTTCTCAAACCATATGCATTGTGGTAGCAGGAATCATTTCTAATATTGAGTCTGTGCCTGTCTGTCAGTGCTTTCATTCTAAACACCAGTAAATAAACTATTATGTAGTGAGTTGTTTTATCAACACACATTTATTGCACTAAACTTTTACAATGATTACTTTTAAAACAAATAATCTTGAATGAGTGTAGGTAATACTTTCTTGAATGACATTTCCGATTTTCAGAAAGAAGAAAATGCACGAAAACCCATTACAATATGTATTTTCTACTTCAGTCTTCATTATTTTTTTATCTTCTTAAAAAGAAATTAACTAAAATGGACAAAAATGTAATTTAGTTTTATAGTATTTTTTGACAGCTGACTGTAAATTTGATAGATCTTTATGGTAAAAAATCGGCAATTAAAAAAGAATTTCCTATGGATTCGTGTAAACAAAAACACAATCTTTGAACAGTTAAATTAAAATAGGGACATTCTTTAATCATATCCTAGTTTTTTATTTAGTTGTTTATTGAAATTATTTTCCCCTAAACTGCTTGAACTGAAAAATAGTATTGATTGGCTTGAAGGCGTGATCGAGTGTCATAAATGGGGATGGAGTACGCATTCTCGATAGTGATTGGCCTAAATCTCGAAGTTTAACGGTCACGTGACCTACTCTTATCTATCGCCTGCAGCGTTGGTGGTTTGATAACGGCTTGTGTATAGTACTGGGAAGGCCCCTTTATCTCTGCTAACAGCCATAGGTGTGTAATTAAACCCTTATTCCTTCAATGTATACTTTGTTTTACCCAAAATCAAATTAAAGTCATAGTGCTAAAAGTTGATGTAAATAGGTTGGCGCCATCAATTTGCGCCAAATGTTATTTTCTTGCGCCACTTTTTTAATTCTTGCGCCATTGGCGCCATTTGCGAAGCCCAGCGTGAACCCTGGTTTATACAGGTGAAATATTGAGGTAAAAGGAGAAATAGCTTGTTTTGAGGTAGTTTTTCCCTTTCAACAATGTTTACAAAAGTTATATGGTGCATACATAAGCTGTCGGAAGTCCTACGATATATTGATTGATTAGGGTTTAACGCCATTTTCAACCATTTTGCAGTCATATCACGGCGGCCAGTTCACCTACTCATGCGTATTCTGTCTTTTCCACATCATACTTTCCAAGCAACTGGCTGGTTTTCCACATAGAGTGATGTGAGTCACAGTGTAAAACGTTGGAAAGAATTTAGGATGAGCTGGATTTCTAACTCTTCCCTGTTGATTAATGTGGTTTTAAATCGAACATTGCAGGAAAGAAGAAACACGTTTAATCACAGGATACAGTATGGACATATATTGGTCTTCCCAGGACCCTGTTGGTTCATGTGGTTTTAAATCAAACATTGCAGGAGAGGAGCACCACGTTTAATCATAGGATACAATATGTAACTTGAAGGATGCACTTAGAGTTAGACCACGGATGCACGGTTAATTCTGATGATAAAGCTATTAAAGATTCTTATTACTATTACATTGTGTTGTATTTAAAAACAGAAGTGTTTAAAGTTATACTAGTAACACTTTATATAACTTTATAAGACTTTAAAAATACGCTATAAAGTAGATGAAATGGTGCACACCATTCAAGTCAGGTATAATGTATGGTCAAATATACGCTGTAAAGTAGATGAAATGGTGCACACCATTTAAGTCGGTTTTAATATATGGTCAAATATACGCTGAAAAGTAGATGAAATGGTGCACACCATTTAAGTTGGTTCTAATATATGGTCAAATATACGCTATAAAGTAGATGAAATGGTGCACACTATTTATATATAATTTTCCTTTTCCTTTTCGACGTTTTCACTCCCTTTTGATCTGTTTTATTAATTTGATGTTTTAGCCATTCAACGTTATCACTGTAATACGTTTGTTACAATGCAATATGTAACGCAATATATATTGTGACTAATGTCTACTCAGGAACAGTCAATTGCAGGACATATTTTGCATATCTACAGCATAATGAGCAATTTGTTCCTTTGCAACAATGTTTTCATCACTATTTAATACGGGTAAACAAATCGACGGCGAAGCCGGCGATGTTTCCCGTCAATAGGTTATGTGTATGAACTTTGCAAAACTTTGCTATACCGTCTTTCCAAAAATTGTGTCCAGAGTGTATTTTTCGATGCAGTCACGATTCTGCTACTTTTTGATTGGATGAAAAGAAAATATTGAAACAAAAAAAACTTCTAGAAAACATATTTAAATATGATAATACGTACTCGATAAAGGAACGAGCACAAGTAATTTTATGTGTGATCATTTCCGTTTAATAACACTCGCGGTCTATTTCTAAAACGAGTTCAAATAAATCCTCATAAGGGTTTTTTGACTTTCCGGAAGTTACAAATCAAAATTCCTGTAATATGACGTCATTCTATTAGCGTAACGCAAATGATGAATAAATAACCAAAAGGAAAACGACAGAAATGATAGGAAAGGTTAGTTTGACTTGTCACAAATGTAGTAATTATGGAATCGTTTCATTTGAAAAACTTTATGAAGGGCAACTTGATTATTTGTTGTACCTGTCATCATAATTTCATGGATTTAAATTCTTGGCCATATTTTAAAGTTAAATATAAGCTTAACCTGATGATGATTTTCATTTTCTTTGCTTAGGTCGGTAGGACTCGTAATTGACGTAACTAACTGATCTTGCTGTAAGAAAGGGGCTAACTGCAATTCACGGGGAATTACAAAAGTTAATAAATGTTTACCCGAAATAGGTAGCACCTATACTCATATTATTTACACATTTATTTATTAAATAGATATTGACAATTTGTCCATATTGTTGCTCAAATTTGACGATAGTCGTCTGCGCACTGCTGCACTGCAGCCTCATCAAATTTGCTGCAAGTGAGAAAGGGCTAAGTAGAAAAAAGATAACACTCAGTTATGATAACAAATACTTTTGACAGCCCTGGGCATATCAATCAAAATATATTCACAAAATTTTACTTTTCTTATGATCTGACTACGGATTTATTTAAATTTTAGGCATACTCACAATCAAAAATAAAGTGTGATCAACACATGTAAAATCAGTAAAAACAATTTGATGGTTGATTAAAATCAATTGAAGTTAAAATGTGTTACACCTAAAGATTCCTCTTCCTCTACCGTAGTAAATTCCCAGGTCAAGGACGTCATCGTAATTTCGCTTTGCATTTAATAAGCGTCTGATGATGCTGAGCAATAATGAACGAAAAGGAAAGAAAAATACAAGTGAATTAATAAAATATTTCAAAATGAAATGCTTTGATCTTATAAATTAAGCTTTAATTTTGTTTTCGTTTAACAAAAGTATTTTTTTAGTTGCATAAGTTGAATTATAACTCTAAAACAAACCTCCAGTTGAGTTTACATATCCTAGAGCTGCTGGAGTTAATAAAACGAAAATTCTGGTTAGGTGGCGTTTTGGCATTGAAAACAAGTCATATTATCTGTCTTTTCAGACTGTTTATTGTTTAATTTTACACGTTAGTTGAACATGATGAATGGATAAGGTTTGTAAAATCAGTATTTATTATATTGATTGCTCGGTATATAGATTTCTGAAAAAATGATTTAGTACTAGTAGTCGGAAATACCTATATGCCGGATGCTTATATGTATGATATTGATTTCAACTTTAATTCATAATTATAATGTGATCTATGGCCTATCAAAGTAATTATTATCCCCCGCTTTTTCGAAGAAAAAAAGGGGGGTTATTAATTTCGGTTTGTCCGTCCGTCTGTCCGTCTGTCCGTCTGTCCATCCGTCACACTTCGTTTCCGTGCAATAACTGCCGCAAATGTGAACCGTTTCTTTTCAAACTTGGTAACAAGGTTAAATGCCTTAACGGCTAGGCCAAGTTCGAATATCACTTTCGGCGGACTTTATTTGGTGGAGTTATGGCCCCTTATTTAACAAAATATGTTGTTTCTTGCCGTTTCCGTGCAATAACTGCCACAAATGTGAACCTTTTTTTTTCAAACTTGGTAACAACGTTAAATGCCTTAAGGGCTAGGCCAAGTTCGATCGTCACTTTCGGAGGACTTTATTTGGTGGAGTTATGGCCCCTTATTTAACAAAAAATGTCGTTTCTTGCTGTTTCCGTGCAATAACTGCCACAAATGTGAACCTTTTTTTTTCAAACTTGGTAACAACGTTAAATGCCTTAAGGGCTAGGCCAAGTTCGAATATCACTTTCGGTGGAGTTATGGCCCCTTATTTAACAAAAAATGTCGTTTCTTGCTGTTTCCGTGCAATAACTGCCACAAATGTGAACCTTTTTTTTTCAAACTTGGTAACAAGGTTAAATGCCTTAAGGGCTAGGCCAACTTCGATCGTCACTTTCGGCAGACTTTATTTGGTGGAGTTATGGCCCCTTATTTAACAAAATATGTCGTTTCTTGCTGTTTCCGTGCAATAACTGCCACAGATGTGAACCTTTTTTTTTCAAACTTGGTAACAAGGTTAAATGCCTTAAGGGCTAGGCCAACTTCGATCATCACTTTCGGCAGACTTTATTTGGTGGAGTTATGGCCCCTTATTTAACAAAATATGTCGTTTCTTGCTGTTTCCGTGCAATAACTGCCACAGATGTGAACCTTTTTTTTTCAAACTTGGTAACAAGGTTAAATGCCTTAAGGGCTAGGCCAACTTCGATCGTCACTTTCGGCAGACTTTATTTGGTGGAGTTATGGCCCCTTATTTAACAATAAATGTCGTTTCTTGCCGTTTCCGTGCAATAACTGCCACAAATGTGAACCTTTTTTTATACAACCGTTTTATTATGGTATGGTCATGTCCCTTCCTCCCTCCGTCCGTCCCTCCCTCCGTCCGTCCGTTCCGGTTTTCCGCACTTTTTTCCTACAATATTTCCTCCAAGCGGGGGATAGAAATTTCATGAATTTGCTTGTTTAATTTGATATTAACCCCGTTCTCACATAGAACAAAGCTGCAGCAGACGACTTTGAAAAAAGGTCAAACGATATGGAAACCAGCGGACTAAATAAAGAGGAGTAAACAGGGGTCTCTGTAAGCTCTCATTAAACTATAATATGTATTAGTCGTTCCAGACTGACTGGACTAAATTTGAAAGTGTTAATGTAAAAATATGTAAAGGCTTAACCCTTTCCCTCATATAGACGCTTTCTGACACCTCTGCAGCAGACAGCTTTTTGAAATCATAGTGACAAAAGAAGAAATTGCACAAAACGTGCAATTTCTCCTTTTGCCACAATGTTTTCCACTTTTTGTGATAGGTTATCCATTCAATTATGGAGATTTTCTATGTTTTGACAAAATACGTTCAAAGTCGTCTGCTGCAGAATTGTCGTATGAGGGAAAGGGTTAAGCCTCTATAAATGAAAGTAAAATTAAATTGTAAAATGGTAAATTGCTCATCATGATGATGCTTTCAAAAGTTTTCTACTTGTCATTGAAACACGATAACTGTAAGTGGGAATTAATTGGCAAAACAACGAATATAATTACAGGGAAACGGCGCAAAATAGAGTTGTAAACCCTTTCCCTCATATAGACGCTTTCTGACGCCTCTGAAGCAGACGGCTTTTTGAAAACATAGTGACAAAAGAAGAAATTGCACAAAATGCACAAAACGTGCAATTTCTCCTTTTGTCACAATGTTTTCCACTTTTAGTCATAGGTTATCCATTCAATTAAAGAGATTTTCCAATTTTTAACAAAATATGTTCAAAGTCGTCTGCTGCAGAATTGTCGTATGTGGGAAAGGGTTAATAGTGTGGCAAAAGGAGAAAATTGCTTGTCACAATATTTTCAAAAGCTGTCTACTGCAGAGGCATTAGAATGCGTCTAAAAGTGGGAAAGAGTTAATTTTTGCCTAGATATTTTCAAAGTTTTTTGATGGGAATACTAGATCTATAAATCAATTTATTACTTTCTTCTCTAGTGACAGGATGGATGAAGAAGACGATCATGAGAAAACATCTGTTGATGTCGCAGAAACTTTACAGTTACAGTTAGCGGAGATGGAAATGTTGCAGAGCATGTATCCAAACAGTAGTGAACTGCGAATGGATGATACTCATGCAGCTGTTCATATACAGGCATTCCTTGATGGAAATACTATATATGACTACCTCCATACTAGATTTGGTTTCACATTGAAGATTGCACCAGAAAATTGCAAGGTATCGCTAAATGTTTTTTAACCATTTCCCACTTGTGTGCACATTTTTGTGCATCTGAAGCAGACACTTTTTTAAACATTGTTGCCAAAAAAGAAATTGCTCAAAAAGGGATTCAATATTTTTACCTTCATTTACATAGGTTTTTTTTAAAGAGTTTTATGCTAAGATGCTTGCAATGTTGCTGCAGATTTGCTTTATGTCGTTGTAGGAATGGAATAAGAAATGCAAAACTGACCTGTAGTTATTTTTCTCTTCTTTAAGGGTCTTTCAGTACCTTTCCCTTATACAGACAACATTTGATGCCTTTAACCCTTTCCCTCATACGACAATTCTGCAGCAGGCGACTTTAAACATATTTTACCAAAACATAGAAAATCTCTATAATTGAATGGATAACCTATGACGAAAAGTGGAAAACATTGTGGCAAAAGGAGAAATTGCTTGTTTTGAGCAAAATAAATTTCTTCTTTTGTCACTATGTTTTCAAAAAGCTGTCTGCTGCAGAGGCTTCAGATAGCGTCTATATTAGGGAAAGGGTTAAAGCTTTAAGTATTTTGAAAAGATGGTGGAAAAAGGAGAAATTGCTCCAAATGAAAATTTTCTCAAGAAAAAATATTAAATTAAGAGTCTGTCCATAAAATAAGGTTCAACCTAGTCCTTCCAAACTTTATAGATGCAGACCAGCCTGTGCATTCTGATAGATCTATGTCTACATATTTCACAAATTACTTACAAAGGCTTTTTGTAAGCTTCTGGTAAATGGCAAGTTGTGAAATAAAAATTGAACAGATGCACAGGTTAACCCTTTCCCTCATACGACAATTCTGCAGTAGACAACTTTGAACATGTTTTGTCAACAAATAGACAATCTCTATAATTGAATGGATAACCTATAACTAAAAGAGGAAAGCATTGTGGCAAAAGGAGAAATTGCTTGTTTTGAGCAATTTCTTCTTTTGTCGCAATGTTTTCAAAAAGCCGTCTGCTGCAGAGGCGTCTTAAAGTATTTTATATGATGGAAAGGGTTCACAAAGTATACGTCTGAACCTTCACTGTTCAAACTTGCCAACATGGACCTTTTTGCATGGATGGGCTCATTTCATAATGGCTATTTATCATTTTCAGATTAAAGCTGAGCTAGTGTGCCAGCTGCCCCACGAGTATCCATCACAGCGGCCTGTTATTTTCACACGATCTCCAAACATGAACAGAAGTAATCATCAGAGACTCAATGACGACTTGCATGAATTTCTGCTAAGTACTGAGAAAGATGAAATGTGTATCTTATCTGTGATAGAATGGATTCAGGAAAACTTGATTATTTACCAGGAAGCTGAAAATTTGAACCAGTCTACTAACAAAGTGAAAGTAGAAGATGACACTGTTTTCACCCGATTATGGATTTACAGTCATCATATTTATAGTAAATTTAAAAGAAGAGATATTATAGACTGGGCACAGGAGTTAAAACTAACTGGTTTCAGTTTACCAGGTAAACCAGGTGTGGTATGTGTAGAAGGGTTCAGTAAAAGTGTTGATGACTACTGGTACAGACTGCGTAGACAAAACTGGAAAAGACTGATGATAAAAGAAAAGGATTCTATTGATATCGTTGATGGCGATATAACAAAACATAGAAAGTTTAGTGACTTTGAAGAAAAGGTTTTTGACGCCAGAAGTGGTAAAGGACGAGAATATCACATGGATTTGGGCAAACTGTATGAGTTTTTAAATGTTCATGGCTGTGGTCATATATTTCAGTCATATTTTGGGGTGGAAGGAAAGACTGGAGTATCTTGATAATATTTTAGCTACTTTTCCTTGTTTCTGATGGTGATCAGGTGATATAAACGAATAACTTTGCTATGTGTCTCTCATGTGCTAATCAACAGACTGGCTTCAGAAAAAATAATTGCAGTTACAGAGTTCTAAGGGATAATGTTCTTGACATGTTGGATGCATTCCTTCTCTGTTACAGTTAATTGGCTTTGACATGACATATTTCTCTAGATCCGGCCCATATTCATCAACTATTCTAATTTAAAAAAAAAAAAAAAAATTCTAATTGGTAAAACAACATAGTTAACTGTTAAGCCAATCAGTTTTTGTGTTAATTTGCCAATATAGAATTTTAATTATAATGACATTGAAATGGTTGGTGAATACAGCCTCCAGGTTTTTCTGGAATCATGGACAAGTCTAGTACACTGTCAACAACTGATTCATTCCTTTAAATATTTGCCTGATACAGCCTAGGCAATTTGAGACGAATTTAAAGCTTTGTTAACTGGAGCCAGCCTTGTCCTATCTTCACCAAACATTATCACATTAGCAACCCTTTGACACATAGGCAGCAGTCGACCTTTGAAAACATTGTGGCAAAAACAGAAATTGTTCATGTTGAGCTCTTTCTCCTTTTGTCATAGTTTTCATCTTTTTCTATTATAATCTCATTTATGTATTTTCCATGGTTTTACCTAGATGATTTTAAAGTTGTCTGTTGCTCATTGGTTGTATGTAGGAAAGGGATAATTGGCATTACATCTTGTCGGAGAGGGATTTTGAAAGAGATTTGGCAAGAAAAGATGACTTGGACAATTTAAACAATAATGAAAAATTTAATAGATGTATATATTTTATTATTTTTTCATTTCCATCAACACCTGAATCACAAAACAATATGATTAACATACAATGTTTGATACAGTATTGCATCAGAAGTAAAAGATTAAATGTCTCTTTATGAGCGTTGCTCCTTTCCCAAACTGCATTAAACTTCCTTTGTGACAGCAAGGTCAAAAATTATCTGCATCAGAGAAAGGGAATATCAATTTTTAATTTGTCGTAAAATAAAATACAAACAATTCATTTTATACTTTTATCTATGTCATATATTTGTGCTTCCCTTTGACAATGTTAACCCTGAAACAGACAACATTTGATGACTTGGCAGCATAAATGAAAATATAATAATTAAATCCAGCTGAAAATGTTATGGCAAAAGGAGAAATTACTCATAATGGTCGGAAAGGGTTAAAAAGAAATTATTTTACCGGTATGTTATGAACCCTTTAATGTAGGTAGGCTGTATCGAGGGCTTGGGACGATTGATTGATTGATTGGTTGGGGTTTAACGCCGTTTTTAACAATTTCTCAGTTATATCACGGCGGCCAGTTCACCTACTCATGCATTTCCTAGTTTTCTCACACCAGTACTCCTCACAACAATCTTCCCAAGCAACTGGCTGCTTTTCCACATAGACTTGGAACATTGGTGGAAGACGAATGACGCATGTCGCATTGACCGTTGTCAATCGTCGGAAAGAAAGATGGCCGAGCCGGGATTCGAACTCACAACCCCTGGATTGACAGCCTGTGTCGCTACCGACTGAGCTACCGGGGCTCGGCTGGCTTGGGACGAGCAATTGGACGTAAATTGTTATTATTTACCTAGAAAAATTATTTAAAGCTTATAAAGACCTCATGGCGATGTGATTAACCTTGGTAATAAAAATACCAATTTAAGTTACAACTGTTTCACGCAAAGCCCTCGATTATAAGAGAGTATTGCAATGCTTGTATTGTGGCTTGTTTTGCAGAATAATGAGAAAGGAAGAGTACCACAAACATGTACCAATGCTCCAGTTGGTTTTATCAAGCCAAAAACAATATTTACTTATGCAATATTGGTGTTCAGTTATGGCCCTTGTTTTAAAAAGGCAAGTTTATATGCCATTATATATAAGTATTGTAAAGAAGTAAAATACCTGTTACAGGTGGATCCTAACTAAAAGTCAGATGATCTAACTTTCAAAAAGGCCATATTGATAAAAAAATATTTTGCAGAATTCTGAACCTGTATTTACAAGATGAAAGTATTTGAAGTTTTAATTTCATACTTGTAAAAGTTGACTTATATATATACCGGTACATATAAAGGCTATAAATGCTATTAAATACAATAAATACTGAATGTATATGAATATTAACTATATTTGATTCATGACAACACCTTTATTTATCAGACATACACACAATCTGTATTATTGAAAATTTAGACCCCCATTTAGAATTGTGGGTTTTATTCTAAATTTATAGGCCAGCACTGATTGATCAAGGTTATCTTCAAATTAAGTACATGTACCTAGTTAAGACTGGTTGTTGAATACAGTCTCAGGAGAACTGGTTAGTAGTCACTAACCTTGACAAGTACACATTAACCCTTTCCTGCATGCAGATTTTTGAAAACATTGTTGAAAAAAGAGAAATTACTCATAATGAAAAATTTCTTCTTTTTACCTTATGGTTGCCACTTGTTAAAATGATAATACTTTCAATTATAGGTATGTTCACTATATTTACCGAAACATTTTTAATCTTCTGTTGCAATAAAAGGAAAGGAGGGTTAACAATTGATGTATGCTGCAAATACATTTTTAATATAATAAATCCCTCAAATATAGTCGACCAAATCAATCGAAATTGAATACATTTTAAAATAAAAATGTAACCATAAATAATAACCATTTTTATTCTTTTCAACAAGTAATAAATCATTCAGAAAAACATGGAAGTGTCCATGTAAATGCTTATAAATCAAGTGATCACTTTCGTTTGATTTAAATATGCTGTTTTCGAGAAAAGGAGAAAACATAGTTGGAAAAAGAAAATGTTTATCTCAATTTTTCTTAATTCCACAGTTATCTGTCACAGATCTTAGTTTATCAGAACAATTTGTAAATTAATATCACAGTCAACATAAGAGATCCTTTCCCACCTTAAATAAATAAGTGTTTTGAGCGTTCTAAATACAATGTACATTAAAAGCTACAACCTATGAAACTTGAAATAGTTTAATTCAGTTTTCTATGTTGTTTTTTTCATTTCAAAAATTACAATTATCAATGCTCCTTATAGATTACGTCTTAAATCAGCTTCCATGCAATGTTGATTTTACAAACACATTAGAGGCGTTTTTTCAAATAAGACCCAAAGTTGTGTGAATTTAAACAATTCAAAACATAGGAAAGGATCTTAAATATATATATAAACAGGTTATCTGTCTTGTAAAAAGTCGTCTATTTCCCCCTTTTTACGCAGTGCACCATTTATAGAGGCATGACTAGATGCAAGATCCGCAATCAACAATTCCTCTGGCTGAGTCCTGAAAGGATGAATAAAAACAAGAATGATAATGGTATTTAAATTAACCCTTTCCCACATACAACAAATCTGCAGTAGGCAACAATGTTTTCGAAAGGTATCTTTCAGATGGGAAAAAATAAAAAAAAAATATGAACAGGTTATCTGTCTTGTAAACAATTGTACTGAGTGTGAGTGGAGGTCCTAAATTAATTCCTGTTATCACAGGAATTAAACCGAGAATCGTTTGATCATGAGACTGGCAGCCTACCCCTGCTACAATACATTTGCCCTAAATGAACAGACTTTTGACAGAAATGCATGAGACAAAGTTAATATTAGCACTTTTTGCTACACTGTAGTGCTTAATCTAACCCAGGAGAGCTAGTGCTACACAGTAAGTACTCTTAAATATAACCCTGGAGAGCTAGGGCTACATTGTAGTCCTAAATCTTACCCAAGAAAGCTAGTGCTACAATGTAGTCCAAAATCTAACCCTGGAATGCTAGTGCTACACAGTACTAAATCTAACCAAGGAGAGCTAGTGCCACATTAGTCAATAATCTAACCACAGAAAGCTAGTGCTACATTTTAGTCCTAAATCTAACACAGGAAAGCTAGTGTTACACTGTAGTCCTTAATATAACCCTGGGGAGCTAGTGCTACACTGTAGTCCTATATCTAACTCAGGTATGCTACTTAATATAACACAGGAAAGCTAGTGTTACACTGTAGTCATTAATCTAACCACATAAAGCTAGTGCTTCACTGTAGTCATTAATCTAACCACATAAAGCTAGTGTTCTACATAGGGGTAATCTTTCGAAGGCTTAAAAAATGTAGTTCAGGAGCAACTTACAACACTTACAAACGTACCTGACAGATCTTGTTGAAGCCTCCATTGTGCTCCTTTTTAATTCCTGTGCTAAACTTCTCCTCTCACTCTCAATATGTTTTTCTCGTATGGCATTTCTGGATAACTATAACAAAAATTGGTAAATTGATTATCCCTTTCCCACATACAACAAATCTACAGCAGATGACTTTAAAAACATCAACAAATCTCTACAAATGAATGTATAATTATTGAATAGAGTTGAAAACACTGTGGCAAATTTCTCCTTTTTCCACATAGCTTCAAAAAGTCATCTGCTGCTGATGCGCTAAAATGCGTATGCAGATCGAAACAAGAGCGCCAAATGTCACAAAATAGGCCCGTCCTGTTTTTTTGAGACCAAGTATAGTAGTAATTGGTTGTACGTCAGCCAAACTTAGAGAGCGGACACTGTTAGTACAGTTTTGGCCATTTCGAGGGACATAATTGTGTAGTGACTAAGCTAACGTTGTAAGTTATCAAACGTGACCAAGATATTCTGCCCATAAACATACATGTATTGTCTAAATTTGGTGATGATCGGATAAAGGCTTTACAAGTTATTTAGCTGACAAGACCAATTTTAGGTAATTTCTATAATTAAAGGGCAATAACTCTCTATCAACTGGAGCAATATGGCTAGATATCGAACTTGTCCATGATATTACGCCAATACACATTCTGACCAAATTTGGTGATGATTGGACAAAAGCTCCTAAAGTTATTGAGCTGACAAGACCAATTTTAGGTAATTTCTATAATTAAAGAGGGATAACTCTCGATTGACTAAAGCGATATAGCTAGTTATCAAAATTATCCGAGATATTATGCCAATACACATTCTGACCAAATTTAGTAATGATTGGATAAAGGCTTCTAAAGTTATTGAGCTGACAAGACCAATTTTGGGTAATTTCTATAATTAAAGGGCAATAACTCTCAATTGACTTAAGCGATATGGTTAGTTATCGAACTAGTCCGAGTTATTATGCCAATACACATTCTGACCAAATTTAGTGATGATTGGACAAAGGCTCCTAATTTTATTGAGCTGACAAGACCAATTTTAGGTAATTTCTATAATTAAAGGGCAGTTATTCTCGATTGACTTAAGCAATATGGCTAGTTATCGAACTTGTCCGAGATATTATCCCAATACACATTCTGACCAAAATTAGTGATGATTGGACAAAGGCTTCTTAAGTTATTGAGCTGACAAGACCAATTTTGGGTAATTTCTATGATAAAAGGGCAATAACTCTTGATTGACTAAAGCAATATGGCTAGTTATTGAACTTGTCTGAGATATTAGCCCCATACACATTCTGACCAAATTTGGTGATCATTTGACAAGGATTCTAAAGTTATTGAGCTGACAAGACCAATTTTGGGTAATTTCTATAATTAAAGGGCAATAACTCTTGATTGACTAAAGCGATATGGCTAGTTATCGCACTTGTCCGAGATATTATCCTAATACACATTCTGACTAAATTTGGTGATGATTGGACAAAGGCTTCTAAAGTTATTGAGCTGACAACATACTGGACGCCTTTTGAAAACATTTTGAAAAAGGCGAAATAACTCACTATGAGGAATTTCTCCTTTTTCCAAACTATTGTCGACTCTATTCCATAGTTATAGTTTCATTTATTAGGATTTTATACAAATTGCATTGATGTTTCCTTTATGTGATATCAGAGTCGTCTTCTAAGTAATTATCTGTTAAAAAAAAAAAATGGAAAATTGGAAGTACCAAAATGAACAGTTCCTCCTTTTCTAACAATGTTTTCAAAACTTGTGTGAGTTATCAAAATTAAACGTCAAATATATCAGAGGAAGGTTTAAAAATAAATTTAATCATGTCGAGAACTCTCTCCTTTGCCAACAAGGTTTTTTATCTGTCTTTATTGCTGTTCATTGGTAAGAATTTTTCAGAATTGTACTCCATTTCAGCAGTTTTCACCCATTCCTACATACAACAAATCTACAGCAGACAACTTTAAAATCATCAAGTAAAAAACCCGAAAATCACTACAAATGAAGGCAGAATTAATTTTAAAAAAAATGCTATGAGCAATTTCTCATTTTATCACAATGTTTTCAAAAGTCGTCTGCTTCAGAGGCGTAAGAAAGCGTCTATATGTGGGAAATGTTTCATACTTTGTGATAAAAAAGCCTTACTTGTTTTGTAGCATCAGCTGCCCTCATCTCTGAATCTCTCATTCTTTGTTCCATTCTCTGAATATTTCTGGTATAGTCCTGAATCATTTTCTCTGCCTGATAATAAATCAAATGAAAATTTCACTCTAACCCTTTACTACATTTTGACACATCTGCAACAGACAAATGTTGAAGACATTGTGGCAAAGGAGAAATGGTTCATCAGCATTTTCTCCTTTAGTGACAATGTTTTAAACACTATTCAATAATTATACGTTTTCATTTTATTCATTTTAGAGATAACATTTGTCCACAGATGTTTTTATAGTCATCTGCTTCATATTTGTTGCATTTTGGAACGGGTTAAAAAATAACAATCTTTTGCTGCTACATTGCATATTGTACAGTTTGCATTAATCAAAGCAAATATGTAGCAGATGACTTTGCAAATGTCTACTCAAAACAATGAAAAATCTTTATAATTGTAGGTACAAGAGAAAGTTGATGCAAGGCATCAATGTCGCCGGAAAAGACTGCATTGATTTATTTATGTATTCTTGACTTTCCTTAGTCTATTCAAACATTAGGACCGTTCAAAAAATTTGTTTATAAAGTTTATATTCATATCTATACATTAGGGTATCTATAACAAATTAACGAAATGTGTACACATTTATCTGGCTTTAATTTAATTTTGCTGTTGTTACTTATTTAAATAATAGTATTCATTCATATAATTTCAATGTTTGTCAATCTTATTCGAATCCCAAGGTAAATATCCTGGTATTGCTTTAAAGGGAGGTAATTTGAAGAAAACAAAAGTCTTCAAAAGGAGAAATATATCAGCAATACCGTCTACAGTTTAAATTGTTCTATTGTTTGTGGATTTAAAAATGTTCTTTTTTTCTTATTTCTACATGTACAACGAAATATTGCGGCTTCTCTTTGACGCTTTGCGTCAAACATTCGTCTTGTACTTGTCTAAAATAAAATAATATCACTCGCTTTTTCATATCGAAATGCGCATGCGCGAAAATCGATGTTAAAGGTCACGAAACTACACAACAGAATAAGGTCTATATTTAGCTTAGAAACAGTTCCTACTTTAGATATTCATGGATTAACATTATTAAATGAATTCTACACAAATCAAGACATCTCTTTGAACATGAAAACAACATTTAGTAAGTTAAAATTGCTATTAAAAGGATAATCCGAAATTGACCTCAATGATGACACATAAGAGTCTGCATTAGGGGGTGTTGGTTCACGTCTTGAAGGGACCACTTTTGTCTTCGTAAATAAGACAAAAAACTTAAATGCGAGTGAAATAAAAAAAACTGCAAACATTAAAAAATCGGAATATTTATTTCATTTTAGATGTGTCATTTATTAGTGTTCGTAAACAACCACAATTGTAATATGTTCAAATCATCTAGATTTGTTTCTTTCTAATAATAAGCCGCCCTCCCATGTGATTTCCGAAAAGCTATTAAAAATAGAAGTCGCGGGCTTCTGCCCGGCGACTAATAATTATTGAAACAAAGAGCTGTCAGAGGACAGCGCGCTTGACTATATACTGCTTATTCACATAAAGCACTGATCCAGTATATTGCCTTTAAGTACTTTTAAATCATATATACTCTATATGTAAAAGCAAATGAAAAGATACATACATTTAAATATATATAATTTAAAAAATCAATTGTATAAAATGTATGAACATTGATATCAGTACTCGCCTGCAAAATTGTATTCTTCGTTACTAAATACACACATTTTAGATAACTGTTCAAAGCATCAAGTGAAAAGAAAAAAAACATTATTCAGATGTAAGTGAAGATCACAACACATTTCCTAAGTCAATCACTTAATAACTCCATATTTAGGAACCAATGTGTGAAGTATGATTGATTTGAATGAAGGGAATGAGAGTTATAAATGAAAAGGACAGCTTGCCCTTCCACATAAATGTGGAGAAAATAAGATGTAATTATGTTATATTCCAAATATGAAAGCCCTTACACAAGTACTTATTGATAAAAAAATTCAATGTGAAGAAAGGTATTATATTATAGGTTATTGACCCTGTGCTGTGAAATCATCGTTGGACCGAGTTCTTTGGTTGACGTTGCCGAGCTTGCGAGGCTACGTTCGCCAAAGAACGAGGTCCAACGATGATTTCACAGTACACGGTCAATAACCTTTTTATTGCATACTTTCATATTGTAAACTATTTGCTTTGTGGAGGTTTTTATTATTATCTAGAATTGATAAATCTGCTTCTGAATTAGAAACAAACTGTTTGTTTACATAAGCAGTAATTTTTGTGCAAATGCCGTTTGAATTATAACGGTAACGTAAATTTTTTAAATGACGTCATGCACGTGCATAACTAACATTTTAGACGCGCGTTTTAGAATGTTTTCATGTCAAAAACGTACTGTTAGCATGAGACAGTAAGAAATTGTCCATGATCAATATATGAGAATTTAACATTACAAAGTCCCGTGAGGTTTAACAATGATATTTAGGTCAGCTATGTTTGTTTACATAACAAAAGTAGTCCCTAGCATATTAATTATGCAGAATTTTCGCACGTCCTTATCTACGGTCATGATCACTCCTTGACAGCGGTCATGATCGAAAAATCATGACCACTTTCTTCAATGCAAAGTGAACGGGACAATATGAAAGTATGCAATAAGTAACTATATTCCAAATATGACAGCCCTAGCACATGCCTACTCCGGGACGAGTAGTAAAGCTCATTATTCTTCATATAGTCTAGCTAAAAAGCTTAAAATATTGTGGCAAAAGGAGAAATTACTTATTTTGAGTAATTTCTACTTTTGTCACAATGTTTTCAAAAGTTGTCTGCTGCAGATGAGTCTATAGCTGGGAAAGGGTTAAACAAAATGACCACTTTACATGTAACATCTTTTTTCTACCAAGGACTATTCCATGAATCAGTTTTTATAGTGGAATTCTATCCTGAGCAATATTTACGAGCATGTAACAAACAAGTGCTTCAGCACAAATTTGTTGTAGCAGGTTAATTCATAAGAAATATGAATTATTCAAAGGTAAAGAGAATAAAACTTGCATGTATGAGAGATGAAATTTAATGTTAATTCATGCTAATGACTTTATATTTTAAAATAACATATGTATTTATTGTGCTTCAATGACTTACATTTATCGCAACATGGGTGGTGACCCAATATTTAATGTCTTACTTGGAAATACTCTCATCAGCAGACGACTTTTGAAAACATTACGTCAAAGGGAGAACTTGTTCATCATAAGACTTTCTCCTTTTGCTACAGTGATTTCAACTCCATTAACCCTTTCCCTCATACAACAATTCTGCAGCAGACGACTTTGAACATATTTTGTCAAAAAAAAGAAAATCTCTATAACTGAATTGATAACCTATGACTAAAAGTGGAAAACATTGTGGCAAAAGAAGAAATTGCTCGTTTTGAGCAATTTCTTCTTTTGTCACTATGTTTTCAAAAAGCCGTCTGCTGCAGAGGCGTCAAAAAGTGTCTATATGAGGGAAAGGGTTAAAAAAAATACAGCTTCATTTTTAGATTTTTCCATAGTTTTTGCTTTGTTTGTTTTCATTTGTTTGCATTTGCTGCAGAATTGTTGTATGAGGGAAAGGGGGTAATACCCTGAACATACCTCTAGTGTTTTTGTTTGACTGTCTTTAAGCAGCTTTGTGATTTCACTGCTTCGTTTCTTCACCTGTGCCATCTCACTCCGTACTTCATTCATTTTGTTTTCATATTTCTGGGCAACATTATGGCACTCTTCCTTCCATCTGGAGACAATACATAGCATAATCAAAATAGATGTTAGGGTTCACATTCTATTTTCAAATTGAAATTCACTAATTTTTCAAGGATATTTTTGAGACTTCAAATATTCAAAAATACAATGATGTTCATTGATTTGTTGATTCTTTTAACTGTTTAGTGGAAAACTGACAAATTAAAGCGACCCGTATGCACTTAACCCTTTCCCTCATATAGATGTTCTCTGACGCCTCTGCAGCAGACGGCTTTTTGAAAACATAGTGACATAGCCACAATGTTTTCCACATTTAGTCATAAGTTATCCATTCAATCATGAGATTTTCTATTTGTTGACAAATTATGTTCAAAGTCGTCTGCTGCAGAATTGTTGTATGAGGGAAAGGGTTAAAACAATAGTTAGAACAAGATTTCCCTGTATGTATGTATGTACAGTACAATCTTGATCTATAACCCTTGTCTCTCTTTCACTCACATTTAACAAAATAACCCTAGAATATTAATTTAGTTCAAGGTTATATGCATGTTCTTTTAAATTGTAGAATCCAATCACATTTCAAGGAAGACAAGCAAGTTATTTTAGGGGATAAATTTCTCAGAGGTTTAAATTTTCATCTTCACAATAATTGCATATCAAGTTTTTCTAAAAGAAAAATGAATTGGCACAAACCAATACAACGCTGAGATAAATCATTAATTAAAAAAAAACTTAAACAAAAGTACTACCTTTATACAAGTGTCAGTTTTTATTTCATACTTCACAAATCAAAGATTTAACTTAATTTTTGATAAGCTTCATGGTCTATTTTGCGTATATTATTAGAAAAAGAAAAACAACAAATCCACATCAACATGCTGTTAGAAGGCAGCACAACTTACTTAGCACACATTCTTTGTTGTCCTGACAAGAGTTTTCGTAGTTCTGATATAGTATGTCTGTTAACATCCTCTGTTGATTGTAACTTAACTTCGTATTCCCGGACCTTCATGTTATTGTCTTGTTCAAATATCGTTATCTACAAAATTATTCTCATATGAAGCAGGGAAGTTTTAAACAGTAATGGTATGTATCCTTATCCTGATATAGACTATTTATTAACTTGTATGATTTTGTAGTTAGTTGCTGGTCATAGCCATCCTCCAGGAGTGTCCATATTAATAGTTAACCCTTTCCCAATTATAGCAAATCTGCAGTAAAAGACGTTGAAAACATCTGGTTAAAAATATGGTATATCTCTATAAATGAATGTCAATCATTGAATATAGTTGAAAACATTGTGGCAAAAGTAGAAACTGCTCATCATGAGCAATTTCTACTTTTGTCACAATGTTTTCAAAATGGTCTGCTCCAGAGGCGTCAAAATGTGGGAAAGGGTTAAATTAGATGGAAAACAGGGAAGATGCTGAGCAGGCTTAACCTAATATTAACTGGTTGCACAATAAATTAGTTTTTCAGATGATCTGGCCCGTTTTGTTTATTACCATATTTAAGATTGAAATATCTACGTAATTCATAAAATAAAGTTGTAACTCATTGCAGGTTCTTTTTCTTTATCACCATTTTCCTGATATAATATCTTCTGCTGTGAAAAAAAGCACTTTTTATCTAGAGAACTGTGGATATCCTTTTGATATGGAGTTGAAAAATTGCGAGAAAAGGTAAAATTACTTGTTTTTAGTAATTTCTTTTGCACAATGTTTTCAGTGATCTCTTCTCCAAGGGTGTCAAATGCTGTCTGTATAAGAGAAAGTGTTAATACACAATATCTAAACCCTTTAACACATACAGACGCCTTTTGGACCTCTGCAGCAGATGACTTTTGAAAAAATTGTGGCAAAATGGGAAATTGCTCATAATGAGTAATTTCTCTTTTTGCCACAATGTTTTCAACGTTATTCATTAGTAGTTCTTTCATTGTAGAGGTTTTCCAAGTCGTCTGCTGCAGATTTGTTGTATGTGGGAAGGGATTAAATTCTATCATAGATCAATCTAGGGTATACAGTACTAACCTCTTTGTGGTATTTTCTCAGAGCAGCTTCTTTTTCTTGCTGTGCTGATTGCAATCTCTTCTTCAATTCATCTATCTCATCCAGGAGGCGTATTCGGTCATCGTTACTATTTTCAAATTCCTGTTGTAAATGACCGTGTCTCTCTCGAGTATTGTATAATTGAGCTTCCAGCTGTTCTTTCAATTGCTGTGAACTGAATAGAAGTAGAACTATTGAAACCAACTTTAATACATTTTAGAACTATCCATTTACAATTACATGTATATTCTAGTCAAAACAATCCAACTGAAACATCAAGGGCATCAACTAAAAGCATGAATTTGTAAATAAAATATTTAATTAATACAAAGTAGGAAACATTATAAAAGCAAATACTAAAAAAAATCACATATCAAGTTAACCCTTTCCCACCTTAAGATGACAGTTGATACACCTGCAGCAGACGACTTCTGAAAAGATTACATCAAAATAAGCAATTTCTACTTTTGCCCAATTTTTTTAAGACTTTAAATAGTTATAGTGATTTTCAAAATTGTTCAACCTGGATTTCACCAAGATGTTTTCAAAGTCGTCTGCTGGATATATGTATTTGTTGATTTGTTGTCTGTGAGAAAAGGTTACGCAAGCAGCCTATTATCACTTTAAATACATACCGACAATTGATATCAAAGTAATATAAAAAGTGATAAAATCCAATTTTTAGACAAGACTATTATGGATTTTCACCATTTTTAAATTAATAAGTTACATTTCAAAGAAATAGTCTTTGTACTTCAGGACAGAACATACTTAAGTTCCTCTTGTTTAACTTTATGCTGTAAGGCTTCCACTTGTAAATATCCATCATCCCTTGCTCTCTCAGCTGCGATGGCTCTCTTGTTCATCAGCTCAAAATCTCCCATCTCTTTATTCATCTGGGTCATTCCATCTTTATACATCTAACAAATAATTAAAACATTGAGCAATGTCTGGATAAAGGGAATCTTATTGCAAACAGTGAAGACAAACAGTGAAGACTCAGAAAAGCCTCTACACATAAAAACTCATACCAGATCCTTTATTGATTTATTGACTATTTGGTCGCTGTAGTAAAAAAAAAAAATACAGTAAAGCTTGCGAAGTAACTTCTGGTGAAAAAAAGTATATGCTTTTCACAAGGCCTACGGAAGTATAATTTTCACATGGTATCTTCACCAACCTTTTTGTGATTCCAACACAAAGATGAAATAATATGTCAGATCAGCAACAAAATTGAAAACTTGAAAGAAGTTATAAATATGAGTGTTGCAAATTAAAAATGACACAAGTAAAACATCTTTCTAGTAGCTCTCGGAAACAACAAATAACCTCAGAATTCACTTTATTTATCATGAAACTTTTATAGTTGTAGTTCTTTATTGCCTCCATTAACGGAGAGTGTTACATACATACAATTTATACGAAAGACAAAACATTACAAACATAAAAAAGACATGTGACAAAATAGAACATTAGTGAAATCAAACAATGCAGTATGCAATACTATACACACATACATATACATACACACACACATACACACATACATATATACATATACACACACATACACCTACACATACATACATACACATATATATATACATACACATATATATACATATATATACACACATATATACATATATATGCATCAAGAGTGACCTTTATCAGGGATGGTCATTAAAATTGAGGTTGTCAAGCTAATTTGCAAACAATGGATACAACATTTTAAAAATATCTTTCTAAGTGCTACAGATGTCTAAAGGCAATCAATATTTCTAGAATTACTTAACCCTTTCCCATTCGCACATGCATTTTGAGGCAACTGCAGCAGACGACTTGTGAAAACAATGTGACAAAAGGAGAAACTGCTCATGAGAAATAACTCCTTTTGTCACAATTTTTTCAACTGTATTCAATGATTATATTTTCAGTTAAAAGATTTTCTAATTTTGCCTATATTTTTTCAAAGTTGACTGCTTTTAATTTGTTGTGAAGGGAAAAGGGTTGAAAAATAATATGTCTGTCATAGTTTAAATTGTATCCCCAACATGATGACAATAGTTTGAAAACATCATAGAATAAAAAATTCGGCAAAGGTAAACAGTTCTTACCTCTTTCTCGTATTTAAATCCTTTCCCACATATAGACACTTTCTGACGCCTCTGCAGCAGATGAATTTGGAAATAATTGTGGCAGAAGGAGAAATCGCCCATAATGAGCAATTTCTCCATTTGCCACAATTATTTCAACTCCATTCAATACCAATACTTTCATCAATGGAGATTTCTATATTTCGGACTTTTCAAATGCATCTGCTGCATATTTAATGTACGTGGGAAAGGGTTTAACCCTTTCCCTCACATAGACGCTTTCTGACGCCTTTGCAGCAGACAGCTTTTTGAAATCATAGTGACAAAAGAAGAAATTGCTCAAAACAAGCAATTTCTCCTTTTGCCACAATGTTTTCCACTTTTAGTCATATGTTATCCATTCAATTATAGAGATTTTCTATTTTTTGATAAAATATGTCCAAAGTCGTCTGCTGCAGAATTGTCGTTTGAGGGAAAGGGTTAAGTAATTTCAAGACATCTGCACCAGACTGCTTTTTCCACTGAGTTTTCAACTCTAATCAATGTTTGAAGTCGTCTATTGCAGCTTTTTCATAAGTGGGAAGGAGTTAATGGCATATTATTTTCAACTTTGTCTCAAATACATTTTCAGTTGTTTTTATTTCCATATATTTTCATATGTTTAATAAATCTTAAGATTGTATGTAAGTTATTGCTTAACCCTTTCCCTCATACGACAATTCTGCAGCAGACGACTTTGAACATATTTTATCAAAAAATAGAAAATCACAATAATTGAATGGATAACCTATGACTAAAAGTGGAAAACATTGTGGCAAAAGGAGAAATTGCTTGTTTTGAGCAATTTCTACTTTTGTCACTATGTTTTCAAATAGCCGTCTGCAGCAGAGGCGTCAGAAAGAGTCTATATGAGGGAAAGGGTTAACAGACACATGAAGCAATACTTACTCTCTCAAGTTCTGACTCTGCAGCTCGTTTGTCTCTTATGGCTTTTTCTAAACTGTCCTGCTTCTCTGAATTGTCCTGCAATTACATATTTAATGACCTTTACTTTACTCCTTTAAAAAGACACAAGATGTTGGATGGACAGGCATAGAAATGCCTTTGTTTGCTGTAAGTAAGAAAATTATAGGCCAGACAAGCATTTAGTACATGTACTGTGACATTGCCTGTAACATTGACCTGGAACATATGACCTTTAGTCAAGTTCATGACAAACTGTCTGTCAAATAAGAGCTTTTATATTCCAAGGGTTACAAAGTAAGCCCTTTCCCACATACAGATGCATTTTGATGCCTCTGCAGCGGACGACTTTTGAAATATTGAGACAAAAGGAGTATCATAATTAACAATTTCTCATTTTGCTATTCATAGAGATTATGTCTGCTTCTAATTTGTAGTATGTGGAAAATGATTTTCCTCTTTTAATTTTGCTTATTGTAGTCGTATGACTTATTGTAGTCGTACTGATGAAGTCGTAATGCCAAACTTTATAGTATAAAAGCATAAAATAAACAATATGTCTTTGTGTAATTATATATTCTATATGGGAAGGGTTAAGGCATTGACTAAATAATCAGCAGGCATGGTGATACATATATTCCCTAAGGTGTGTTTGAGAGGGTATTAAATGCACATTGTCCAATAGGTAATAAGTAAAAACTTACTTACCATTTCTAAAACATGAACTTCCTCCGTTAACTTTTTAATTCTATCATTACACTGGTTTCTCACTACATCCACCTGAAAAGTAAATAACATTTATATTTTTAAAGATTAACCCATTTCCACCTGTAGATGCATTTTGCTCATATCCAACAGACAACTTTGGAAAACATATTGCTCTTTTTGCCGTTATGTGTTCAACTCTATTCAATAATTGTACTTTCATTTTACATGACTTCTGTAGAAATGTTTTCAAAATCGTCTGCTGCAGATTTGTTGTATGTGGGAATGGATTAACCTTTATCTTGATATAACACCTTACAAATGTCAAACAATACCAAAACTGATATTCAAATAATCCATTAACACAAACAATAACTAAGAATACAAGATGGTAAGAGATAAAAGTTTAATAGGCCTCTTTCTTTCCCTCTGGCTAGCTCTCTTAACAAAACATGGATGTCATTTCATTTGGCAGAAAATGAATCCAATTTTTAATGTTATCAACAAATCTTAAATGTGTGTATAATTCGCTAATCATCTGCACAATTGAAACTAAGTATCTTTATCAATGAAAAAAAAAACCCACTGGCATCTGTATTTCTCAAGACAAAATCAAATATTACAAAAGTTTTTTGTAATTTGATATTCATTTGCAGTATATTCAGAAAACTCATTTCATTAAAATCTGCAATGCGTTCTTTTTATTCTATATATATGTACTGGTCTATTGCACATTCCAAGGAACTTCTTATTTCATCTGCTTTACGCAGCAATCTAATTTCAAATGTTTTATAACTCCCTTATTTGTTCACTGCAAGCTGGCTTATGGTTGTATGTCTGTGTGAAATTCAACTGTTATATGGGCAAATAGAAATATTCTGAGATGAAGTAAACTTACTTCTTGCCTTGTACGAGCCCCAGCCTCATTTATGAGTTTGTTTATAACTTCCCTTAGCTGTTCTAATTCGTCTTCTTTTTGTTGTAAAGCAACATCTGCCTGTAAAACATGTAAGCTGCATCAAGCAATAGGGGACTTTTAGATTTCAATGGGATTTCTCAGATATGAAAAATGTAATTTTATACCCTATAAACAAGCAGACAACTTTGAAAACATGCTCACACAAATATGCAAAAAATCTCTATAAAGGGTAGTAAAATTATTAAATAGAGGTGAAAACATTGTGGCAAATTGAGAAATTGCTCATTGAGCAATTTCTTCATTTGCAACAATGTTTTCAAAAGTCGTCTGTTGAAGAGGCGTCAGAAAGCGTCTGTACTTGGAAAAGGGTTAAATAAAGAATAATTATTGAATCAAAATGGAGTTTAATTTTTTTTGACAAACAGAGATATTGCACATGATGAGCCATATTGTATTCAAATGTCTGCTGCAGAGGTGTAAGAAAGCATGTTTTAGTGGGAAAGGGTTAAAGGAATTTTACAAGTGGAGTAGGCAGATCTGCTTAAGGCATTTCATTAGAACCTTGTCCAAAGCTCTAATTGTTCAACTGACTGACTTTTTTCTAATGAATACAATCAGATTTATTTTTTTAAATGGATTAATAAGAGTATGAGTTGACAGCATATTGACTTGCATGTAAGTGAAACAAGTCTTCAACTCTGTCAAAAATACACACGTTATTCTGAAATGTTTCATATTTTCCCTCTGATGTTTCCAAAACTAGACAACACTAAGAATATACATGTAATATAAACTAAACAGTTAGCCCTTTTCATAATATAGAAGCTGTTTGATGCCTCTGCAGCAGATGACATTTAAAAAACATTATGGCAGAATGTGAAATTGCTCATAATGAGCAATTTCTCCTTTTTCCACAATGTTATCAAATTAATTCAATAATTGTTCTTTCATTTATATTGATTTTCCATATTTATGCCTAAATATTTAAGTCTTTTGCTGCAGATTTGTTGTATATGGGAAAGATTTAACTGTATTCTGTATTTCTGCAGATTTGTTGTATTTGGGAAAGGGTTAACTGTACTCTGTATTTTTAACAGATATGCATTGGGAGAGAAAAAACTAGAGGTTGTTTTGGGGAAAAACGTATGTCTCCCCCAAGGGGTATTTGTCTGGCTGACTGTATTTTGTCAGTTAGTGATTTATTTTAAAAAAGGGCAATAACTAGACGTTGTACCGATGACTCCTGTGAAGTTTCATAGAAATGTGGCCAAGGGGTTGTGAGATGAAGGCCGGACAAGAATGAAATGGCAATTTAAAACAAGAGGGCCATGATGGCCCTGGATCGCTCACCTTAATTATACAATGTACTACAATGCAAAATACATCAGGACAATTATTCTGAATGCAACCTCCACAGTGTTAACAAGATTTTCCTTCATTTGGCCTAGTGATCTATATTTTTTTACCTGATATGACCCATATTCCAACATGGACTAGATATTATCAAGACAATATTCTGACAAATTTTCAACTTGCTCAAAGTAACAAGAGGGTCAAGATGGCCCTAAATCGATCACCTAATTGATAGTAAATTGATAGTAAATTAGTAGCAAATATTTAACTGCAAATATCTTGGAAAATTTTATCAGGGAATGCAAATGAAACTGCAAAGGAGTGGACACTTCTCAAGAAACAGCTTATCAGTAAAGGCCATTTATATCTTGAAATCTAACAAGAACTTTAATAAGAATGGAATTATAAAGTTTTTGTCATTTTGCACCTTTCCTGATGCCGCCTTGCTGCCCTGTTTTTCAACGAAATCAATATGGCTTCAACAGTTTATTTAGAGGGTCACTTAAGGAACATTTCTACCAAATTATCTTGCAATCGCACAAGTAGATTATGGAGGAAAAGGATTTTAAAATTTGGGTATTTTTCTCACTTTCTGATGCCGCAGCAACCAAAGTTATCAATGGAATTTAAATCTTTGAACAATTTTGAAAGAGGACCACCAAAGGAACATTCTTGTGATGTTTTGTGGAAATTGGTCTATTGGAATGGTAGGAGTTGGTTGTCATTTGTAGCTAAAAGTTCAATTTACCCTTTTTGTGACGACGCCTGGTTGATATGATTGTGTAACCAATCAAAACGGCTTAAACAAATTAAATAGAGGATCATTACAGTAAGATTCGTATTATATTTTCTTAAAATCAGACAAACACTTTCATAAAAAATGGAATTTTCAAATTTTGTCATTTTGCCCCTTTTCTGATGCCGCCTGACTGCCATGTTTTTCGACCAATCAGTATGGCTTGAACACATTTTATAGAGGGTCACCCAAGGAACATTTCTACCAAATTATATTTGAATCTGACAGGCAGATTCGGAGGAGAAGATTTTTAAAGTTTGGACATTAAATCGATCACCTGATTGATAGTGTATGGTGAGTGTAAGGAACGACAACTCTGCGAAGGAGATTGCCCTTGCATAATACTCTGCCAAGTGTTACCTCCCTTAGACCATCAATCTAATAACCATATGTCATTTGAAGCAAAAAGTTAATTTTACTCCTTTTCTGATGCTGCTTGGTTGCTATGCCTTTCAACAAATCAATATGGCTTGACAAAGTATGTAGATGATCAATGAAAGAACATTTCTACAAAACTATCTTTAAATCAGACAAGCACTTTTATAAGGATACTTTATTAAAGTATTGTCATTTTGCCCCTTTTTTGATGCCGCCTGACTGCCATGTTTTTCGACCAATCAGTATGGCTTGAACAATTTTTATAGAGGGTCACCCAAGGAACATTTCTACCAAATTATATTTGAATCTGACAGGCAGATTCGGAGGAGAAGATTTTCAAAGTTTGGACATTTTGTCCCCTTTCTGATGCCGCAGCAACCAAAGTTCTCAATGGAATTTAAATCTTTGAACAACTTTGAAAGAGGCCAACCAGAGGAACAGTCCTGTGATGTTTCACGAAAATTGTCCTTGGAGTTTGGGAGGAGTTGATGTTTAAAGCTAAAAGTTAACACCGGACGGACGACGGACGACGGACGACGGACAAAAAGTGATCAGAATAGCTCACCTTCGGCTAAGGTGATCTAAAAAGGGCAATAACTCATCCAAAAGTAGGTCAAATTAAACGCCCTCGTAATATGCGCAACAAGACATTGTACCGATGACTCCTGTGAAGTTTCATAGAAATGTGGCCAAGGGGTTGTGAGATAAAGGCCGGACAAGAAATGTGGACGTACAGACAGACAGACAGACAGACAGACAAACAAATTTAAACAAGAGGGCCAAGATGACCCTAAATCGATCACCTGATTGATAGTAAATTAGTAGAAATATCTGGGAAAAAGATCAAGGAGTGCAATTAGAACTTCAAGGAGTGAACACTTCTCAAGAAACAGCTTATAAGTAAAGGTCATTTATATCTTGAAATCTAACAAGAACTTCAATTAGAAATGAATTATTAAGTTTTTGTCATTTTGCACCTTTCTTGATCTGTTTTTAATATAAACCAATATGGCTTGAACAGTTTTTTTAGAGGGGCATTTAAGGATTCTTTCTACTGAATTATCTTGGAGTCTGACAAGCAGATTATGGAGGAAAAGGATTTTAAAGTTTGGTCGTTTTACTCATGTTCTGATACATGTATGGTGAGTGTAAGGAATGACAACTCTGCGAAGGAGATTGCCCTTGCATAATACTCTGCCAAGTGTTACCTCCCTTAGACCATAAATCTAATAACCATATGTCATTTGAAGCAAAAACTTTAATTACTCCTTTTCTGATGCTGCTTGGTTGCTATGCCTTTCAACAAATCAATATGGCTTGACAAAGTATGTAGATGATCAATGAAAGAACATTTCTACAAAACTATCTTTAAATCAGACAAGCACTTTTATAAGGATGCTTTATTAAAGTATTGTCATTTTGCCCCTTTTTTGATGCCGCCTGACTGCCATGTTTTTCGACCAATCAGTATGGCTTGAACAATTTTTATAGAGGGTCACCCAAGGAACATTTCTACCAAATTATATTTGAATCTGACAGGCAGATTCGGAGGAGAAGATTTTTAAAGTTTGGACATTTTGTCCCCTTTCTGATGCCGCAGCAACCAAAGTTCTCAATGGAATTTAAATCTTTGAACAACTTTGAAAGAGGCCAACCAGAGGAACAGTCCTGTGATGTTTCACGAAAATTGTCCTTGGAGTTTAGGAGGGGTTGATGTTTAAAGCTAAAAGTTAACACCGGACGGACGACGGACGACGGACAAAAAGTGATCAGAATAGCTCACCTTCAGCCTTCAGCTAAGGTGATCTAAAAAAGGGCAATAACTCATCCAAAAGTAGGTCAAATTAAACGCCCTCGTAATATGCGCAACAACACATTGTACCGATGACTCCTGTGAAGTTTCATAGAAATGTGGCAAAGGGGTTGTGAGATGAAGGCCGGACAAGAATGAAATGGCAATTTTAAAAAAAGGGCAATAACTCAACCAAAATTAGGTCAAATTAAACGCCCTCGTAATATGCGCAACTAGACGTTGTACCGATGACTCCTGTGAAGTTTCATAGAAATGTGGCCAAGGGGTTGTGAGATGAAGGCCGGACAAGAATGAAATGGCAATTTAAAAAAAGGGCAATAACTCATCCAAAAGTAGGTCAAATTAAACGCCCTCGTAATATGCGCAACAAGACATTGTACCGATGACTCCTGTGAAGTTTCATAGAAATGTGGCCAAGGGGTTGTGAGATAAAGGCCGGACAAGAAATGTGGACGTACAGACAGACAGACAGACGGCGCAGGCAAAAGCAATATGTCTCCTCCGGAGGGGGGAGACATAATTAAACATTATTGACAAAAACAGAATATTGAATGTATAATTGTGTTATTATGGATCCCTGACAAACTAACCTGTTCCTTCTCTATAGAGGCTGTTTCTACCATCTGAACTGCCTCTCTCATCTGTGTGACAGCTTCCATCTCTCTATTACCTACATCCGTGCTGAGGTTAATCAACATGGAAATAACTTATTATTTGCTCGCATTATCTTACTAGGAAAATTAACAAATGGAGTCAAACTTGGCGTGAAAGTTCAACGTTATTATAACATAATGAGTAAGTCTGCCTTATTGGGAAAATTAATTGAATAAACATATTTCAACGAATCAACCTAAAAGACCCAATTGACTTTATACCATGGCAGAGAATTTCCCACAGACATTGCAAAAAGCATGGTAACTTCTTACATTATATAAAATACAAAACTAAATTGGTAATCACAGCATCAATTATAGTATCTCCTTGAAATAAGCAAACGGTGTGTGACATGAAGACATATAATATCAAACGGTGTGTGACATGAAGACAACTTACTTTCTTTTCTGCATTTCTCCAATCCTTAATTCTAATGCTGACTTTTCTCTTCTCTGCTCCTCTGTGACATTCTCTTGATTCGATAAACTGAAAAATACATTTACTTGACGAGGACAATTTCTCAGTTATATCACGGCGGCCAGTTCACCTACTCATGCATTTCCTGGTTTTCTCACACCAGTACTCCACACAACAATCTTCCCAAGCAACTGGCTGCTTTTCCACATAGACTTAGCCCATTGGTGGAAGATGAATGACAAATGTCACATTGACTTTTGTCAATCATCGGAAAGAAAGTTGGCCGAGCAGACCCCCGGATTGACAGCCCGCGTCGCTACCGACTGAGCTACCGGGGTAAATTTCAAACCAATTATTCCTTTTCAAATTACAGACACAATTTTATATATATAAAGCAGATGTCTTTTAACCCTTTCCCTGATACGACAATTCTGCAGCAGACGACTTTGAACATATTTGGTCAAAAAATAGAAAATCTCTATAATTGAATGGTTAACCTATGACTAAAAGTGGAAATCATTGTGGCAAAAAGGAGAAATTGCTCGTTTTGAGCAATTTTTTCTTTTGTCACTATGTTTTCAAAAAGCTGTCTGCTGCAGAGGCGTCAGAAAGCGTCTATATGAGGGAAAAGGTAACAACATGGTGGCAAAAGGATTCTTGTCTTTCACCATAATGTTTGTAGCAATATTCAGTAATTATACCTTAAAATTAATATAGAGATGTTCAATATTTTTGCAAAAATGTTTTTACAGTCATCTGTTGCAGGTTTGTTATATGTGGGAAAGGATTAAGGTAGAAGATTTAAATGATAACATACTTTCTCCTTAAGTCGTCCATGATTCTCTTCAGCTCTCCAATCTTACTATCTGTGATTCCTTCTTTAAATATAACCTCTGCAACTTCCTGATCCTATGTTCATAACATAAAAGTAATAAATCTTACACTGTAAACTTGTCTAACCCTTTCCCACTTGCAGACAACTTTGAAAACATTAACCCTTTCCCTCATACGACTATTCTGCAGCAGACGACTTTGAACATGTTTTGTCAAAAAATAGAAAATCTCTATAATTGAAAGGATAACCTATGATTAAAAGTGGAAAACATTGTGGCAAAAGGAGAAATTGCTTGTTTTGAGCAATTTCTTCTTTTGTCACTATGTTTTTAAAAATCCGTCTGCTACAGAGGCGTCAGAAAGCGTCTATATGAGGGAAAAGGTTAAATTAAGGCATCATTATGATGAATTTCTTCTTTTATCACAATGTTTTCAAATCTATTTAATATCTATACAATACTTTCATTAACAAAGATTTTCAATAGTTTTGCCTCAATGTTATCAAAGTTGTCATAAGCGGAAAATGGTAAAATACCATCAATTTTGTAACAGTAGCAAATCCAACTCTTTTAGATAAACAATTTTTTCCAATCTTCACCAAATGTGTTGAACTTGTTTGTGGGCTAGAGTTGAAAACATTTGGCAAAATAAGAGTGCCGCGAGCCAAAACCAAAAGGAACATTACTGAATAATTATTAAAGCCAGAGTTATGTGACTTGGTATAGACATGTGTTTTCCCACAGTTTGTCTAGATATTTTTAAAGTTGTGTGCTACAGATTTTGTGTATGTAGAAAAGGGATAAATAAACCCTTCTCCACATATCACTAAGTTAGTTTTATCTTCTTATGACTTTCATTGTGACAATGTTTTCAACTATATTCAATAATCAAGCTTTCACTAAGCAACATGTTCAGGATATTTGTGTGGATGTATGCGTCTGCTTCATATCGTTTGTATATAGGAAAGGGTTAATGCTTAAATTGATCCCAGAATCACTTCTTCCAACTGGAGTGTTTTATGCATGCAGTCAATACAGCTTACTGTCTATTTATTTCTCAGACTGAAAGTAATAACTCTGAGCAGATTGTACATCTGCAAAGGCTGAATTTAGTCTTGCATTGCATCAATGCAATAAGATTAAATTTCCCTAAACATACTGTAAAACCGTTTTTTTACCTTCCAGTTTAGTTGTTGTTCAAGTTCTTTGTTTGTTTTTCTCAAATCTTTCACTTGCAAAGTTGAGGTTTCCAGCTCATGTCTTGTTTGACTATAAATGTAAAAATGAAATATACATTTAACCCTTTCCCACATACAACACAACTGCAGCAGACAACAATTGGTGAACATTATCCAAACTCTCTATGAATGATAGAACAATTTTCAAAATAAAGTTTAAAATATTGTGGCAAAAGAAGAAACTGTTCATGAGGAGCAACTTCTCTCATTGCTACAATGTATTCAAAAGTTGTTTTGTTTATGGGCATCTGAAAGCATCTTTATGATGAAAAGGGTTAAAAGGGTCATTAAATAATACAACAATTGAAAATTACAATATATATATCTGATATTTGAATGTTTATAGAACCAGTACCAGGTGTCTTATTTACAGGTACATGTACCTTTGAGGATGCTGCATTATTTTCAGAAGTTTTTAATGCACACAAATTTTGCAATGATTTTTTAGGTTTTAAAAATTTTCCTCATAAAAAGTATCTCAAGTAAAATACTTTAAAAACATCTAGGCAAAATATGGATAATTTTTAAAAATTAAAGCATTCTTATTGAACAGAGTTGAAAACATTGTAGCCAAAGGACAAATGCTCATCATGAGCAATTTCTCCTTTTGTTGTGATGTTTCAAAAGTTGTAAGCTTCAAATGTATCACAAAGCTTCTGTGGGAGCAGATTAAATGAATGATGGAATGCTTAGTTCTGCCCTAAAAAACACAAATCACAATGATAACTTGTAGAAAAGTTTAAACTGCTTCAAGAGTCTAGAATAGAGAAGCAAGTATTTAAATGAACACACAAGTCACCTGTCATTTAAATCAAAGTGTAATAGATAGCCAGACAGTTGACAGAGAAGTGTGTGAAATCTAGCCACAGTAATGTTAAACAGAAAAAAAGAAAGGTGAAGATATTTCCTACCTAAAATCCTGCTGCACTTGTTCTAACTCTCTGTTCAATAGATTCACTGTTTCAAAGTATTCAGACTGCATCTGGTGAAAAATTATATATAAATAATGCACAGTCTTTATCATTATCCCTTTCCCACATATAAATATCTTTTAACACATCTGCACCAGGAAACTGTAGAAAACATTTAAGCAAAAGGAAAAATTCCTCATCATCAGTAATTTCTCCCCTTTTCCACAACGTTTTCAACTCTGTTTGATGATTATACTATCATTTGTAGAGGATTTCCCATACTTTCTTCCCTATGTTTTCAAAGTCTGCTGCAATTTTTACTTGTATGCGGAAAAGGGTTAAAACTATTGTGCGCCTCCATGCAATCTGAAACCTCCCGTGACTAATTGGTAAACAGTGCAGAGTAAGATCAAACTGAATGGATGTACATGTTAATCCCCATCTACGCTTGTTAGTTGCATATGCCGTAATTTTTGTTTTCCTGGAATAACACTCAACAGTAAACTATTTTGTCATATATTAAATATGTATGACAATGGAAAATCATGTTTGAGCTTTTGTTAGTAAATTTCATGCATTAAAAATCTTTTATGTGAGAAAAAGTTAGTCAAGAATACATACTTGATGTGCTTGCTGTTCAATAGCTCCCCACTGATGGCTGCTTTTCTCTTCCTACAAACAAATTAATAAAATAATAAAAGCATTCAAACAAAAATAGCAGCATTGAAAACAAACAAAAATTGGGAAGGTCACAAAATCTGATAAATTTTGAATTTTGAAACATTCCATGCTAATTAAAACAGACACTGTTACAGAAGTTCAGAATCACTTTTACTGCCATCAAAAATATCATAATACTTTACAAAAACCATTACTGAATTATGCACTCTGACAGTTGGTGCGGTAATGATGGTAAAAAGATTTGTGTAAGTGTTTAAGCTATATATCTAATTGTTTTGAAAAAATTTGATTTGGTATGAATAACTTTACCAAAATTCTAAATCCAAAAAGGGTCATAATTCTTAAAAAACTTGACAGTGTTATGTACTCTTGTCTGTTGAAGGAGGAAACGATGGTTAATAAGTATTGTAAGAGTATAAGCTTTATATCTAATGGTTATGAAAAAAAAGTTGGGTGGTACGAAAAACTTAAACCAAAATTCTAAAACGAAAAGGGCCATAATTCTTACCAAAACCTTGACAGGGTAATGTACTCGTCTGTTGATGGAGGTTATGATGGCAAATAAAAATTGTTAGTGTAGAAGCTTCATATCTAATGGTTTTGAAATAAAAGTGGGGTGGTACGAAAAACTTAACCAAAATTCTAAGTCGAATAGGGCCATAATTCTTACAAAAACCTTGACAGGGTAATGTGCTCTTGTCTGTTGATGGAGGTAATGATGGTGAATAAGTGTTGTAAGTTTCAAAAAAATATCTGTATTGGTTTTGACAAAAAAGTGAATTGGTACAAAAAACTTAACCAAGGTGTGACACTAACGCCGACGCCAACACCGACGCCAAGGTGAGTAGTATAGCTAGCATTTTCTTCAAAAAGTCAAGGTAAAAACAACATATAACAAATAAAAGAGATCATTAATTTGCTTAGTGTAAATCACAAGGTAACAAGCCCACTCTAAGAATCTCTCTTTTAAATTGCTAAGATGTTTACTACATTTAGAACCAAAAGTTGGATATACAACAGATAGGGGAATGAAAGTTACATTTTTACTGTATTGTCTAACCTGCTGATGCTAATATTGGGGTACAGAAGTATTGACTCCATTAGTCCTGACATTCTAAGAAGTAAGCTTAACTCTTAGGAAAAGTATTGTTTAACCCTTACCAACATGCTGACACATTCAGACACATTTCGGCTGAAGGTAGCACTTTTAAAGAACAATTTCCCAATTTGTCTCAATGTTTGCAGCTCTATTTAACAGCATTACTTACTTTTATAAAGATTTCTATCTTTTTACATAAATGTTTTCAAAGTCATCTGCTGCAGATTTCTTGTATGTGGGAAAGATACCCGATACAGGCAACATCAATATGCTGATAATTTTGCAGCCTCTCATCTGAGGTTAAAATGTAACATTAGAAAATACAAAATGTTATGTCAATACAAAGATGAATATATTGCAGGAAAGAGGAACATTTTTTCAAATCAAAATTATTTCAAAAGCGATCTTTATTAAGGATAATATCAAATAGCTACCCTAAAATCTATCATGACAAAAGTCTGTATCACAGTCAAAGGTACATTGACTGATAAGCCTTACTTGTAGCTGTCCTTGAAGTCTGTCTATCTCTGCCTCAGCTTCATGCCACTTCTCTATAGCTGCATCTTTCTCCTGAAATACAAACCTTGTCCTTTCAAACAATTATGAAACATTTTAATATCTTTTTATTCTATCTTTCTTTTCTCTTTTTCGAAGGGCATAAAAGTGAGCTTAAAATTCAAAGCCATTCTTCTTTTTTGTTTACTCTTTCATTCTATCAAACTACAGATGTGTGTCATCTTACAGTTCTCTAATTAACAACAAGTCATAGTCATAGAGAGATTAGTACTAGGACAGTTAAGAACATCAAGAAATTGTCAAATTTACTGTTCACGCTTCGCTCCATGTAATTCAGTCGCTCCGCTCACGTTTCAATCCGCTCTTTAAAGCATTCAGTCCTTCAAATCATTGTAATTGCATTTTTCTGTTACGATCAAATTGATAGCTTTTTTAAGCTCAATGGGAACACTTTTATTCATTCAAAATCTGTTCAACGATTTGATGGGCTTAAATTAATTTCGTTTCATTACTACTTTTCTTTTACTTCACCCTAAATATCTACATACCATCTAGCATGAACGCCACAGTTCTATTTTCTTGGAAAACTCATAGCTTTTTATGGTTTAATTCATATGAGTAAATGTGAATGTACATCTTGAAATGAAGGGTGTTGGGATCAGGAAAAAGTGGCAAGTTAACATAAAGAAGGCTGAGAAGCAAATTGTATTACGAAAATTATCATATATATAATATTGTTATATTCTATTACAATCGGATACAAATATGAATTTAAGTAATTTTGTAAAATAATTATCGAGTAATTTGTTGCAACCGCTCAATGGGCGAAGCATTCATGTAAATGGAATTTTTCATTCATAATGTTTGTTTCGTTCGGAGCGCAAAATTCCACTCTTAAAGCATTCCATCTTCGTTCCATCTTCATTCCAATCACACTCACGATCGATCCAATCACATTCCGCTCAGATTGTCAATTTCATGATGTTCTTAACTGTATGAGCGATGATCCAAGAAAACCAAAAATAGTATATTTATATATAAGTGTGGAGCTGCCTGCTCATTCATTGTATCTGATCCTAATGCACTATATTTGGCAAAAATTTCATAACCCTTTCCAACATTTGACAAATCTGCAGCAGACAACTTTGAAATTATATATAAGGCAAAAATGTGGACATTCTCTAAAAATTAAAATTCTTGTATGATAATTGAAAATATTTATTGTGACAAAAGGAGACATTACTCATCATGAGCAGTTTCTTCTTTTGTCATAATGTTTACAAAATTCGTCTGCTGCAGAGGTGTCAAAATGAATCTTCATGTGGGAAAGTGGTACAACTACCTACAAACAGAGCAGAGCCAGATGAAACTGTGTAGAAGGGCAGGTTTATCTAGATATACAGAGGTCAAAGTTGATTTACTTGGAGAGTGACTCATGAACAAATACAATAAATACAGATTAAATACCTGTAGAGCAGAATCTACTTGATACTGCATGTTTTGCACCATCTGTTCATCTGTATGTATGGGCTCTGCTTGGGTTCCAGCCCCATCCCCCACATCCTCAAGTTGTGTATATACGTTGTTCTTCAACTTTTCATTTAATCTTTTGAATGAAAAATATCATAACCTAAACAAATGCAGTCTGAAAAGACAGCTAATGCAGTTACAGATTTCAGACGTTCAGATATAATGTAATTGTCTTTTGCAAACAGTATCAAGAATTTAGATTTTAATACAAATTGTCAATTCCTAACCAAGCCAACACAATAGCTTATTTGTTACAACTAGGTGCTGCAAGATTCATCTTGTACCATTCCATCATGGATATAACAATGCTTTCAACCCCCTTTTCACATGCAGACATATTTTGATGCATCTGCTGTAGACGATTTTTGTTACGCAAAAGGAAAAATTGCACATAATAAGGACATTACAGCAGATGACTATAAACAATTGTTATAGTCATTGTTTATATTATCATATTATCGGAACAATTAGTTAATATTCATAATTTATTTTAATATTGCTTCTCGTAAAGGGCTTATGTTTTGTAAATTGTACATACTTGTTTGTTATTTACTATAGGCAAATGTGCCTGAATGTAATAACATATATTATATTGTATAAACCAACAAAGGCTAAGGAGTATTTTGATAACCGGTATATAAAAGTTTCTATTTCAGTCTAAAACACACCCATTGTCCAGACTGTACATCCCAATCCAAGTTATTGATTTAAGCCTTTCCCACATATAGACTCTTTGTGACGCCTCTGTAGCAGAAGACTTTTGAAAACATTGTGACAAAAGGGGAAATTGCTCAAAATGAGCAATTTCCCCTTATGTCACAATGTTTTCAATTCTATAAAAAAATAAATCCTTTCATTTTAAGAGATTTTAGCAATTTTTGTCCAGATGTTTTCAAAGTCATCTACTGCAGAATGTTTATATGTGGGAAAGGGTTAATTTGAATAAATTTGAGCATAGCACATCTGGTTATGGTTTACAGTACTAACAGAAACAGCATGATACCTTTCATTTTCTTGAACCACTCTTGCAACTTCAGGTCTCAGGCCAGTTAACTCCTCCTGCAAAACAAATGTAAATGTATACACACTTACTATCAATAAAGCTTAATCACTTATTCTTTTCAATCCTTTACCATATACATTATATTTGCCGCAGATGACTTTGAAAACATCTAGAAACAAGAGCACCGCCTGCGGGTGCCTGACGCTTGTCTGATATTGTCCTTTTGCGGTTTATTTATTTAATATAAAAAATCTTCAAATTCATAATGAATATCTACATTTTATAATGACGGCACACACCTGCTATTTTTCAAGTATTGAAACAAGATTTACCGTGTGGAAATAAATCCAAGTTCATATACATGATGAGGAAGATCTTCACTTCACATGGCTGTCACAATCAGTCAAGATCATAAACTGAGTCCTGTGTATGGACAGGCAAATGAGATTAGCCGATCAATGGCTGTTGATCAATCTCTATATATTTGATCACACTTTTATCTAGAATAAAGGGTTATTTACTGTTTTCCTATTTTTAGTAACAGTGACCTTGACCCCCAAAACACAATCCAATTAAAGATATTAATAATATTTTGAAGTACATTATGTTTCTATTATTTGGGAAAAATTTGAAATCAATGTAACAAAAAATGAAGAAACTATGTCTAATTCTCAAAATCGACCAAAATACATCAAAATTGATGTTTTTGACCCAAAAAAACATGCCCACTCAGCATCTTCATCATGCAATGTGACGAAGGTTATTATATGAACAAGATTTCCAAGTTTCAAAGTAATAGGTTTGATAGTTTCCATGTAAGTGACCTAAACGCAAAACTTAACCAACACCACCAATTCTCAACCAAATCGACCAAAATAAATCAAAATTTATGTTTTTACCTCTCAAAACAGGCCACACATGGCATCTTTAGCATACAATGTGAAGAAGGATATAAGATGAACAAGTTTTCCAAGTTTCAGAGTAATAGGTTGATTGTTTCCATGTAAGTGACCTAAACGCAAAACTTAACCAACACTGCCAATCAACCAAATGACTGATGATTTTTTAGGCCACACTCAGCGTCTTTAGCATAATAAGATGAACAAGTTTTCCAATACTCAAAGTATTAGGTTCTATAGTTTCCATGTAAGTGACTTAAACTCAAAACTTGACCAACGCTGTTCCTGACGCCGATCAAGTGACGACAATAACTTAGACGAGCTAAAAACTATTGAAAATCTCGATAAATAAATGTATAACTATTGAATACAGTTGAAAACATTGTGGCAAAGGGTGAAACTGCTCATGATGTTCAATTTCTCCTTTTGCCTCAATATTTTCATAAGTTGTCTGCTGCAGAGGGTCAGAAAGTGTCTATCGGTGGAAAAGGGTTAACCCTTTCCATCATATAGATGCTTTCTTAAGCCTCTGCAGCACACCTTTTTGAAAACATAGTGACAAAAGAAGAAATTGCTCAAAACAAGCTATTTCTCCTTTTGCCACAATGTTTTCTACTTTAAGTCATAGGTTATCCATTCAATTATAGAGATTTTTTTTTTTTTACACAATAAGTCATCTGCTGCAGAATGGTTGCATGAGGGAAAGAGTTAAGCTTCCTAGTTTTAGTTGGTTTTATAGTAAATTACCAGAAGTTTCATTGCATAGTATAAATAAGAGGCCCATGAGGGCCTATGCTCTACTGGGATGGTTCTTTGGTCATTTTGAATCCAGAGCATGTATGTATGGTGAAGATCAGATAGTAAATGGAGGCTCTATTGTGTTCACAAGCTGTATTGTAGCAATTTTGACAATTTCAAGGGCCATAATCCAGTCATGCAAGGGCACATCTGGCTGGTTTTCGAAAGAAACCGAGCTCTCATCAATATGTAACTACTACCTAAGTTTGGTGAAGATCAGATAGTAAATGGAGCCTCAATGTTTTCCACTTTTAGTCATAGGTTATCCATTTAATTATACAGATTTTCTATTTTTTGACAAAATATGTTCAGTCGTCTGCTGCAGAATTGTCGTATGAGGGAAAGGGTTAAAGTCTTTGGTATGATTTGACTGGGGATCAAACCCTGATATCCCACTCCAGAGGCAGAAGCTGTAGCACTACAAAATGGAGACAATATTGCTTGTTAGGGAATTTATTTCCATCAAGTAACCTATAGATCATTTCTCATAGTACTGCTCTAAGAGGCATTATCTTGGCTTCCTGCATGACACAAAGAACTAAATAACATTGTAAATTTCCGAGTTCTCTGTTATCCCATTGATTCAGAATGTAACTAGTAAAACATCAAACTCTTTATTTTATAGTATATACATGTACAATGTTATATAAATCAGAGCACTATTAGTAAGTTGTATCCTCCTCAAAAGGCATACTCCCGTTGGGACAATATTGTTGTCAACCCATTCCTACAGAAAACAAATCTGCAGCAAACAACTTTTAAAATATCGGAAAAATCTCTATGAATGAAGGCATAATGATTGAAGTCAGAAAAGTTGTTGCAAAAGGAGAAATTGCTCATTATGAGAAATTTCTTCTTTTGTCATACTATTTTAAAAAGGTCAGCTGCTGCAGATGCATCAAAATGTATCTGCATGTAAGAAAGGGTTAACAAAAAATTGATCTGAATTCTGCATTGAGATCAATCTCACCTCATATGCTGTAATAAGTTGTTGTTGCTCTTTAAGCTGGGCATCATATTCAGCTAACAGGGGAGACAATAAACTGAAAAATTGACATTTGCAAACATTAATCAATGGTTGTGGAGATAGAATTACTAAATTATCTTAAGTCCTGGCTCACATATTAAAAACCAAGAGGGCCATAATGTGCCTGGATTGCTCACCTGAGAAAAGCAATGTGGTTTGTCATTCCAACCACAATAAGTCATTCTTTTACCAATCAACATGGCTTGAAATAACAAGGAACATTTCTCCAAAATTGGTCAAATACTTTTGGATAAGAAGTTAAAGTTTTCACTATAGCCATAAAAAGTAAAACAGCCCGGCCCCGGATGGCCATGTCTATACACAAAGTCTTGCCAAAAAGTCTTGCCAAAAAACTGGCTGCTTTTTCACATAAATAGTATAGTGCCCATTGATGAATGACTGCTTGTCTCATTGACTTGTCAATTGTCGGAAATAAAGTTGGCTGAGCTGGGGTTTGAACTCAAAACCCCTGGATTGACAGCCCATTGCACTACTAACAGAGCTACTTGGCTCCACTGAAAGTCAGAAATCTTAATATATATTTTCTTAGGTTCTATGGGCTTACCTTTTGTCTGTTAACCATGGTGCTGGTGGTCCTTCAGGTAAAACACTCTGTAAATATATTTAAAATAAAAAAGGTAAAATACTATGTAAATATATTTAAAATAAAAAAAGGAAAACGGGAGTGAAATGTTGATAATATCGGAGTACATATTTTTAAATATATGAGCTGAAAAAAAGGCAAACTAATTTGAAGGTTGAATGTTGATACCTTATTATGTGTCACTACCTTGGTGAGGAATTGATTAGACTGCCCGCCTCAAGAGAGGGAGACCAGGATTTGATCCACAGTTGTGTCACACCAAGGACTTTAAAAATGGTAGTAGTATCAGGGATAACAATATGGCTAATGAGCTGGTATCAGGGTAAGCTTAACCCTTTCCCTCATACAACAATTCTGCAGCATATGAACATATTTTGTCAAAAAATAGAAAATCTCTATAATTGAATGGATAACTATGACTAAATGTGGAAAACATTGTGGCAAAAGAAGAAATTGCACGTTTTGTGCAATTTCTTCTTTTGTCACTATGTTTTCAAAAAGCAGTCTGCTGTAGAGGCGTCAGAAAGTGTCTATATGAGGGAAAGGGTTAATAGCAGCACTGGTAATTTACCTAGGAAACACTGTTTTGCCATCAGGGTACAATATGCAAGCAAGATTTCTTAACCAGAGCAATTTCTTCCTGAGACATACTTAACCTAAACTCATCCACTACAGGGTGAAGGTCCCTTTCAAAATGAGAGGGTTAAATTCCTAGGAGTGTATAATTAATTATTTCTCACATACAACAAATCTGCATGAGAAGAATTTAAAAACATCTAGACCAAAATATGAAATATCTCTTGAAAAGCGAGTTTTATGATTGGTAAGATTTTAGCAGTTTTTCCTCTTTTTTTCACCCTTTTCCTCATATAGACGCTTTCTGACGCCTCTACAGCAGAAGGCTTTTTGAAAACATAGTGACAAAAGAAGAAATTGCTCAAAATGAGCAATTTCTTTTTTTGCCACAATGTTTTCCACTTTTAGTCATAGGTTATCCATTTAAATATAGAGATTTTCTATTTGTTGACAAAATATGTTCAAAGTCAACTGCTGCAGAATTGTCGTATGAGGGAAAGGGTTAACAATGTTTTTGAATGTTGTCTGTTGCCCACAAAATGAGTCTGCAAGGTGGTAAAGGGTATATATTTCTCACCTCCTGATGCTCTGGTACTTCTGCATGATGTTGTCTATATGAGGAAAGTTGATGGTTCAGTCTGTGAACTGTAACATAACAATGAAATAAAATAAGTAGCCTTTAGGAGGGATTTGAGCTTGTCCATGGAAAAAAGGTACTAGCTGTGTGTTGTGGATAGTGTTGGTGCAGATCAACCTGTGCATCAGCCTGTCAGAATCATGACCTACAACGTTCAAACATTACTAACATAAGCTTATCAGAAATTTCTGTCAATTTGTGTATATTCTGCCATTTTGAGATAGAACAGATGAACAGGCTGATCTGAGGTTTTGCTTTTCAGAAATGTAAAACTTGCACCTTTTTCCCATGCACAGGCTAATTTGATACCACATTTCTCAATATCCCTCTATTTAAACCCTTTCTCACATAAAACTCACTGCTGCAGAAATTGAAAACATCAGGAGCAAATTCTCCTAAGACCTTCAGTCACAATGTTTTCAAAAGTTGCAGATGTGTCAAAATGTGACTGCAGGTTGGAAAGGGATGATCAGTGAACACCATAAAGTTACGGTAGGATATAATGACCACTAGTAATCTACACTGAGCATTTAATTTCCAATGCTTTTAAGTCATACTGTAACGTGAACCGGAGTTATGCAATCGCGGATCACCCATCCAGGCACTAACCGCGATGAACATTGCTTAACTTAAAGAAAAGGTGAACCACTCTACTAACTTCACTATATAAAAGCCGGCTTCCACAGCAAGGCTACATAGAAGTGATGTTTATACCTATACCCCATTCCCGTTACATTTCTCCCTCTTTTCTCCCTCGACTTCGACCCGAAGTCACACAACTGAACGCAAACAGTACCGTATACCAGAGCAAAGTATATGTAACAATACTGGGAACTACCAGGGTCCGGGGATGATGGTGATGTCACCCCAAAATCCCACTGCTGCCATCATTTGTAACGTGTACCGGAGTTAAGCCATCTCGGGTCACCCATATAGGCACTAACCGCGATGAATGTTGCCTAACTTAAAGAAAAGGTCAACCAATCTACCAACGTCTCTATAAAAGGAAGCTTCCACAGCAAGGCTGTAGAAGTGATATTTATACCTATACCCCGTTCCCATTACTATACCTTGACTTTAGATTATAAGTATTTTACAAGAATTTTTATCCTCACACCATTGTACCAGTTGTGTAAGTCTCTAAGACGGCAAGTAACTAGAATAAATATTAGTCTACATGACTTTCTTTTATAAGATTTTTGCTTGCTCACTTTATCATCTGTCATTTATTGGGCAATAACAAAATGAAAAATGCCTATGCGATGTCTTTCTATGTAGGACTAATTTACACTTTGATATGTATTGACCAGATATTCCTGATCTTCAGTATTGAGGGTAGATAGTTGATAGATAGTGTTGTATGAAGAAAGGGATGACGTTGTATAAGAAACAGAATAAGCAATCACAAATGGATATATGTTTTCGCAACGTTATCACAAATTATTATTGTTATTGTTTCTTGTTACATAACGTGCTTGTTGTCAACCTTTGGGTATGGATTAACACCATAAATTAATATGTGAGGACTTAATATAGAATATAGATCAAAACAACTTCCATTACCAAGTCTAAACTTGTATTTAATATGTTTAATGTCATTTAAACCTACCCTGGTCTTTAAGGAATAAGAGTTCTTCAGTAGACATTTTGACAAAAAAATTACTTTCATAAAGCAACTAAAATTATCGAAGAAAATATCAAGGCTATGTCTTTAAAATCAATTTTTCATAGAAGGTATGAGCATATTTGTAAATTGTCCACCATATTTGTTTACAGTTAGCGACGTCATGTAGGTTTATTTTACGGACCTTGCTGCCTTCTGAGTATGTTTGTTTGGTTGATGCTTTTGATTTTATTAAAGAGCTAATGTATTATTAGGTCTTTGAATTGATCTGTTCCGAAATAAAAAACTCATCTTTTTAAATGTTTACTCTCGACATTTTTATTATCATTGTGAAGAAATGAGACATTTATTTTAATTAGATGATGTATATTCCTCGGCCATATCGATAAAATAACACCTTAAAAACGAAGCATGTTCTCCCTTTCCTACAATGTATTCAAGTGTCATATATGTTTAAGTATGCAATGTAACTGTATCGAACAGATTAGCAATGTGTTAATATCCGGCCTGTTATACTCTTCGGTAGCAAGTGTCGCTTATCAAAAAGCACCACAATATAAATATCTATAGGTGAAAGATTGATACTTATATAAAACAAATAATAGTGAGGCAAATGGCAAAATTTCTTATTATGAGCTTGTTCTCCCATTGCTACAATGTGTTCAAGTGTCATATATGTGTTAATATTCAATGTACCTGTTGTAACATTACTATGTGATAATAAACTGTGAAAATTCTATATAACGGAATGTATCATAATCAAATACAGTATAAAATATCTTGGGGGAAGGAGAAATTGTTAATTTACTCCTTTTGTCACAATATTTTAAATATATGTTCATATAGAAGAGGCACATGTTATAATATCCTCAGATGTTATGTCTAATGGGATTAAGATGGGACTCTTATTTACACTATATACCCGTTTCAAAATTACAGACAGCCAATACTCGTGTCATGATCACCTAATTCTACAGTATGACTACATATGCTCAGTGAATGAAAATAAGGAAACTAAAACCAAATACAACTTCAATAAAGCAAATCACATTCTAATAAGTGACAAAATTAGTGAACTGGAATGGAAACAAGGGACAGAAGATGGAGTACAGGGGTCTTGGGACGATTTTAGAGAAAACCTTACCAATATAAAAGAAACACATATACCAATTAGTAAAATGAATCTCAAGAGGCTGTACCCCTACATCGACCTAGAAACAAAAAATGCAATTCACAAGAAAAAAATCGACATGGAAAAAATACTGCCACTGCAAGAACATTGTAACGTACAACAAGTACAAAAACGCCCGAAATAACGCAACTTACCTTATTAGAAAATCAAAATACAATTATGAAAAACAAATCGCTACGGACATCCAAAAAGATCCTAAAATTTTTTGGAAACTCATCCGAACAAATACAAAGACACTTTCGGGAAAAAGCTCTATGGAAATAAATGGTTCAAATTCTACAGATGATCAAGAAATTGCACAGGAACTAAACCGTCATTTCTGTACAGTCTTCACTAAGGAAGAAGAACCAATTCCGGAAGCCCACATACATGATTGTAATCACCTAGAGGACATCATAATTAATGAACAATCCACACTTAAGGTATTAAACGAAATAAATCCTTCAAAATCGCAAGGTCCAGATGAAATCCACCCAAGATTACTGTACGAATGCAAAGACCAACTTTAGAAACAATTAACATTAATATACAAAGCATCCCTTGAAGAAGGAAAATTACCGAAACAATGGAAATATGCCAATGTCACACCGATCTTCAAATCGGGAAAAAAATGTAGAGAATTACAGACCAATCAGTGTCACATCAATATGCTGCAGAGCAATAGAGAAATTAACTAGAAATACTGTGAGCAAAGCTCACTGAAGAATACCCCCCGCTCCCCTTGGAAGAGTCCGAGGCGTGTGATCTTCCTTCATGCATATCTACATATGATGTGTAACCTTCATGTAAAGTTTGAACCAAATCCATTGAGCCGTTTAGGAGGAGTAGTGCTTACAAGAAATGTGGAGGTATGTGCACAGGAGTCCCTCGCAGATAACCTCTAAGTTAAATTATCTCCCCTTGGAAGAGTCCGAGGCGTGTGATCTTCCTTCATGCATATCTACATATGATGTGTAACCTTCATGTAAAGTTTGAACCAAATCCATTGAGCCGTTTAGGAGGAGTAGTGCTTACAAGAAATGTGGAGGTATGTGCACAGGAGTCCCTCGCAGATAACCTCTAAGTTGAATTATCTCCCCTTGGAAGAGTCTGAGGCGTATGATCTTCCTTCATGCATATCTACATATGATGTGTAACCTTCATGTAAAATTTGAACCAAATCCATTGAGCCGTTTAGGAGGAGTAGTGCTTACAAGAAATGTGGAGGTATGTGCACAGGAGTCCCTCGCAGATAACCTCTAAGTTAAATTATCTCCCCTTGGAAGAGTCCGAGGCGTGTGATCTTCCTTCATGCATATCTACATATGATGTGTAACCTTCATGTAAAGTTTGAACCAAATCCATTGAGCCGTTTAGGAGGAGTAGTGCTTACAAGAAATGTGGAGGTATGTGCACAGGAGTCCCTCGCAGATAACCTCTAAGTTGAATTATCTCCCCTTGGAAGAGTCCGAGGCGTATGATCTTCCTTCATGCATATCTACATATGATGTGTAACCTTCATGTAAAATTTGAACCAAATCCATTGAGCCGTTTAGGAGGAGTAGTGCTTACAAGAAATGTGGAGGTATGTGCACAGGAGTCCCTCGCAGATAACCTCTAAGTTAAATTATCTCCCCTTGGAAGAGTCCGAGGCGTGTGATCTTCCTTCATGCATATCTACATATGATGTGTAACCTTCATGTAAAGTTTGAACCAAATCCATTGAGCCGTTTAGGAGGAGTAGTGCTTACAAGAAATGTGGACATACGGACAGACAGACAGACAGACAGACGGACAGACAGACGGACAGACAGACGGACAGACAGGGTGATTCCTATATACCCCCCCAAACTTTGTTTGCCGGGGGGTATAATAAGGAATGCCATAGTCAATCATCTAGAAAACAACAATTTATTATCTAAATACCAACATGGTTTCAGAAAAGGTAAATCCTGCACTACTCAATTACTCGAATGTATAGAAGACTGGACTACAAATCTAGACGAGAACAATGAACTAGATGTCATCTACTTGGACTTCAAGGCGGCATTTGACAAGGTTCCACACAAAAGACTACTAAAAAAAGTTTGGGCTCTAGGTATAATTGAGCTTTTTGTTCAGGAGTATTGGTCATGGAGTACAGTTTTGTATCATCAGCAAAGAGTTTTACTGTGCAGTTAAGAATGTCTGGGATGTCATTGATGAATATTAAGAATAAGACTGGTCCTATTACACTACCCTGTGGAACTCCACTTGTAACTTTTTCCCATGTTGAAATTTTTCCTTTAATGACCACTCTTTGGTGGCGTTCATTTAGAAAGTCTGTAACCCAGTTATACACTTTTCCTCTAAACAGGAAAATATCTTCACAGCTTGCGAGTGGGCCACAACGTGGCAAATGACATTCAACATGAAAAAATGTAAATCAATGCACATGGGTCCAAATTTGCCGAACGACTACTTCATGAAAGACTCACAAAATGTTAAATATAAAATCCAAGATGTACAACAGGAAAAAGACCTAGGAGTTACTTTTGACAATAAACTAAAATTCGAAACACACATAAATGCAAAAATCAATCTCGCAAATAGAAATCTGGGACTCAAAGTAAGAAATTTCTCATTTATGAACAAGGAAATGTTTCTACAATTGTACAAATCCCTAGTACGGCCTCATCTTGAGTACGCAACTGTAATTTGGGGACCGTCAAGCAAAAAACACGGAAAATCTATAAAAAACGTTCAAAGAAGAGCAACCAGGATCCTAGGTAATTTAAAGGGAAAATCTTACCCAGAAAGACTAATTGAACTTGGATTACCAACACTAGAATACAGAAGGCAAAGGACTGACTTAGTGCAGACATACAAACTAGTCAAAGAAATAGACAAAACATCGATGAAGCTTCTCAACATTTGCAGCGCTGTTGAGACAAGAGGACATAAATATAAAATATACAAACCGAGAGCAAATAAAGAAATAAGAAAAAACTGCTACAGTCATAGGGTTATCAATGACTGGAATAATCTCAAATCTCAAATAGTCGAGGCACCTTCACTTAATACATTCAAAGCGAGATTAAACAAACACTGGTATGTTACAAACAAATTCAATGCAAAATGTTATATTCCATACTAAATTAACAAAAAAAAAATTAATAAATAAAATTAAAAAAATACTAAAAGGAGTCGAGATCTAGGATTAAAGAAAGCAATAAATGTATAAAAGGTGAGAAAAAAGTTGTAAAAAATTAAACTGTGTATAGTGTAAAAAAGTTTTTAATAAATTTTACTGTACAAAATAAAATAAATAAGTACCGGTACATACAATAGTAGAAAAAACAACAAAAACAGTCTTGTATAAATAGACTGAGAATAGTTGTGATTTAAAGAAATCACATAATTCAAATATGGGAAAACAAATAATAAAAGGACCAAGAAAAGCATAAATGCTTATAAGCCATAAAACAGCTTATCAGGTTTCTAATTCTACATGAACTACATGAACTACATGATTACTGTAAGCGACAATCCAACACATGTAACCCTTTCCTTCATATCTGCAGCAGACGACTTCGAAAACATTTGGGAAATCCCTTTATATAAACATTTGCAACAAGGCATTTGCATTTTTGACATTAAATGTATTAAAATCGAATATGAAATAAAGAAGTTTAGTAAGGGGGCCGTGTTGGCCGGGATTTAAGGTGTAATTTTATCGATATGGCCGGGGAATACACATTGCTCTCATCAGAAGATTTTTCTCTATTTCTACCACTAACAGCCCCGTATAGTAAGACCGGACGGCGACCATCCGCGACCATACGGCGACCAAAAAAGGAAAAAGGTCGCCGGCAAACGTGAACACAATGCGAGAAAAAGTCCCAAACAATTACAAACTTGAAAAAAAGCCGCTCTTATCGCGACCTGTGCAATCATACAGCGTTCTCCAGGCGCGCCCGCCGCGACCTCTCCGTGGTTATGGCGTTCTATTGAATTCTATAGGATTGGCAACGGCAATCACCTGCGATCCCGCGACTATATAATCTGGTTAGATTTTCGAAAAATTTCAAGATGACCATTGTATAGTTATACTGTATAGTTGTGCGTTTGCTGAGTAGAAAAACGATGCCAAAGAAGCAAGCTACCAGAGACCAAGGCCGAGGCCGAGACAGCTCTGACAGAATTCACCTCGCCAGGTCCAGTCTCATCACCAGAGAGGGTATCCAGGAATGATGCTGCAGAGTGTGACACCCAGTCAGTGACTAGTCAGCGTGACAGTCCTACCCGAATGCTATAGAGCAAGAAGTCCAGGGTCTTAAGTGTTCTCGGTATAGAAGAAAAAGAAGCCATGGTTGAATGGATGAGGAAGTACTTCCTCTTGTACAACAACAACCTGGCTTCATACAAAGACAAGGGGAAGAACGACATATTGTGGGCTGAGCAAGCTACGCTGCTGGACAAAGATGTCTTGAATCTCACGGTGTGGTATCGGTCTATCCGGACCAGGTATGGCCGACTGGTGAAAACTAAATCCGGTGACGGACGCTGAAGCCTTGATTGGCTCGAACAACGTGGCAATACACATATATACCCAGCGGAAATGCACGAAGCCTCTCGAACTACTTACAATATCTACCGATACACGTATATTTTGTTTATCCACGGACACGTACTTGTTACCCCCACCGAGCCATGTAATACGCGGGGAATAATAATTGTATATATGAACAACTCAAGAAATCGAAGTGAATTACAATTGTAAAACACATGTTAGAACGGCTAACATGTTCGTTCGTCATTAACGGTCGCTGAGCCAGGTTCCGACAAATATACTTAACTGAAATGGATAACATGGCTGCGACATTCATGAAATGCACGAGCCTCTCGAACTACTTACAATATCTACCGATACACGTATATATTGTGTATCCACGGACACATACTCGTTACCCCCACCGAGCCATGTAATAAGCGGATGATAATAATTCGATATATGAAATTATTAATGCATTAAATTGCCCCATTTCTCTTGTATGCACTGTTGTATTTGCATTATACTTACCTTTATCATACCTTGCTTTCTCATTGTGTCTTTGCAGATCAAGTTTAAGCTAGCTGCGCAATGGCCTGCAGACTATAACGGAAAATCGCACGATCTTGATGATGAGATCAAGGCCATGACGTCAACTTATGCTCTCTCTAGGTGTTGGACGTTCGGCCCAAGCGCTTCTTATCCATGACCACTGCTGATGAGGAGAGACTCTCCGGGTCACACTGGAAGATAGGGGGCGTCAGTCGATGCAACTGCATGAGAACCTCATAGACCTTATCAAACCAACAGTGCATCTCATGGAGAGGTCAACATATAGGGACTGGGCATAGTCGGTGATTGGGGGCTACTCTACAAATTCCTGGATATGATCGACCGTGTCCGGATGGATGCCCAGTCCCAGTACCACGCTCAGCCACCCCAGTAGCAGCAATACAGCAACCCACAATCTGGCTCTTCCCAAACCAAGGAGTACCCCCAGTGGAAGCCTCCTCCCCAGTCCTGGCCAGTCACAGTTCAGTCGACTTCGGTGTGGAATTCGCAGAGCTCCAGTTGGGTCCAGTCCCAGATGGCACCGGAGACCACACTCGAGGAGATCACCACAGAACGCGTCAACTCCCACCAACACCAGCTGAATCGTTATGTGGGGTTTTCACTGACTCCTTCGTGGATGAAATGCGCCGGGGACCGGGTGGAAACAACAACAGTCAGAAATTAACTCTAAAATGTGAATTGGGACTAAAATGAATACTGGACAGTGCTTATTTTCTGTTTATATTTTATGTTTCATTTATGTTTACATTGTATTATTAAATGAATAGTATGACAATTACATACATATTTGTTGCAATTTTGACTTAGAATTATTACACGTATTGTTAATTTGTTAGTTCTCATTTCTAAGCGTTGAAAGGTAAAATGGGCCATTGTTCCTCACCTTAACCCTTTCCCACATACAACAAATCTGCAGCAAACAACTTTGAAAACATCTGTGTAAAGCTATGGAAAACCTCTATAAATAAATTGAAAAGAGTTGAAAACATGGTGTAAAAGGAGAACTTGCTCGTTTTGAGCAATTTCTTCTTTTGTCACCATGTTTTCAACAAGAGCGCCAAATGTCACAAAATACGTCCGTTCGTTTTTTTTTAGACCAAGTATGGTGATAATCGTCAGGCAAATTTAGATTGCGGACGCGGTTAGTACAGTTTTGGCCATTCCGAGAGACATACGTGTGTAGTGACTAAGATAACGTGGTAAGTTATCGAACCTGACCAAGATATTCTGCCCATCATCATATTGTCTAAATTTGGTGATGATCGGATAAAGGCTTCACAAGTTATTTAGCTGACAAGACCAACTTTAGATAATTTCTATAATTAAAGGGCAATAACTTTCGATTGACTATAGCGATTTGGCTAGTTATCGAACTTATCCGAGATATTATGCCAATACACATTCTGAACAAATTTGGTGATGACTGGACAAAGGCTTCTAAAGTTATTGAGCTGACAAGACCAATTTTAGGTAATTTCTATAATTAAAGGGCAATAACTCTCGATTGACTAAAGTGATATGACTAGTTATCGAACTTGTCCGAGATATTATGCCAATACATATTCTGACCAAATTTGGTGATGATTGGACAAAGGCTTCTAAAGTAGTTATTGAGCTGACAAGACCAATTTTAGGTAATTTCTATAAAGGGCGATAACTCTCGATTGACTAGAGCGATGTGTCTAGGTATCAACCTTGTCCGAGATATTATGCCATTACACATTCTGACCAAATTTGGTGATGTTGGACAAAGGCTTCTAAGGAGTTTTTGAGCTGACACGACCAATTTTAGATAATTTCTATAATTAAAGGGCGATAACTCTCCAGTGACTAAAGCGATATAGCTAGTTATCAAACTTGTCCGAGATATTATGCCAATACATATTCTGACCAAATTTGGTGATGATTAGACAACGGCTTCTAAAGTTATTGAGCTGAAAAGTCCAAATTTAGGTAATTTCTATAATTAAAGGGCAATAACTCTCAATTGACTAAAGCGATATAGTTATTTATCAAACTTGTCCGAGGTATTGTGCCATTACACATTCTGACCAAATTTGGTGATGATTGAAGAAAGGCTTCCAAAGATATTGAGCTGACAATACCAATTTTAGGTAATTTATATAATTAAAGGGCGATAACTCTCGATTGACAAAAGCGATATGGCTAGGTATCGAACTTGTTAGAGATATTATGCCACTACACATTCTGACAAAATATGGTGATGATTGGACAACGGCTTCTAAAGTTATTGAGCTGACAAGACCAATTTTAGGTTATTTCTATAATTAAAGGGCGATAACTCTCGATAGACTAAAGCGATATGGCTAGTTATCGAACTTGTTCGAGATATTATGCTAATATGCATTCTGACCATATTTAGTGATGATTGGACAAAGTCTTCTTAAGTTATTTAGCTGACAACATACTTGACGCCGCCCGCCCGCCCGTACCGGAAGTCACAAACAAACAAACCACATTTATGGAAAAACATCTCGCAAAAGGACCTATAGAAGCTAACGTTTATGTACATAGTCAGGGACTATGTCCCTGACATAATGTGCAATTCGGTCTCTATTACTATATAAATACTATATAAATGCTATAATACGATCCTTTTTTTCAAAACGGCCGTATAAAAAGCCTTCTGCTGCAGAGGGATCGGAAAGCGTCTTTATGAGGAAAATGGTTGACCTATGTCAAATGGACTATTGGCATCATGTATTTCAAAGTCACTGAACGAGCATTGTACACTTCGACGAATTTCTAATTGGCCACCATATAAAATATGATATTATGCGTCATATTTAATCAAAACATCTAAAGTTTGGTTATTTTTGTATAGTACACACCACCAATCTATCGATTTACAGAAAGAAAACACGTATTCATGTACAAAAGCATCCATGCGGAACGGTTGGTGCGAAAATAGCCTATGTGCTCGTTTTCCTCGTGCACGGCATGGTAGTTGTCGTATTTGGTAGGGATGTATACTTCGTGGATTGTCTTTTATGAAAAACATTACATATGGCGAGAATGAGCATTGCAGAACGCGCTCAAGCCGTCGGAATGATTCGTGCCGGCACCTTCCATCAGACAGGTATGTTACGCGTCGTTATAAAACTTGCAATATGTTTTATTATTTGTTATTTAGATCAAAATGTATCAATGAGGACAATGTGCCTTGCTGTAATTGCCTAACTATTCTCAATTGCACTATAAATTGATTCCCGGACCATGAAGGACAAGCTGCAGGACAAATTCTTCTGAAATCCTCCCTGTAAACTATTTATTTCGATTTCATGATTCAATTGATTCAAAATATTTTTTTCATACAGTTTTAATATTTTTGAACAGAGATATAGCTGGTATGAGTTTGGATCACATTCTTATAACCTCCCTTGTGGGGTGTAGTGATTATTCCCCTTTTCAATAATGCCGGACAGTATTCAAAATCACCCATAGCGTTAACGAAGTTTGTCAAAACATGTGCTAAATGATTTCCGCCAAATATAAGGTTTTCGTAATAAACTTCATCATTTTCACAGGCATTTTTCTTTTTACAAGTTTTTAGCCCGCCAGTACGAAGTACAGGAGAGCTTATGTGTTACCCCCGGCGTCGGCACCGTCGGCACCGTCGGCACCGTCGGCGTCGGCGGTGGCGTAGACACCTAGGTTTAAGGTTTGTGTTTAAGGTTTTCATTTGGGTTTTAAGGGTTTATACCTTTAGGAACCATTTGTCATCCATCTACGCACACCACTACACCCGTCCTGACCCTGGGTGAAGGTCAAGATAATTTCTACTTGGTTCTACTTGGTTCAGTTACAAGGTTTAAGGTTTGCGTTTAACGTTTAACATATCACTCTGCATTCACTATTATGACATTGATTGCTTTCATATTTAGTTTATACATTTAGGAACTATTGGTCATCCATCTACGCACACCACTACACCCGTTCTGACCCTGGGTCAAGGTCAAGGTCATTTCTACTTGGTTCAGTTACAAGGTTTAAGGTTTGCGTTTAACGTTTAACATATCACTCTGCAGTCACTATTATGACATTGATTGCTTTCATATTTAGTTTATACATTTAGGAACTATTGGTCATCCATCTGCGCACACCACTACACCCGTCCTGCACCTGGGTCAAGGTCAAGGTCATTTCTACTTGGTTCAGTTACAAGGTTTAAGGTTAGCGTTTAACGTTTAACATATCACTCTGCATTCACTATTATGACATTGATTGCTTTCATATTTAGTTTATACATTTAGGAACTATTGGTCCATCTACGCACCCCACTACACCCGTCCTGACCCTGGGTCAAGGTCAAGTTATATCAGAGTTATTGCCCCTTTTCTGTCAAAAAATCTAACTTTTTCGTCACGTTTTCAAATAACTTTTTTTCTACTCAAAGGATTAGATTGAAACTTCTGACAAATGTTTATATCAATGTGTGTGATTGGTTCACAAAAGGGAGATAATCCAAATAATTTTATATCAGAGTTATTGCCCCTTTTCTGTCAAAAAATTAAATTTTCAAATAACTTTTTTTCTACCCGAAGGATTGGATTGAAACTTCTGACAAATGTTACTTTTTTTTTTATTCGACGTCTGTCTGTCTATTTTTTTTTTTATCCGGCGTCTGTCTGTCTGTCTGTCCGTCACACTTTTTTCGTCACGTTTTCAAATAACTTTTGTTCTACTCAAAGGATTAGATTGAAACTTCTGACAAATGTTTTTATCAATGTGTGTGATGGGTTCACAAAAGGGCGATAATCCAAATAATTTTATATCAGAGTTATTGCCCCTTTTCTGTCAAAAATTTAAATTTTCAAATGACTTTTTTTCTACTCAAAGGATTGGATTGAAACTTCTGACAAATGTTTATATCAATGTGTATGATGGGTTCACAAAAAGGGGGATAATCCAAATATTTTTATATCAGAGTTATTGGCCCTTTTCTGTCAAAAATTTAATCTACTCAAAGGATTGGATTGAAACTTCTGACAAATGTTTATATCAATGTGTATGATGGGTTCACAAAAGGGGGATAATCCAAATATTTTTATATCAGAGTTATTGCCCCTTTTCTGTCAAATATTCAAATTACTTTTTTTCTGCTCAAAGGATTGGATTGAAACTTCTGACAAATGTTTATATCAATTTTTGAACTTGAACTTAGAATTTTTGTCAAAAGTATTGAAAAGGTGTATTATCTTGCAATAGGTGATACTGTGCGACTTTACCTAATACTTTAACTGTTCTGAAGTAGGCCCTGATATACGATGGCCCTGATAGGCGAGCTATATTGTCCTCCGACAACTCTTGTTAATGCGTTTTAACATCCTCTATTTTGATGTATACATTTGGACAATGTGTATTGACACGGTCACTTACTTCGTTTATTGTTTCAATAACACTTTCGGCACGTTTTATGATATCATTATTATAACAAAAGTGAAGGTCTTTGAAGTATGCTGCCCAGCCTCTATTAATATCTCAGGGTGATTGTCAGTGTTTGTCCTTGAATATCATTTCAAATGTTGGCTGTGGTTTCGTTTTCCTCTTTCTATTCACTAGCTTCCAAAAGGCACAGCTATCCGTTTCAGCATAGCGGTCAAATTCTTCTTCTAAATCATTAAGATATTTTTGCACCTTTTGTCTATGGGCTCTGCGAAACTCACGTTTGGCAGATTTATATTGTATATATAATGTGTGATCATCATGCGGTCGGTTTCCGTTAATCCATCGCGTGCGTTGATTTTTAACAATATTCTGTATAGAGGTGAGGTTATCATCCCAATAGGGTTGTATGAATGGTTTATAAGTCGACCTGGGTATACATTTTACAACCGCGTCTTTAATTACCATACAACTCTTTCGTAAAGACAGTCTATAGCCTGTTTACTTGTAATATTAAATTCAACGAATTCATGAAGGGAAGTACTATCCCTTAGGTATTGAGTGTATAATAAAATATTAACATTTTTCCAAATAACAGTACTTTCATTATTATTCTGATTTTGTAATTGTTCGTACTGTACATCACCTTCAATCACGCATGATATAGATACGTTTAAGGAATGATCATCGTGTATAATAAAGTATTGTACTCGGGGTAGGTCAATTGATGACACAAATACATAATCAATAAGCGTTTCTCTCGCACTATTATAAGGCACGTTACTGTACGCAGGACATTTGCACAATGGGAGCCAATTCACGGGGATCAAGTATAACGCTAATAATGATTGACACAGTAATTTACGCCTGTTATCGAGGATCATTTTCAAACACTCAGTCCGTATCGGTATTTCTTCTGTATTGAAATCGCCCATCAATACAATATTACCTCGACCACTATAATCATACAATGTGTTTTCTATTTCTTTTAGAGAAAGTTTATATTTACGTATTGGGTGGTTTTTACATGGCATGTAAACTTGGAATATGTAATAGTAACATCCCGGGCTATACATAAATTGCATCCCGGTAATACTGTTACAGTTTCGAGTTGAAGCCCTACTCGATAAAGATTTTTTCCACATTATACATAGACCACCGTTACCGACTTTTCGATTACTTATAACATCTAAATCTGGTTCTGACATTGCGTACTTGTTGTTTATCGAGTTTAAAAAGTGTAAATTGTGTCTGAACAGCCAATGCTCACTTAGTCCACAGAAATCTACTCCAGTTTTGTTAAGGAAATCACTTAAGTAGCTAGAGCTTGACATCATTCCTGTCGCGTTCCAAGTTGCAACACGTACATTTTGTTGTGAAGCCATTTAATTGTTATGGTTTTTATGCTCCCTATTTCACATTGGTAGCGTGATAGTTTAATCTACGTATTTACAACCACTCAATGGAGTGTATCGTTTCTGGTTTGCTATGTCTTGTTCACTCATGAAGTTGTCGTTAGGCTCGAACTGGCGTCTGCTATGGAACGAGTTTTTGTTTCGAGTTGTAAAATGTGGTTGCCATGCACGACAGAATACACCCCATGGCCAGAAATATGGGTCGTCTGTCAAATAATCTGCATTTCCATCATCTTCAACGTTCACGCTTATTATGGCCTTGTCACATTTGTAGTTACGGAAAACTACTACTTTTGTCACGTTACGGTTGACACCCTGATCTGCAATATAATTTGATATATGCTGTTCGGTTATACTAGGCATAAATCCACCTACAAAGAATGATTTCATTTTCCTTTTGATATAACATTCAAATAAAACAGGCTTTCGTTATTATGAAGTACCTTCTCAGGTGGAGAATAACCCTTGTTATAGCGGGTTTGAGTGTTTTTGTGGTGTTTGCTTTCTTCGATTTCTTGATTGATTATAGCAAAGTTAACTTTTCGACCAATATAAGTTTTACCTCGTTTTTTTGTGAGGGACATACGTGTCGGGCCGCAACTTTTCGGTTACATCACGACTAGTTACTATATATACAGTTGGTATTTTCATGTTGCCAAATGTAGACTCTTGCTCCATTTTGTTATTGTCATATTCGATTATCAAATTTGGGTCTTGAGCTAAATTGCAGCCATAATTCTGCGTATTGGTGCAGTCATCCATATTTTCCTCACCAGATGACTGATTCTGTGTTTTATATGGACCGCAAATACAGTAAACCTCTTAAGGGTAACAAACCGTGTTCGACGCGTTCATTTAAGGCGACTCTTGATAACATTTGGAGAAAAGGATAACTAGGTCTGGTCAAAGTTAGGACTTTAAGCAGACGACTCAATATCGTATCATGTTCTATCAGTTAACCTGATGCATTGGTAATTTATAATTACTTAATATATGTCTATTTCCTTTATTGAATACTTCTCTTTCGTTTCGGTGAAGTTTTCTATTAGAGGTCTGACAGTTAAATTTACATAGCGACGTATATGTACAGCTGTATTATATTCGTATTTCTCCGCATTGTTTTTTTGTTTTTTCTCATTTCCTTTATACGTTTGTAAATTATTGCTCTTCATAATATGGAGGAAATAAAGATTTAAATAAATATATAAATCTTCAGATCTATATACGAGCGAGCGAAGTTTAGGTCTGGATTTAATGAGATTGGGTGATAGGCTACACCTTCTTTCACACAGGAGTTTTCTGATTCTAGTGTGAAACGTTCAATTAATGAAACGTTCAATTAATAAAACGTTCAATTAATAAAACGTTCAATTAATAAAACGTTCAATTAATAAATGTTACTATAATTCGTGTACAAATCTTTTAACATTCTAACAACATTTAATTTGTTCTTTGAAAACAAGACCTTGGTTCTATAGATAAAAATAGTCCATTGTTTTAAATTTGTTAATAAACTGTAACGTTTCCTTCAAATAGATCATTTCGAGGGCTTGGCATGAAACGGTTGTAACTAAAAACCTATTTTAAAAACCCTGGTTTTGGGGCAATTTTGACCCCTTCGTAAACAATGCAAATTTAGATGCCATTGCTCAGAACGAGCAATGGCACCTAAATTGCCATTGTCTACCAAGAAAAACTATTTAACGCTTATAAAGACTTTAAGGCGAGGTGATTAACTTTGGTACAAAAATACCAATTTTAGTTACAACCGTTTCACGCCAAGCCCTCGATTTTCTATGGAACGAGGTGGAATTGAGAGTGTACATTTCATTGACCGCATTTGGAGAACACTTACCATGTTTGATAAGTATGTCAAACCCTAGCTACAAGATAAACAAACAAAACACTTCCAAGTTGGAGCTTTATTTACATAATTTTGTCCACCATCTTCCTCAAAAGAGATCATTATACGGAAAATTTCTACACAAAATTAGCTCTGGAAAACTAGAACGGATGTTATCTTTGAATCTTTTTGTTATCTATCGAACTGCTCTTTTTTCAGTTAACCGGGAATCTTTCATTTTCTTTATTATCTCCAAAAGTATATAATATGTTTGTATTCAAAAGGTTTATGTGTTTTTCCAATACGTCGGGGGTTTTGTGGTGGGCGTGCACAACTGGATTTTGTTTAGGATATGGTTGTGACCGTGTGACATTTGAGCCCCGAAATGTTGCCTAACCGGGAGGTTATTGTCTCCAAAAATAGATATACACTATTCAATAGATCGAAATCGCATTTAAAGTCAAACATTTGTTTTTGTAGCTAATACAGGGGACGGCCGGAAGTTTTTAAAAAGCAAGGCCACACTACATTTCATATAACATGCTTTAACCCTTTACCTGATACAACAAATCCGAAGCAGACGACTTTGAAATACTCTCCAGACAAAAATAGTCAATAATTCTATAACTGATGGTTTAATTATTGAATAGAGATGAACAAATTGTGGCGAAAGGAGGAATTGCTCATTATAAGCAATTTCTCCATTTTCCACAATGTATTCAAATGTCGTCTGCTGCAGAGGCGTCAGAAAGCGTCTGTAAGTGGAACAGGATTAACATAATAGTAGAGCGTACGCCTCGGATGAATGAGGTCACGAGTTTAATCCCCGACGGGGTCATACCAACTACTCAAAGTTGGTACTGATGGATTTCCCTTCATGGTGCTCAGGATTGTGAGGTTAGCATAACGACTGACTCGCTCAGGGGCGTAGTTTGGCAATAACCAATGTGTAGACCGTCACGTGAGAAAATCAACATTGTGGACTGCGTAAAGTATCGACCCGGATCAGCCTAAACATGCCACACAGGCGTACCTGGTTATACACTTTTCGCCTCCTGTGGATTTTCTGTTTCAGGAATCACTACTCTATCTATCCCCCCTTAGACGGAATGTGTCGGCCGGATCAGCCTAAACATGCCACACAGGCGTACCTGGATATACACCTTTCGCCTCCTGTGGATTTTCTGTTTCAGGAATCACTACTCTATCTATCCCCCCTTAGACGGAATGTGTCGGCCGGATCAGTCTGCGCGGACAGCGCAGGCTGATATGGTCGATACAATACGCAGATGTGTATCGCCGCAGCTGAATTTTGGGGCATTTTAGAAAGAATGTGTAGGCACGTGCTTATAGTGCCTAAAGGGAGCTACGCCCCTGTCGCTGATGTTATGATAAATAGATCAGGTGTAATGGTATCTTCTTCTGGTATAGCCGTGGTATAACTGATCACTTGTTGATAGCTGCATCAATATATACTCCCCAAGAGAATTACGCAATAAATGACTCTTACTTTCAAAGTTACTAAGAGGTCTAGTATATATCTGATCTTTCTAGGCATTTACAATGCGTATTTTACAAAGAGATCTAGTATATATTTGATCTTTCTATGCATTTACAATGCGTATTTTACAAAGAGATCTAGTATATATCTGATCTTTCTAGGCATTTATAATGCGTATTTTACAAAGAGATCTAGTATATATATTTGATCTTTCTAGGCATTTATAATGCGTATTTTACAAAGAGATCTAGTATATATCTGATCTTTCTAGGCATTTATAATGCGTATTTTACAAAGAGATATAGTATATATTTGATCTTTCTAGGCATTTATAATGCGTATTTTACAAAGAGATATAGTATATATTTGATATTTCTAGGCATTTATAATGCGTATTTTACAAAGAGATCTAGTATATATTTGATCTTTCTACGCATTTATAATGCGTATTTTACAAAGAGATCTAGTATATATTTGATCTTTCTAGACATTTATAATGCGTATTTTACAAAGAGATCTAGTATATATTTGATCTTTCTAGGCATTTATAATGCGTATTTTACAAAGAGATCTAGTATATATTTGATCTTTCTAGGCATTTATAATGCGTATTTTACAAAGAGATATAGTATATATGTGATCTTTCTAGGCATTTATAATGCGTATTTTACAAAGAGATATAGTATATATTTGATATTTCTAGGCATTTATAATGCGTATTTTACAAAGAGATCTAGTATATATTTGATCTTTCTAGGCATTTATAATGCGTATTTTACAAAGAGATCTAGTATATATTTGATCTTTCTAGGCATTTATAATGCGTATTTTACAAAGAGATCTAGTATATATTTGATCTTTCTAGGCATTTATAATGCGTATTTTACAAAGAGATCTAGTATATATTTGATCTTTCTAGGCATTTATAATGCGTATTTTACAAAGAGATCTAGTATATATTTGATCTTTCTAGGCATTTATAATGCGTATTTTACAAAGAGATCTAGTATATATTTGATCTTTCTAGGCATTTATAATGCGTATTTTACAAAGAGATCTAGTATATATTTGATCTTTCTAGGCAGTTACAATGCGTATTTTACAAAGAGATCTAGTATATATTTCATCTTTCTAGCCAATTACAATGCGTATTTTACAAAGAAATCTAGTATATATATATGATCATTCTAGGCATTTATAATGCGTATTTTACAGAGAGATCTAGTATATATTTGATCTTTCTAAGCAGTTAAAATGTGTATTTTACAAAGAGATATAGTATATATTGGATCTTTCAAGGCATTTATAATGCGTATTTTACAAAGAGATCTAGCATATATGTGATCTTTCTAGGAATTTACACTGCGTATTATACAAACATATCTAGTATATATTCGATCTTTCTAGGCATTTATAATGCGTATTTTACAAAGAGATCTAGTATATATTTGATCTTTCTAGGCATTTATAATGCGTATTTTACAAAGAGATCTAGTATATATTTGATCTTTCTAGGCAATTACAATGCGTATTTTACAAAGAGATATAGTATATATGTGATCTTTCTAGGTATTTATAATGCGTATTTTACAGAGAGATATAGTATATATTTGATCTTTCTATGCATTTATAATGCGTATTTTATAAAGAGATCTAGTATATATTTGATCTTTCTAGGCATTTATAATGCGTATTTTACAAAGAGATCTAGTATATATTTGATCTTTCTAGGCAATTACAATGCGTATTTTACAAAGAGATATAGTATATATGTGATCTTTCTAGGCATTTATAATGCGTATTTTACAGAGAGATATAGTATATATTTGATCTTTCTATGCATTTATAATGCGTATTTTATAAAGAGATCTAGTATATATTTGATCTTTCTAGGCATTTACAATGCGTATTTTACAAAGAGATCTAGTATATATTTAATCTTTCTAGGCAGTTACAATGCTTATTTTACAAAGAGATCTAGTATATATTTGATCTTTCTAGGCATTTACAATGCGTATTTTACAGAGAGATATAGTATATATTTGATCTTTCTATGCATTTATAATGCGTATTTTATAAAGAGATCTAGTATATATTTGATCTTTCTAGGCATTTACAATGCGTATTTTACAAAGAGATCTAGTATATATTTAATCTTTCTAGGCAGTTACAATGCTTATTTTACAAAGAGATCTAGTATATATTTGATCTTTCTAGGCATTTACAATGCGTATTTTACAAAGAGATCTAGTATATATTTGATATTTCTAGGCATTTATAATGCGTATTTTACAAAGAGATTTTGTATGTATGTGATCTTTCTAGGCATTTATAATGCGTATTTTACAAAGAGATCTAGTATATATTTGATCTTTCTAGGCAGTTACAATGCGTATTTTACAAAGAGATCTAGTATATATTTGATCTTTCTAGGCAGTTACAATGCGTATTTTACAAAGAGATCTAGTATATATTTGATCTTTCTAGGCAGTTACAATGCGTATTTTACAAAGAGATCTAGTATATATTTGATCTTTCTAGGCAGTTACAATGCGTATTTTACAAAGAGATATAGTATATATTTGATCTTTCTATGCAGTTACAATGCGTATTTTACAAAGAGATATAGTATATATTTGATATTTCTAGGCATTTATAATGCGTATTTTACAAAGAGATCTAGTATATATTTGATTTTTCTAAGCAGTTATAATGCGTATTTTACAAAGAGATCTAGTATATATTTGATCTTTCTAGGCATTTATAATGCGTATTTTACAAATAGATCTAGTATATATTTGATCTTTCTAGGCATTTACAATGCGTATTTTACAAAGAGATCTAGTATATATTTGATCTTTCTAGGCATTTATAATGCGTATTTTACAAAGAGATCTAGTATATATTTGATTTTTTCTAGGTGGTTACGATGCGTATTTTACAAAGAGATCTATTATATATGTGATCTTTCTAGGTATTTACAATGCATATTTTACAAAGAGATCTAGTATATATTTGATCTTTCTAGGCAGTTACAATGCGTATTTTACAAAGAGATCTAGTATATATTTGATCTTTCTAGGCATTTACAATGCGTATTTTACAAAGAGATCTAGTATATATTTGATCTTTCTAGGCATTTATAATGCGTATTTTACAAAGAGATCTAGTATATATTTGATTTTTCTAGGTGGTTACAATGCGTATTTTACAAAGAGATCTATTATATATGTGATCTTTCTAGGTATTTACAATGCATATTTTACAAAGAGATCTAGTATATATTTGATCTTTCAAGGCAGTTACAATGCGTATTTTACAAAGAGATCTAGTATATATTTGATCTTTCTAGGCATTTTTAATGCGTATTTTACAAAGAGATCTAGTATATATTTGATCTTTCTAGGTATTTATAATGCGTATTTTACAAAGAGATCTAGTATATATTTGATCTTTCTAGGCATTTACAATGCGTATTTTACAAAGAGATCTAGTATATATTTGATCTTTCTGGGCATTTACAATGCGTATTTTACTAAGAGATCTAGTATATTTTTGATCTTTCTAGGCAATTACAATGCGTATTTTACAAAGATATCTAGTATATATTTGATCTTTCTAGGCATTTACAATGCGTATTTTACAAAGAGATCTAGTATATATTTGATCTTTCTAGGCATTTACAATGCGTATTTTACAAAGAGATCTAGTATATATTTGATCTTTCTAGGCATTTATAATGCGTATTTTACAAAGAGATCTAGTATATATGTGATCTTTCTAGGCATTTACAATGCGTATTTTACAAAGCCAGAATCGTAAGAAATAGAGAAAAGGGTTTGTTACAAAGAAGCTATTTAACTCGGAAAAGGAAACCCTTATCCGAGGTTCGAACCCGTAACTCTGTGCGCTTCGCTACGTACAGATCTAAAAGCTTTATCTGTGGACAATCCGTTTTAAACAACATACGATACTTGATTGTTGTTCTATCGAAAATCTAAATTTAGAAGACAACGTCAATGATTGCCAAGTTATTTTCTAATGTCACATCAGGACGAAAAATTCTGAAATGTCAAGGTTCTTGGAGAGTACAACATATTTGTTATTGTTAGTCCTAATAAATTAAACATTTTCTGCTTGCCCTGACCGTTCACCGACAAAAAAACAGCCATTTTAGTAGAAAGCGAGCCGTTCTATGTATTGTCATATTTGGAATTGTCGTCTGTAAAATGCTGATGACATCACTGACATCGGAAATCACATTATTGCTTTATCTGAAATATTCTCTACTACAGATAAAGTGATGAACAAAATATTTTGAGTTCTTTACAATAATTATACTTTCATTTATGGAGATTTTCCATTACTTTACTTACATGATTGGAAGTCGTCTGTATATTTGTTGTAGTAGTAGTTTTATATTTTATTTAAATGACACGTAACACAAGTTATACATACAATATAATAATACAACAGTATAACATTTACATGTGTTAGTAATAATTGTACATATTGGGCGTATTACCCAGCCATATATGTTGTATGTGGAAAAGAGTTAAAACTATTCTAGTTCAAACTTAATTGTATTTTCAACATATTTTGAGTTATATCACGGCGTTTCCATGGTAAGTAACCAGTACTACTGGTTACTTTTATTCCATCGTTCAGTTATATCAGGGCGTTTCCTGGGTAAGTTACCAGTATTACTGGTTACTTTTATTCCATCGTTCAGTTATATCACGGCGTTTCCTGAGTAAGTAACCAGTACTACTGGTACTTTTATTCCATCGTTCAGTTATATCACGGCGTTTCCTGGGTAAGTTACCAGTACTACTGGTACTTTTATTCAATTGTTCAGTTATATCTCGGCGTTTCCTGGGTAAGTAACCAGCACTACTGGTACTTTTATTCCATCGTTCAGTTATATCTCGGCGTTTCCTGGGTAAGTTACTAGTACTACTGGTACTTTTATTCCATCGTTCAGTTATATCTCGGCGTTTCCTGGGTAAGTGACCAGTACTACTGGTACTTTTATTCCATCGTTCAGTTATATCTCGGCGTTTCCTGGGTAAGTTACTAGTACTACTGGTACTTTTATTCCATAGTTCAGGGTAAGTAACCAGTACTACTGGTACTTTTATTCTATCGTTCAGTTATATCTCGGCGTTTCTTGGGTAAGTAACCAGTACTACTGGTACTTTTATTCCATCGTTCAGTTATATCTCGGCGTTTCCTGGGTAAGTTACTAGTACTACTGGTACTTTTATTCCATAGTTCAGGGTAAGTAACCAGTACTACTGGTACTTTTATTCTATCGTTCAGTTATATCTCGGCGTTTCCTGGGTAAGTTACTAGTACTGGTACTTTTATTCCATCGTTCAGTTATATCTCGGCGTTTCCTGGGTAAGTTACCATTACTACTTGTACTTTTATTCCATCGTTCAGTTATATCTCGGCGTTTCTTGGGTAAGTAACCAGTACTACTGGTACTTTTATTCCATCGTTCAGTTATATCTCGGCGTTTCCTGGGTAAGTTACTAGTACTACTTGTATTTTTATTCCATCGTTCAGTTATATCTCGGCGTTTCCTGGGTAAGTAACCAGTACTACTGGTACTTTTATTCCATCGTTCAGTTATATCTCGGCGTTTCCTGGGTAAGTTACCAGTACTACTGGTTACTTTTATTACATCGTTCAGTTATATCTCGGCGTTTCCTGGGTAAGTAACCAGCACTACTGGTACTTTTATTCCATCGTTCAGTTATATCTCGGCGTTTCCTGGGTAAGTTACTAGTACTACTGGTACTTTTATTCCATCGTTCAGTTATATCTCGGCGTTTCCTGGGTAAGTGACCAGTACTACTGGTACTTTTATTCCATCGTTCAGTTATATCTCGGCGTTTCCTGGGTAAGTTACTAGTACTACTGGTACTTTTATTCCATAGTTCAGGGTAAGTAACCAGTACTACTGGTACTTTTATTCTATCGTTCAGTTATATCTCGGCGTTTCCTGGGTAAGTTACTAGTACTACTGGTACTTTTATTCCATCGTTCAGTTATATCTCGGCGTTTCCTGGGTAAGTTACCATTACTACTTGTACTTTTATTCCATCGTTCAGTTATATCTCGGCGTTTCTTGGGTAAGTAACCAGTACTACTGGTACTTTTATTCCATCGTTCAGTTATATCTCGGCGTTTCCTGGGTAAGTTACTAGTACTACTGGTACTTTTATTCCATAGTTCAGGGTAAGTAACCAGTACTACTGGTACTTTTATTCTATCGTTCAGTTATATCTCGGCGTTTCCTGGGTAAGTTACTAGTACTACTGGTACTTTTATTCCATCGTTCAGTTATATCTCGGCGTTTCCTGGGTAAGTTACCATTACTACTTGTACTTTTATTCCATCGTTCAGTTATATCTCGGCGTTTCTTGGGTAAGTAACCAGTACTACTGGTACTTTTATTCCATCGTTCAGTTATATCTCGGCGTTTCCTGGGTAAGTTACTAGTACTACTTGTATTTTTATTCCATCGTTCAGTTATATCTCGGCGTTTCCTGGGTAAGTAACCAGTACTACTGGTACTTTTATTCCATCGTTCAGTTATATCTCGGCGTTTCCTGGGTAAGTTACCAGTACTACTGGTTACTTTTATTACATCGTTCAGTTATATCACGGCGTTTCCTGAGTAAGTAACCAGTACTACTGGTACCTTTATTCCATCGTTCAGTTATATATCGGCGTTTTCTGGGTAAGTAACCAGTACTACTGGTATTTCTATTCCATCGTTCAGTTATATCTCGGCGTATCCTGGGTAAGTAACCAGTACTACTGGTACTTTTATTCCATCGTTCAGTTATATCACGGCGTTTACTGGGTAAGTTACCAGTACTACTGGTACTTTTATTCCATCGTTCAGTTATATCACGGCGTTTACTGGGTAAGTTACCAGTACTACTGGTACTTTTATTCCATCGTTCAGTTATATCTCGGCGTTTCCTGGGTAAGTCTTTTATTCCATCGTTCAGTTATATCTCGGCGTATCCTGGGTAAGTCACCAGTACTACTGGTACTTTTATTCCATCGTTCAGTTATATCTCGGCGTTTCCTGGGTAAGTAACCAGTTCTACAGGTTACTTTTATTCCATCGTTCAGCTATATCACGGCGTTTCCTGGGTAAGTTACTAGTACTACTGGTACTTTTATTCCATCGTTCAGTTATATCACGGCGTTTCCTGGGTAAGTAACCAGTACTACTGGTACTTTTATTCCATCGTTCAGTTATATCACGGCGTTTCCTGGGTAAGTAACCAGTACTACTGGTACTTTTATTCCATCGTTCAGTTATGTTACGGCGTTTCCTGGGTAAGTTACCAGTACTACTGGTACTTTTATTCCATCGTTCAGTTATATATCGGCGTTTCCTAGGTAAGTTACTAGTACTACTGGTACTTTTATTCCATCGTTCAGTTATATCTCGGCGTTTCCTGGGTAAGTAACCAGTACTACTTGTACTTTTATTCCATCGTTCAGTTATATCTCGGCGTTTACTGGGTAAGTTACCAGTACTACTGGTACTTTTATTCCATCGTTCAGTTATATCACGGCGTTTCCTGGGTAAGTTACCAGTATTACTGGTTACTTTTATTCCATCGTTCAGTTATATCACGGCCTTTCCTGAGTAAGTAACCAGTACTACTGGTACTTTTATTCCTTCGTTCAGTTATATCACGGCGTTTCCTGGGTAAGTTACCAGTACTACTAGTACTTTTATTCAATTGTTCAGTTATATCTCGGCGTTTCCTGGGTAAGTAACCAGTACTACTGGTACTTTTATTCCATCGTTCAGTTATATCTCGGCGTTTCCTGGGTTAGTTACTAGTACTACTGGTACTTTTATTCCATCGTTCAGTTATATCTCGGCGTTTCCTGGGTAAGTAACCAGTACTACTGGTACTTTTATTCCATCGTTCAGTTATATCTCGGCGTTTCCTGGGTAAGTAACCAGTACTACTGGTACTTTTATTCCATCGTTCAGTTATGTTACGGCGTTTCCTGGGTAAGTTACCAGTACTACTGGTACTTTTATTCCATCGTTCAGTTATATCTCGGCGTTTCCTGGGTAAGTAACCAGTACTACTGGTACTTTTATTCCATCGTTCAGTTATATCACGGCCTTTTCTGAGTAAGTAACCAGTACTACTGGTACTTTTATTCCATCGTTCAGTTATATCACGGCGTTTCCTGGGTAAGTTACCAGTACTACTAGTACTTCTATTCAATTGTTCAGTTATATCTCGGCGTTTCCTGGTTAAGTTACCATTACTACTTGTACTTTTATTCCATCGTTCAGTTATATCTCGGCGTTTCCTGGGAAAGTAACCAGTACTACTGGTTACTTTTATTCCATCGTTCAGTTATATCACGGCGTTTCCTGGGTAAGTTACCAGTATTACTGGTTACTTTTATTCCATCGTTCAGTTATATCACGGCGTTTCCTGGGTAAGTTACCAGTACTACTAGTACTTTTATTCAATTGTTCAGTTATATCTCGGCGTTTCCTGGGTAAGTAACCAGTACTACTGGTACTTTTATTCCATCGTTCAGTTATATCTCGGCGTTTCCTGGGTAAGTTACTAGTACTACTGGTACTTTTATTCCATCGTTCAGTTATATCTCCGCGTTTCCTGGGTAAGTAACCAGTACTACTGGTACTTTTATTCCATCGTTCAGTTATATCTCGGCGTTTCCTGGGTAAGTTACTAGTACTACTGGTACCTTTATTCCATCGTTCAGTTATATCTCGGCGTTTCCTGGGAAAGTAACCAGTACTACAGGTACTTTTATTCTATCGTTCAGTTATATCTCGGCGTTTCCTGGGTAAGTTACTAGTACTACTGGTCGCTTTATTCCATCGTTCAGTTATATCTCGGCGTTTCCTGGGTAAGTAACCAGAATTACTGGTACTTTTATTCTATCGTTCAGTTATATCTCGGCGTTTCCTGGGTAAGTTACTAGTACTACTGGTACTTTTATTCCATCGTTCAGTTATATCTCGGCGTTTCCTGGGTAAGTTACCATTACTACTTGTACTTTTATTCCATCGTTCAGTTATATCTCGGCGTTTCCTGGGAAAGTAACCAGTACTACTGGTACTTTTATTCAATTGTTCAGTTATATCTCGGCGTTTCTTGGGTAAGTAACCAGTACTACTGGGACTTTTATTCCATCGTTCAGTTATATCTCGGCGTTTCCTGGGTAAGGTACTAGTACTACTGGTACTTTTATTTCATCGTTCAGCTATATCTCGGCGTTTCCTGGGTAAGTAACCAGTACTACTGGTACTTTTATTCCATCGTTCATTTATATCACGGCATTTCCTGGGTAAGTAACTAGTACTACTGGTACTTTTATTCCATCGTTCAGTTATATCTCGGCGTTTCCTGGGTAAGTAACCAGTACTACTGGTACTTTTATTCCATCGTTCAGTTATATCACGGCGTTTCCTGAGTAAGTTACTAGTACTACTGGTACTTATATTCCATCGTTCAGTTATATCTCGGCGTTTCCTGGGTAAGTAACCAGTACTACTGGTACTTTTATTCCATCGTTCAGTTACGTTACGGCGTTTCCTGGGTAAGTTACCAGTACTACTGGTACTTTTATTCCATCGTTCAGTTATATCTCGGCGTTTCCTGGGTAAGTAACCAGTACTACTGGTACTTTTATTCCATCGTTCAGTTATATCTCGGCGTTTCCTGGGTAAGTAACCAGTACTACTGGTACTTTTATTCCATCGTTCAGTTATATCACGGCGTTTACTGGGTAAGTTACCAGTACTACTGGTACTTTTATTCAATTGTTCAGTTATATCTCGGCGTTTCCTGGGTAAGTAACCAGTACTACTGGTATTTTTATTCCATCGTTCAGTTATATCTCGGCGTTTCCTGGGTAAGTTACCAGTACTACTAGTACTTTTATTCAATTGTTCAGTTATATCTCGGCGTTTCCTGGGTAAGTAACCAGTACTACTGGTACTTTTATTCCATCGTTCAGTTATATCTCGGCGTTTCCTGGGTAAGTTACTAGTACTACTGGTACTTTTATTCCATCGTTCAGGGTAAGTAACCAGTACTACTGGTACTTTTATTCTATCGTTTAGTTATATCTCGGCGTTTCCTGGGTAAGTTACTAGTACTACTGGTACTTTTATTCCATCGTTCAGTTATATCTCGGCGTTTCCTGGGTAAGTTACCATTACTACTTGTACTTTTATTCCATCGTTCAGTTATATCTCGGCGTTTCTTGGGTAAGTAACCAGTACTACTAGTACTTTTATTCCATCGTTCAGTTATATCTCGGCGTTTCCTGGGTAAGTTACTAGTACTACATGTATTTTTATTCCATCGTTTAGTTATATCTCGGCGTTTCCTGGGTAAGTAACCAGTACTACTGGTACTTTTATTCCATCGTTCAGTTATGTCACGGCGTTTCCTGGGTAAGTTACCAGTACTACTGGTTACTTTTATTACATCGTTCAGTTATATCACGGCGTTTCCTGAGTAAGTAACCAGTACTACTGGTACTTTTATTCCATCGTTCAGTTATATATCGGCGTTTTCTGGGTAAGTAACCAGTACTACTGGTATTTCTATTCCATCGTTCAGTTATATCTCGGCGTATCCTGGGTAAGTAACCAGTACTACTGGTACTTTTATTCCATCGTTCAGCTATATCACGGCGTTTCCTGGGTAAGTTACTTGTACTACTGGTACTTTTATTCCATCGTTCAGTTATATCTCGGCGTTTCCTGGGTAAGTAACCAGTACTACTGGTACTTTTATTCCATCGTTCAGTTATATCACGGCGTTTCCTGGGTAAGTAACCAGTACTACTGGTACTTTTATTCCATCGTTCAGTTATATCACGGCGTTTACTGGGTAAGTTACCAGTACTACTGGTACTTTTATTCCATCGTTCAGTTATATCTCGGCGTTTCCTGGGTAAGTAACCAGTACTACTGGTACTTTTATTCCATCTTTCAGTTATGTTACGGCGTTTCCTGGGTAAGTTACCAGTACTACTGGTACTTTTATTCCATCGTTCAGTTATATCACGGCGTTTACTGGGTAAGTTACCAGTACTACTGGTACTTTTATTCCATCGTTCAGTTATATCTCGGCGTTTCCTGGGTAAGTAACCAGTACTACTGGTACTTTTATTCCATCGTTCAGTTATGTTACGGCGTTTCCTGGGTAAGTTACCAGTACTACTGGTACTTTTATTCCATCGTTCAGTTATATCTCGGCGTTTACTGGGTAAGTTACCAGTACTACTGGTACTTTTATTCCATCGTTCAGTTATATCTCGGCGTTTCCTGGGTAAGTAACCAGTACTACTGGTACTTTTATTCCATCGTTCAGTTATGTTACGGCGTTTCCTGGGTAAGTTACCAGTACTACTGGTACTTTTATTCCATCCTTCAGTTATATCTCGGCGTTTCCTGGGTAAATAACCAGTACTACTGGTACTTTTATTCTATCGTTTAGTTATATCTCGGCGTTTCCTGGGTAAGTAACCAGTACTACTGGTACTTTTATTCCATCGTTCAGTTATATCTCGGCCTTTCCTGGGTAAGTTACCAGTATTACTGGTACTTTTATTCCATTGTTCAGTTATATCACGGCGTTTCCTGGGTAAGTAACCAGTACTACTGGTACTTTTATTCCATCGTTCAGTTATATCACGGCGTTTCCTGGGTAAGTAACCAGTACTACTGGTTACTTTTATTCCATCGTTCAGTTATATCACGGCGTTTCCTGGGTAAGTAACCAGTACTACTGGTACTTTTATTCCATCGTTCAGTTATATCACGGCGTTTCCTGGGTAAGTAACCAGTACTACTGGTACTTTTATTCAATCGTTCAGTTATATCACGGCGTTTCCTGGGTAAGTAACCAGTACTACTGGTACTTTTATTCCATCGTTCAGTTATATCTCGGCGTTTCCTGGGTAAGTAACCAGTACTACTGGTACTTTTATTCCATCGTTCAGTTATATCTCGGCGTTTCCTGGGTAAGTAACCAGTACTACAGGTACTTTTATTCCATCGTTCAGTTATATCTCGGCGTTTCCTGGGTAAGTTACTAGTACTACTGGTTACTTTTATTACAGGTACTTTTATTCCATCGTTCAGTTATATCTCGGCGTTTCCTGGGTAAGTTACTAGTACTACAGGTACTTTTATTCCATCGTTCAGTTATATCTCGGCGTTTCCTGGGTAAGTTACTAGTACTACAGGTACTTTTATTCCATCGTTCAGTTATGTTACGGCGTTTCCTGGGTAAGTTACTTGTACTACTGGTACTTTTATTCCATCGTTCAGTTATATCTCGGCGTTTCCTGGGTAAGTTACTAGTACTACTGGTACTTTTATTCCATCTTTCAGTTATATCTCGGCGTTTCCTAGGTAAGTTACTAGTACTACTGGTATTTTTATTCCATCGTTCAGTTATGTTACGGCGTTTCCTGGGTAAGTAACCAGTACTACTGGTACTTTTATTCCATCGTTCAGTTATATCTCGGCGTTTCCTGGGTAAGTTACTAGTACTACAGGTACTTTTATTCCATCGTTCAGTTATGTTACGGCGTTTCCTGGGTAAGTTACTAGTACTACTGGAACTTTTATTCCATCGTTCAGTTATATCTCGGCGTTTCCTGGGTATGTTACTAATACTACTGGTACTTTTATTCCATCGTTCAGTTATATCTCGGCGTTTCCTAGGTAAGTTACTAGTACTACTGGTACTTTTATTCCATCGTTCAGTTATATCTCGGCGTTTCCTGGGTAAGTAACCAGTACTACTTGTACTTTTATTCCATCGTTCAGTTATATCTCGGTGTTTCCTGGGTAAGTTACCAGTACTACTGGTTACTTTTATTCCATCGTTCACTTATATCACGGCGTGTCCTGGGTAAGTAACCAACCGCATCTGAGGCGGTCAATGTGATGCTAAATAGCTACGTGGAAAACAATCTTCTCCTCGTTAATTTGTGTACACAAAGGAACAGCCATATTATGTTAATATTGTAATTACCGCGATAAACGAGAATGTTTCTATAATTTATTCCCGGTACATAAGATGTTCACACATTTCTCACAGAATGAATGGATTTGTGTTGACATTTAAGTCATACACATGAATACATATAAAAGTATGAGTAACGTGTGATAGCATTTACAGGTACGTTTTCCAAGCATACAGAGTAAGTACCGCGATATTCGGTTAACCTATTCTCTCTAGTAACTAAGTACCGCGATATGTTTTATACGGGAAAAAAAGGTTCGGAGACGTAAATCGTGACGCATCGTTGTGAAATTGCGGAAGATGGAGCAGACGAATTTTCCTTTACTACTTAATCGACTTCGTTAACAGCTTTAGAAAGTGACAATTCTATCGCATAGGAAACGACGATTTAGTAAAGCTTTGATTATCTCAAACAATATATAATCTTAGTCCAAATGTTGTTTCAATATTAAAAAAACAAGCATCTTTAACGTCTTTAAGGCCTTTAAATACAAAGCGCGCTCCGAGCAAACCGTCGGTTTCAAATGTAAAGAGTTGAAAGCAACCTTGGAATCACATGACAGTATCAGCCAATCAGAATCAGCCGTCTGGTAACAACTGGTTCATTTATATGCGCGCTTACTCATCAGCCGGCAGTTTAGAAACTTCGAGGCGAGGGACAGACATCTTTAACAACGTTAAGTGAAAAAAATATCAGAAAATGAGAGAAATCGTACATTTACAAGCCGGACAGTGCGGGAATCAAATCGGAGCCAAGGTAAACTTTTCTTTCACTGTAATTGTTTAACGCGGTATTATATTATTACGACGCAATTGTGAGTCTCTTGAACGAATTTGTGAAGACAGCAGCAGGCGGTAAAATATAGCCATCTCATTGATGCTGGTTCCCGCAAATTTGAATGAAACATGTGATTCTGTGGCCCAGCTACTAAAATTCCGTTTCAGCAACCGCCCGATTGTGAAATTTGAAAATGCTTTGTTTAAAAAAAATCATAGAAAAAAAAAAAAATCTTGTGGCTATTCGTTTTATATTTTTACATTTATGAACATTTATGACCTTATCTAATAGAAATGTAATTTGCTTTGTCTACTCTGCATGAGATAAGTGTTTTTGTTGAACCCTTTCGGCCAGGGGTGCGGGTTACCCACACAAGTAAAATCTGCAAAACAGCCAGACAGAAAACAGAAAAAACACCTTTGATAAATTAAGTAATTATTGAATATAGAATTATTGTTGGAGTGCATTGTGCAAAGGGAAATATCTATCATACTTTGCAATTACTTTTATTTCCACAAAATTATTTAATTATTTTTTTGCTCATCAACTGCAATTAATATGAGGGAAGATTTCTAATTTCAGTACCGTTGAAATCATTTCCTCCCTTTTCACAATGCTTTCAAAGGTTATTTTACAAAATTAGTCAGTATTGTGGGAATAGATTAAAAACTAGATTTCGATCTAGGTATACCTTTAAAACATGCTATGATATTTGGCTTTACGCAGCAGACAACATGAAAACTGACAAAATAAGAAATTGCTCCTCTTAATGAGCAATCTTTTGTTTCACCACATTGTTTTCATAATGTTTGTCCAGATGTTTTAAAAAGTAACATGCTAAATATTTGTTGTAAGTAAGAAAGGGTTATTTCCATTCATATATATACATCCGGTTAGGACGTTGTACAGCACATACATTTCTTGTTCTCATTCTCACATCTCTTTCTCTCCTTCCCTCCTTTATCCCACAAGTTGTACAAGTGTAAATGATATACCCTTTGAAAGAATTGACCCTTCACCACATTTAACACTTTTCCTCATATGACAATTCTGCAGCAGACGACTTTAAACATATTTTGTCAAAAAATGGAAAATCTCTATAATTGAATGAAAAACCTGACTAAAAGAGGAAAACATTGTGACATTGTGGCAAAAGGAGAAATTGCTTGTTTTGAGCAATTTCTTCTTTTGTCACTATGTTTTAAAAAAGCCATCTGCTGCAGAGGCGTCAGAAAGCATCTATATGAGGGAAAGGGTTAACACATTTCTAGCAGTAGACATTATTGGCAAAATTGTAAATGATTTCAATGTCACCTTTAGCCACAATGTTTTCAAAAGTAGTCTGCTTCAGAAAAGGTCTGTGTATGGGAAAAGGGTTGTTAACCCTTTCCCTCATACAGAGGCTTTCTGACGCCTCTGCAGCAGACGGCTTTTTGAAAACATAGTGACCAAAGAAGAAATTGCTCAAAACAAGCAATTTCTCTTTTTGTCGCAATGTTTTCCACTTTTAGTCATAGGTTATCCATTCAATTATAGAGATTTTTATTTTTTTCACAAAATATGTTCAAAGTCGTCTGCTGCAGAATTGTTGTATGAGGGAAAGGGTTGTTGACACATGAAACAGTAACTGTCCATGTATGGCTGACTGGTTTTTGTACCAGATTTTACCAGTCTCTCTTTGTTAGTTGTACTTAATATGATTGATACCCATGTTTATTCCCTCTTTTTTGTAACCTTTTTGTTGAAACGGACGACTTTAAATGTCATTGTAGCAGACATTTCTGTAACCTTGGATGTTGAAAACAATCAATTTCTCCATTTCCAGTACTATTTTCAATTTGAAAAATTATGTCTGCAGCTGTCCTGATATTTTTTTTAGCTCAACTAACTTAACTCTTTCCCTCATATAAATGCTTTTGGAAGCCTCTGCAGCAGACGGCTTTTTGAAAACATAGTGACAAAAGAAGAAATTGCACAAAACATGCAATTTCTCCTTTTGCCACAATGTTTTCCACTTTTAGTCACAGTAACGTTATCCATTCAATTATGGAGATTTTCTATGTTTTGACAAAATACGTTCAAAGTCGTCTGCTGCAGAATTGTCGTATGAGGGAAAGGGTTAAAGCTGATAGAACTTGTGGGGCATTGTTCATCGGAGTGTTAGCTTTTAGCTCAAAGAATTTCTTTTCTATAACCACTTGGCCAATAGTGATAAAACTTCATACCCTCTCAATGGCTTCTCCAACATATTTACAAGTTTTTTTTGGATCCAAACAGAATTCTGGTTTCCATTGCAACCCAAAAGAAGAAACTTTATACTTAATGACTACCAGGCCAGTCTTAATGATAAGGCCTTAGAAACCAGGTTTGTTTCTGGTTACCTGACAGACCCTTGTTTTTTACCCATGGCTGATATTTCTTTTTGGAAAAAAATAAATAAAATCTGACATTTTCATTCTTCTGCGATAGGAAAACATTTCACTGCAAAGTCAAGCTCCTATTAGCAGTTAAGAGCTAGGATAATAAGTGAAATTGTGAAAAATACAATATTTAAAAGTTCAATGTTAACCCTTGGCCTCATACGACAATTCTGCAGCAGACGACTTTAAACATATTTTGTCAACAAATGTAAAAAAACCCAATAATTAAATGGATAACCTATGACTAAAAGTGGAAAACATTGTGTCAAAAGGAGAAATTGCTCGTTTTGAGCAATTTCTTCTTTTGTCGCTATGTTTTCAAAAAGCTGTCTGCAGCAGAGGCATCAGAAAGTGTCTATATGTGGGAAAGGGTTAAGACCTAGTCGGAATATGTGGATCTTTTGAAAAAAAAAAATTCTTATTGTGCTATATTGTTAAAAAAAAATATATCTATGTCTTGAAAAAAACAAGGTGGGCAATTACATATCTTCAGCAGAACAATGAAGGAATGTTTTTGTTAGTGAAAATATTATGCTTATTTGCTGCAGATGCTTCAAAATGCGTTGGCATATGAGAAGGGCTTTAACCCTTTCCCTCATAGATGCTTTCTGACGCCTCTGCAGCAGACCTCTTTTAGAAAACAGTGACAAAAGAAGAAATTGCTCAAAACAGGCAATTTCTCCTTTTGCCACAATGTTTTTCCACTTTTAGTCATAGGTTATCCATTCAATTATGGAGATTTTCTATTTTTTGACAAAATATGTTCAAAGTTGTTTGCTGCAGAATTGTCGTATGAGGGAAAAAGTTAACAATGACCCTAAGAATAGCTTGTGGTATGCATGACATAGTATGAACAATGTGGAGCTCCCACTAATAATGGACAATTAACAATTTCTAACATACAAAATCTGCAGCAGACTAGCGGTCTAGCTGTTAAATAAAGTTGAAAACATTGTGGCCAAAGGAGAACTTGCTCATCATGAGCAGTTTCACCTTTCGCCACAATGTTTTCAAAGGTCGTCTGCTGATATCGCGACAAAATGGGTCTGCAGGTGGGAAAGGGTTAAGCATTCTGTTGCCAAAAGGTTGTGTATAGACTTGATTTCCTGAAACAGATGACTTTTGAAAATATATAACAAACTTGGTATCTTTCTTTCAGTTTTGGGAAGTAATCTCCGATGAACATGGTATTGACCCCACCGGTACCTATCATGGCGACTCCGATTTACAGTTGGAGAGAATCAACGTCTATTACACTGAAGCCACAGGTATTAAATCAGTTCTATATTTTCAGTCCTTGGTTCTGCTGACTGGATTGTGATATCATAGAGTTTTGAAACATTTTAAGATAAATTGCACTTGGATAATGGGAAGCTAAAATTTGAAAAGGATTGAAAAACAAAACAGAAATAATACTTGTATTGAACAAGTTCAAAGAAAGTGTTACATTGGGGATTGGGGGGGATTTAACCGGTTTTATGATAATTGAGCCAATGTCTTGCTAAATGGACCTTCAGGTTTGAAACGGATGGCAAGTATGATCAGACTGTATATTGAATAGTTGAATATTTCATTGTAATCTTTTATCACAGACCTGGATCCTTTTTTTAGGCTAAATGGTGAATCGGTAAGATCCTGGTCAGTTTACATGGAGGTGCAAGCTAATTTTGGTCTTAAGCTGTTTTTCTGCTGAGGTCCAATACATTCGAGTTTGGACAGAAATTGCATTCCTATACATGGCATTTGGCCACATGAATATTATAGATTGTGTGGAAGCTTTCCTAGACTGAGACAGCAGACATTATCAAGAAATTGATCGATGGAAAATATACAGTGATGCATCATGGATCAATAAATCCTTGCAGCGCGGAGACTTGGAACCTCATTTTACCAATACCGTATAGTGCCATTTTAGGCCTGCAAATGGAAATATTTGAATTGATAGGTCCGTTATTGCACAACTAAACTGTATTGGGAGATCTGTGTAAAACGTGTTTATAACACTAGAAATTAGAGCATGAATTCATTTTTAGCTCCACTGGCTGAAAGCCAGTCGAGCTTATGTCATGGCGAATTGTCCGTCGTGCGTGTGTGCGTTAACTTTTTCCTTTAAACGACTTCTTCTCCCTAACCACTTGGCCAATTTGGTTGAAACTTCATGGGAAGCATCCTCTCAATGTCCTCTACTAAATTCCTTCAATTTTTTTTGATCCATTCAAAATTCTGGTTTCCATGGCAACCGAAAGAAAAAAATAGTGAAAACTTAAAAAATCTTCTTCTCCGAAAGTGTCGGGCCGATTTTCAAATAATTTTGTAGAAATATTTCTTGGGTGACCCTTTATTAGATTCCTTCAAGAAATTTTGATTGGGCGAAAAACATGGCCGCCAGGGGGCGGGGCTTTTTTGCCTTATATAGCTATAGTGAAAACTTAAATAATCTTCTTCTCAAAAAGTGTTCAGCAGATTTTCAAATAATTATGTAGAAATGTTCCGTGGGTGACCCTCTATCAGATTCCTTCAAGCCATGTTGATTGGTAAAAAAACATGGCCGTCACAGGGCGGGGCTATTTTGCCTATATGGCTAAAGATCAAACTTAAAAAATCTTATCCTCCAAAAGTGTCAGGCCGATTTTCAAATAATTTTGTAGAAATGTTCCTTGTGTGAACCTTAATTAGATTCCTTCAAGAAATGTTGATTGGGCGAAAAACATGGCCGCCAGGGGGCGGGGCTTTTTTGCGTTATATAGCTATAGTGAAAACTTAAAACATCTTCTTCTCCGAAAGTGTTCAGCCGATTTTCAAATAATTTTGTAGAAATGTTCATTGGGTGACCCTCTATCAGATTCCTTCAAGCCATGTTGATTGGTCGAAAAACATGGCCGCCAGAGGGCGGGGCTATTTTGACTTATATGACCATAGTGAAAACTTAAAAAATCTTCTCCTCCGAAAGTGTCAGGCATATTTTCAAATAATTTTGCAGAAACATTCCTTTGGTGACACTCTACAAGATTCCTTTAAGCCATGGTGGTTGGTAAAAAAAATAGCCACCACGGGGCAGGGCTGTTTGGAGATTTTATTTTTGCCTTATGGCCGTGGAGCGATACTGGCCCTCTTGGGCCTCTTGTTCTCCCATGTCTTCCAACATCTTTCTGAATGCTACAGTAGTCTTCACCTTTGTGTGGTCATTGGCTAAAAGATATAAATCGTTGAAAAATAATTCATTTCCAGAGCCATGGTTTTTAGCTCACCTAAGCACGAAGTGCAAGGTGAACTTTTGTGATCACTCACCGTCCGTCGTCGTCGGCGTCTGTTAACAATTTCCTACAAATGACTTCTCCTATTAAACCAATGGACAGATTTCAAAATAACTTCACAGGAATGGTCCTTAGGTAGTCCTCTTTCAAAGTTGTTCAAAGAAATTAATTCCAAGTAGAACTTTGGTTGCTGCGGCATCAGAAAAGGGAAAAATTGCCAAATCTTAAAAAATCTTCTTGTCCAAAAGTACTGGCCCGATTTGAAAATTATTTTGCACAAATGTTCCTTGGGGTACCCTCTACCAAGATTGTTCAAATATTTCCGATCCGTTAAAAAACATGGCCGCTAGGGGACGGAGCTTATTTTCCTTATATGTGCATTGTTAAAAGTTTAAAAATCTTCTTGTCCAAAAGTACTGGCCCGATTTGAAAATTATTTTGCACAAATGTTCCTTGGGACACTCTTTACCAAGATTGTTCAAATATTTTCAATCCGTTGAAAAGCATGGCCGCCAGGGGGCGGAGCTAGTTTTCCTTATATGTGCATTGTTAAAACTTTAAAAATCTTCTTGTCCAAAAGAACTGGCCTGATTTAAAAATTATTTTGCACAAATGTTCCTTGGGGCACCCTTTACCAAGATTGTACAAATATTTCCAATCCGTTGAAAAACATGGCGGCCAGGGGGCGGAGCTTGTTTTCCTTATATGTGCATTGTTAAAACTTTAAAAATCTTCTTGTCCAAAAGTACTGGCCTGATTTAAAAATTATTTTGCACAAATGTTCCTTTGGGCACCCTTTACCAAGATTGTTCAAATATTTTTGATCCGTTGAAAAACATGGCCGCCAGGGGGCGGAGCTTGTTTTCCTTATATGTGCATTGTTAAAACTTTAAAAATCTTCTTGTCCAAAAGTATTGGCCTAAAAAGAGTGAAAACTTTGAAAACTATTGAAGTTCTATTAAATCAGGTGAGCGATATAGGGCCATCATGGCCCTCTTGTTCCTAATTGGACCAATATTTTTCCTGATTTAATACAAATTAGTTTCCTCATGTGATTTTTAGCTCTACTGGCCAAAGGCCAGAAGGGCTTATGTCGTGGCGATTTGTCCGTCGTGCGTGCGTGCGTCCGTAAACAATTTCTTGTTAACACGATACAGTCTTCACTTTTGATTGTATCTCAACCAAACTTATGCAGTAGTTAGATATTTATGAGAGCTCGGTTCCTTTCGAAAACCAGCCAGATCCGCCCATGCATGACTGGATTATGGCCCTTAAAATGGTCAAAATTGCTATAAAAGAGCTTGTTAACACGATACAGTCTTCACTTTTGATTGTATCTCAACCAAACTTATACAGTAGTTAGATATCCATGAGAGCTCAGTTCCTTTCGAAAACCAGCCAGATCTGCCCATGCATGACTGGATTATGGCCCTTGAAATGGTCAAAATTGCTATAAAAGAGCTTGTTTACACGATACAGTCTTCACTTTTGATTGTATCTCAACCAAACTTATACAGTAGTTAGATATCCATGAGAGCTCGGTTCCTTTCGTAAACCAGCCAGATCCGCCCATGCAAGACTGGATTATGGCCCTTGAAATTGTTCAAATTGCTATAATTGAGCATGTGAACACAATAGAGGCTCTATTTACTTACTATCTGATCTTCACCAAACTTAGATAGTAGTTGAATATTGATGAGAGCTTGGTTCCTTTTGAAAACCAGCCAGATCCGCCAAGACTGGATTATGGCCCATGAAATTGTAAAAATTGCTATTATACAGCTTGTGAACACAAAAGAGCCTCCATTTACTATCCGATCTTCACCATACATACATGCTCTGGATTAAAAATGACCAAAGAACCATACCAGTAGAGCATAGGCCCTCATGGGCCTCTTGTTCCAAGTTTCTGCTGCTCAGTGCGCGATGTCTTGTAAAAAAATTAAAAAAAAATGGGTAAAGGAAATCTTGTTTCACAACAAATACTTTTTCACTTTCCAACAGTATTGACTACTCCATCATAAATTTGTAATTTGTAAATTATTTCTCATTGATCTTATATGGAAATATTGACTTTATATTGTTTTATAGTTTGATATTTTGCTGCTCTAAAAATGTTTGAAGAGTACAACACATTTTTCAGTAGCTGCAATCTGGTATTTATCAAAACTTTGTGTGAAGTCCACAGTCGTGGCACTATGGTCATGGTGGAGTGCCCTTGGGCAAGGCACATTTTCTAGCCTAGTACTGGTTTGTTTACCCAGGGATAATTAAATTTAATTGTGCGCTAAATTAATGACCTTAGCTGTCGATGCGCCATAAAACAATATACAATCATTCATTCATTTGTGTGAAGTTTCAGTATAAAAAGGAGATGGGGGCAGCAGCCTTATTAAATGGATAGCATGTAAATAGCTAAATCCAAAATACATGTAAAATACTGATTCAGAAATGTACAACAACACCATGATTTCCAGAATGAATTATCCGATTCATTAATCTTAAACTATTTGATGAATCCTGCACCTCAACATCTGAGAAATGGGGATTTCCCTTCCCTGAAGTGTGATCGATTAGAAAATATTGTGAAACCAGGTCTTATAACCAAGTTTTAATACCATACAGCATCTGAATTGAAAGACCAGAAATGAGAGTTGTTGGTACATATTTTCAAAGTAATTCGCTTCGGATTTGTTGTAATAGGGATAAGGGTTAAAAACTCTGAATGTTGATCATGTGAGCCGAGTCCCGGTAGCGACGGGGGCTGTCAATCCAGGGGTTGTGATTTTGAATCCCGGCTCGGCCAACTTTCTTTACAACGATTGACAAAAGTCAATGCGACATGCGTCATTCGTCTTCCACCAATGGGCTAAGTCTATGTGGAAAAGCAACCAGTTGCTTGGGAAGATTGTTGTGTGGAGTACTGGTGTGAGAAAACCAGGAAATGCATGAGTAGGTGAACTGGCCGCCGTGATATAACTGAGAAATTGTTAAAAACGGCGTTAAACCCTAATCAATCAATCAACCAGGATCATGTGAAATATTAATGAACCTTTAAATTAACATTCCTTTGAGATTTTGTGGAACCTGTTGGTCGTCCGTCATGCAGCTTACTGCCAATCTGAAATGGGAGTGTTTGATTGAGAAGGACAACATTTGTTGGTACAGTAATAATTCATTCAACTGGAAATAAATACCCTTGCGTCTTTACTCATGTAGAACAAGTTAATAAAATATTAATACTATGTAATAGGTTTATCTTTTCTTGCTCAATTATGGCCCTGTCACCAGTATGACGAGGAACACTTGGATGTTCAAGTCTAATAATAATAAACAAATTGAATGAAAAGCCTGTTGATTCAGTTTAGTTAATTGAATCATGTTCAACTTTTTAAGTTAAAAACCATAATGACAATATTTCAAAGAATGGAAAGGTAGATGAAGACATAAAAGAAATGGTGGCTACAACAAGAAAATACCATGTGACTGAGAAATTTGTTGTTTGTAATCAATTTCTCCATTTCACATCTTTTTAACAGATTATTCTGTTGCAGTCTATCTGGAAAAGAATCAATTTAAATCAATTGATATATATCTGTATTAACCCTTCTCTGTCGCATACAGACACATTCTTGCATTACTACAGCAGACCTCCAACATGCTGAATTGCTCGTATAGCTGAAAGAAAGTAGAAAACATGTGGGGTGTGGTCATGTATTGTGAATCTTTCTGTCTTACAAGATTTTAACTGTTTAAGTTTGCAAAAAAAAGTGATTCACCGGACAAAGGGTTTTATTCACACTTTAAGCCAAAAAACCCATATATATAGCATCTTCAGAAGAATGATGACATTTACAAAAACATTGAGGGAAAAGGAGAAAATTCTCAAGATGAACAATGCTCTTACCCTTTTCATTATCATTAAATTTATCCAGATTTTTCATATATTTTCTTAACCCTTTCCCTCATATAAATGCTTTTGGATGCCTCTGCAGCAGACGGCTTTTGGAAAACATGGTGACAAAAGAAGAAATTGCACAAAACATGCAATTTCCCCTTTTGCCACAATGTTTTCCACTTTTAGTCATAGGTTATCCATTCAATTATGGATATTTTCTATGTTTTGACAAAATACGTTCAAAGTCGTCTGCTGCAGAATTGTCGTATGAGGGAAAGGGTTAAGATGCTGTACAGTTGGTAAGGTCTAAAATATTTAAGCATTTCCCACCTATTATAGCCGCATATTGACACATCTGCAGCAGACAACTCGTGAAAACATTCTGTCAAAAAGGTCTTCAAAGTCGCCTGCTGCAGTTTTGCTGTATGTGGGAAAGGGTTAATAAGAGGAATAGGGTTTAAACCCAAGTACAGTCAGGGGTATTTAAATGTTGACTTCAACAGTCAACTGAATTCCTTTCCTTCCACTATAGCTGCTTCTCCTGCAAAGACTAGTAAAACGCTAGGTTTTAAAAACGAGACTTGAGCATGCAATCTGCCAAAGGAGTGTAGAAAAATAAATTATCAAGAGAATAGATGGGATAGTGGTTGTATTGATTTTGTTTATGAGAGGAGACACATGTTGCCAGGTTTTATGGAGAGTGTCATGGAGCTGATGACAAAATCGTTACACTGCCACCATGAAGTCGCAACTTTAGTACATAATTGCCATGTAGATGATTCATGGCTGAAATATTCTTGACCTTCCTATTGCTTTATCATTATCTGAAGGCTTCCAAAACTGAACCTTATTTTACTGTTTAGTGCTACTCTTCTTTAAGCCTTTCTCTCATATAGATGCTTTCTGACGCCTCTGCAGCAGACAGCTTTTTGAAAACATAGTGACAAAAGAAGAAATTGTACAAAACGTGTAATTTCTTCTTTTGCCACAATGTTTTCCACTTTTTGTCATAGGTTATCCATTCAACTATGGAGATTTTCTATGTTTTGACAAAATATGTTCAAAGTTGTCTGCTGCTGAATTGTCGTATGAGGGAAAGTGTTGAAGCCTTTACCACATACAATACATCTACAGTAGATGTCTTTAAAAGTGTTAAGTCTAAATTATTGAAACTGTAAACGACAGAACTTTCATTGAGTAATTTTGAAAACATGTTAACCCTTTCCCTCATATAGACGCTTTCTGACGCCTCTGCAGCAGACGGCTTTTTGAAAACATAGTGACAAAAGAAGAAATTGCACAAAACGTGCAATTTCTCCTTTTGCCACAATGTTTTCCACTTTTTGTCATAGGTTATCCATTCAATTATGGAGATTTTCTATGTTTTGACAAAATATGTTCAAAGTCGTCTGCTGCAGAATTGTCGTATGAGGGAAAGGGTTAACAAACGGAGAAATTGTTCTTTTCTTCCCCCATGCTGTTTTAAAAAGGTTTAAGGGGCATGTGACTGAACCGTCAGAAAAAGTCTGTATGTGGGAAAAGGATCAACTGTTAACCCAAATCTGCCCTGAAAATATGTTAAATAATGTTTTAAATCTTGAATATTTAATCCATAAATTAGATAGTGTGAGTTAGGTACAAAAGATTGTACAAATTTTCCTTTTTCTGCACTGGGTTAAAAAATAGTCTTGTTTCAATGTAAGGGCTAATTTTCCTCTTATAATGTAATATGTTTTTTTGTGCAGCTTGCCTTGAATGGAGGGAGACAGGACACAAAGGGACCATTTTACATTAGTCATGCTTGCACTTAATGCCAACATATTGGCAGGCATCACACATGTTACTTTGAACACTCCAGTGTAGTAATTAACTATTGAGCAGAATGGAAAAAAATGTTTTACCTTTTCCCACATACAGCAAATGTGCAGCAGAAGACTTTGGAAACATTTGAACAATAATATGGAAAATCCTTATGAATATAGGTACTCTTATTGAATAGATCCAAACATATTGTGGCAAAAGAAAAAAAAGTTCATGAAATCCTTTTCAATTTTCCAAATAAATCTTTGTTGTTGTTCACAGTACAGACCTGTTCTAAAGCAGCCATTTTACAACATGATATCCTACAAAGAGAAGAGTATACACCGTGTCCACAAGTAACAAGTGCTAAAGGACACAATGAGAGATATAATTGTAACATTTATAAATATCAACTCTTTTTTTATGTTATAAAAGTAGATGCTTGACAAGATAGCCATAATTTGACCATTCTAAATGAGATTTGTCTTGTCTTTTCCTTTCAAGATAACCTTGTCCCCCCATATAGATGTATTTTCTTCGCATCTGCAGCAGACGGCATTGTGAGAAAATTAGCAAGTTCTCCTTTTGCCACAATATTTTCAACTTTATTCAGTAACTATATTTTCATTTACATGTTTTCAGTCGTCTGCATCAGATTTGTTGTATATTGTAAATGTTTAAATGATTCTACTTTAACTCTTTCTTAATCTTATCAAAAGATATGCAGGCCAGCAGACTGAAAACATGGAAGAGGGAAAAGGAAAATTTCTTTAGTAACTGTAATGTCTGTTGGTTTTAAATTGATAGTTAACCCCTTTCCCTCATATAGACGCTTTTGGACGCATCTGCAGCAGACGGCTTTTTGAAAACACAATGTTTTCCAATTTTTGTCATAGGTTACAGAGGTGGGGAAATATGATTTTGACTTACTTGTCCGTTTTTTCAAAATGCTATTTTGCACTTGTCCGTATGATAGTTATATAGTAAATCCCTACAAAATTTCACTTGTCCGCACAGGCTCTGGGACAAGCTGGGCAATACGGACAATGTATTTTGCCACCCCTGGGTTATCCATTTTCTATCTTTTGACAAAATATGTTCAAAGTCGTCTGCTGAAGAATTGTCGTATGAGGGAAAGGGTTAAATAATATTATGTTATAGAATTGAAAACACTGTTGCAAAAGGGGTTAAGAATGCTCATTGTGTAATGTCGGCTGCTGCAAATACACAAGATTGGGTTCAGGTTAACCCTTTCCTTCATACGCCAATTCTGCAGCAGACAACTTTGAACATATTTTGTCAAAACATAGAAAATCTCCATAATTGAATGGATAACCTATGACTAAAAGTGGAAAACATTGTGGCAAAAGGAGAAATTGCACGTTTTGTGCAATTTCTACTTTTGTCACTGTTTTCAAAAAGCTGTCTGCTGCAGAGGCATCCAAAAGCGTTTATATGAGGGAAAAGGTTAACAAGTAAATTAAGGAAGAAAATAAGAAACCCCAATAATATAAATGAGGCAAGATTTTAAGTTTCTTTACCAGATGTTCAGCATGATAAACATCTGTGTGTGTGTAGTATTCTCTTCCTTGCATAAAGATGAGTCAATTGTACATGCATCCTGGCCCTGTAACAGATAGCAGTTCCTACCAGTTCACAAGGGATGTATACCAATTTGTTCCACTGCCAATCCCTTTATGTATTGACTAAAAGGAGATTCAAAAGGGTTAAAAAGTGGTCTGCTGCATAGGCAATACGATATGACTGGGTGTATTAAACAGTTATCATATGCTGACTAGCTCATTTTCGATACACATGGGGATTTAGTTAATAATGATGAACTCCAGGGGAGAGAGATATTCATGTATTCCACCTCTTTATTGATTAAAATAGTATCCATGTGTATTTTATAATAGCACTTTGTAGACCATTTTCACATGGGGGAGGGGATTTGATTTTTTCCAGCACAAATGGGATTTTATATTCTTTTGTCTGATCTCATTAAACATTATTTTAAACTTGAGTAATGAAATTAAGAAATTTTGAAATAAGAACGTTATCTTGGCACCGACTACAAAGGGTTATTGAATCAATAATGCCCTTGCTTGGAAACCAGACAATCAGAACAATTTTCATTGTTTAAATGATTTACAATTCATTACATGTATAATTATGTTAATTGCCCTGTCCTTAGAACCTGAACTATTTACTGTATTGCATGACTAACTGCTGGGACCAATTAACTCTTTTCATGATAGAAGCAACTGGACAATTGTCTATGCAAATGTAGGCAAAGAATAAATTGCTTTTCCAAGTATTTAATAGTGGCTTTAATTTAAGAGATTTTCCATAGTATTGTATTTACCTAGATGTTTTTATAATTTTCTGCTGCAGATTTATTTTATATGTGAAATGGTTAGTTTCTGAATTGTCTAAAATATGCATAATCAGCCTTGTGGGTGAAAACCAACACCACAAACCCACCAATAATGTAGTCCAACTATTGATTTAACTGGATGCAGGAGTGGCTTTAGCTTATATATGAGACATGTAGATGCCTCTTGTTGTAAAACAGTTAAGTTTACAATGTAACCATTCCCTAATTCAGACACAGTTTGACACATCTGCAGCAGACAACTTGATTAAATTAAAAAGAAAAGTGAACTTGGCTTGAAAGAAAAATATATTATAACATAATTATGTTAAAGGTTTTGGAAACATCCCTGCAGCAGAAATTGTTGCTCAGGGAAAATCAACCTCAAGACATTTGCAAATAATGTAGAACCAGATAACTTTGGGCAGTCTGGTCTGAATCTGCACATTTTGCGAATCAGTCGAAGAAGTGATTAAGATATCTTACTATCTACATACATTACTTAACATCAAATAGTATTCATAGACTGACATGAGATCTTGCATGATATAGATTGTATGAAATCCTAAAAGGATCAAATTCACTGTATACATGAATAAAACAAGTGTAAAAGCCATGCTTCAATGACTCAGTTTGTAACACTCTATTTAGATATTTCTCATCTACCTTTCTGAATCATATTATCTTGGTGTGTGACTCTTTCTTGGCTATATTTGATTACCCTTTCCTAAAATGTTTGAAACATTGAATGAAACGAATTGAACAGTTTGCAAGGAAAATTGTATATCGAAAGTATTTCCGTGAGGAACTCGAACATTGTAATAAAACAGACTGATACTGTACAGAAAATGGAAAGTGACATATATATGTAAAATAAAGTGTGTAAGATATATAGGCCAACAACACTTTCTGTTACATGAACTTACTTCACCCTTTCCCTCATACAACAATTTTGCAGCAGACGGCTTTGATCATATTTTGTCATAAAATGGAAAATCTCTAGAGTTGAATGGATAACCTATGACTAAAAGTGGAAAACATTGTGGCAAAAGGAGAAATTGCTCGTTTTGAGCAATTTCTTCTTTTGTCACTATGTTTTCAAAAAGCCGTCTGCTGCAAAGGCGTCAGAAAGCGTCTATATGAGGGTAAGGGTTAACTAACTCTCTCTCACTTGTGACACATCATGATACAAAAGGAGAAATTTCTCAAAACAAGCAATTTCTCCTTTTGCCACAATTATTTCAACTCTATTCAACAATCTTAACTTCCAATTTAAAGAGGATTTCAATTTTTGCTTAGATGTTTTCATAGTGGTCTTGCTTTAGTTTTGTTGTAAGTGGGAAAGTGTTAAATAAGTTTACACCTGACTTGAGCAGGAATGTTTCCCCCCCCCCCCCCCCCCCCCCCCCCCCTTTGATAAAACAGTTATGGATCCTCCTGGATGGTATTTAACGCCCCTTTCCCACATACAACAAATCTGCAGCAATAATGAGCAATTGGTTCTTTTGCCACAGTGTTTTCCACTATATTCAGTTATAAAGATTTTTTTTCTTCTGCCCAGATGGCTTTAAAGTTGACTTCTGCTGATTTATTGTGTGTGAGAAAGGGTTAATTCCATCTGCTCAAAAGATAATTTGCTCATTTTGACTTTTTACTCGGAAAGCAAGGAATGAAGATAAATCCGAAGTAGGGAGAACAAGTGAAATATATCCCTGAACTAGGACAATTTTGTCCCTGAGGCAACATAAAGGATGGTGACCTTTAGCTGACACATCCAGCAGTAATTGTTTTGATACTGTATGTATAATTGATGTGTTACACCTGTATGTGAGGAGAGTTTGGGACTGCACATGTGCAGACCAAGACACTCAACTAGACCTATTATGGAAGACAAATACTTGGTCCAGATATTGTGAACACTTCATCCTTCTTCGTCTGTGTGTTTGTGCAGACATTTTCCTTCAAATAACTTTTTTTCTACCAAAGAAAATCAGAAGGTTAAAAGTAATTTCACATGGATGTACCATACCTTAGGGGGTTTTCTTTCAAAATTGTTCAAAAAATTGTATTCCTTGTGAAACTGGTTAGTTACCATAGCAATGGATAGGGAAAACTTTATAAAAAATGAACCTTGTCAGGAAAATTTCAGGGTAATTGGTGCATGAAAAAAGTTTGAAAAATAGTGTTGATTACTTGAAAATCGCACACAAATGCTTGAACATAGATTGCATAGCGAGCTGCTCATTGTTAAAGTGGTTTGTGCTTTCAAGTTGTCCTATAACTATATCTTCAATCTTTCGACATTCATCAATTTTGATATTATTCTCTGGAGTTGACGGAGTCTTCCATTTCAAACACCACTTACGAAAATATTTGATGTAAGTTTAAAAAAAAAAAAGGGCAATTTGGAGGACATTTTATGATGTTTTTTCCCTCCCCTCACAATATATTCACTCACTCAACTTCAAGGATTATACTGTGCATACTATTAATTGACCCAACCTTAATGGCCTTTGCTTAAATGTATTTTTCAGGAGGCAAATATGTCCCTCGTGCCGTCCTAGTGGACCTTGAACCAGGAACCATGGACTCCGTAAGATCCGGTCCTTTTGGTCAGATCTTCAGACCAGACAACTTTGTGTTTGGACAGAGTGGAGCTGGTAACAACTGGGCTAAAGGTCATTACACAGAAGGTGCAGAGCTCGTCGACTCCGTTCTAGATGTTGTTAGGAAAGAAGCTGAAAGTTGCGACTGTCTTCAAGGATTCCAGCTCACTCACTCACTAGGTGGCGGTACTGGTTCTGGTATGGGAACACTACTCATCAGTAAAATCCGGGAAGAGTATCCAGACCGAATCATGAACACATTCTCTGTTGTCCCCTCACCAAAGGTAATTTACATACTTAAACCCTTAAAGCTTCGGATAAATACCAACAGCTTTAAAAAATATAATGGAAAAGATAATAAAAAAAAAAAATAGTCGCAAAACATGACCAGTACATAATGCCATAATATTTCGAGACAGAACTGAGCGTTGCTTAGGCTTCAACACTATACTAATTTTTGTGTCGCCAGCTTTTGCAGGGAGACAATTAGGGATTGATTCCCAGCAATCTGTTTGGCATGCTTCTATATTGGCAGAAAACGCATGTGTTCCTTCTAACACTCATATAGACGCTTTCTGATGCCTTTGCAGCAGATGGCTTTTTGAAAACATAGTGACAAAAGAAGAAATTGCTCAAATGAGCAATTTCTCCTTTTGCCACAATGTTTTCCACTTTTAGTCATAGGCTATCCACTCAATTATAGATTTTCCATATTTTGACAAAATACGTTCAAAGTCGTCTTTTTCAGAATTGTGGTATGAGGGAAAGCTTTAAATTACAAAATAGTACAGCTTCAATTGATAAATAGTACAGCTTCAATTGATTAACCTGGGAAATAGTGTGATGTGAATGCAATACTGTTGAAAACGTTGTTCAACTCAATGTAAAGAAAATAACCATGTGAAACTTAAAATGTTGCCCATGTATTTTGGGCAGTGTTAAGGCGACTTTAATAAAGTAAATTATTTGATGGCAGTTTATATTTGTTTCATTAGGGTTGAGTAAGAAATATTATACATGTAAATGGTAGTAAAGGTTTGGTTAATCAACTACTGCTTTTATCATTTCAGGTCTCAGACACTGTTGTAGAACCTTACAATGCAACTTTGTCAGTCCATCAACTGGTAGAAAACACAGACGAGACCTACTGTATCGATAACGAGGCTCTATATGACATCTGTTTTAGAACTCTTAAACTGACCACACCTACATACGGGGACTTGAACCATCTTGTCTCTGCCACCATGTCTGGTGTCACCACCTGTCTCCGATTTCCTGGCCAATTGAACGCCGATCTCCGTAAATTGGCTGTCAACATGGTTCCCTTCCCACGTCTCCATTTCTTCATGCCAGGGTTTGCACCTCTGACCTCTCGTGGTAGCCAGCAGTACAGAGCTCTCACTGTCCCAGAGCTGACCCAGCAGATGTTTGACGCCAAAAACATGATGGCTGCCTGCGATCCTCGTCACGGCAGATACCTCACAGTTGCAGCCATCTTCAGAGGACGTATGTCCATGAAGGAGGTAGACGAACAGATGTTGAACGTTCAGAATAAGAACAGCAGCTACTTCGTTGAATGGATCCCAAACAACGTCAAGACCGCTGTCTGTGACATCCCACCACGTGGTCTTAAGATGTCCGCCACCTTCATTGGTAACAGCACCGCCATCCAGGAACTCTTCAAGCGTATCTCGGAACAATTCACTGCTATGTTCCGGCGTAAGGCTTTCTTGCATTGGTACACTGGTGAAGGTATGGACGAGATGGAATTCACTGAAGCCGAATCCAACATGAACGACTTGGTGTCTGAATACCAGCAATACCAGGACGCCACCGCCGAGGAGGAAGGAGAATTCGATGAGGAGGAGGAAGAAGGAGAAGAGGCTTAAATTACTTTACAAAAACGAACTCTTTAAGATCTTGAAATAAAACACAACTATTGGACCAAAATAAATACATGTACACTATGACAAAGCAATTGAGCAATGATTTATGTTTCGGTGTTATTACATGTCTCTAGCACTTGGTAGGATTTCGAAAAACTGAACATTTATAAAGTGCTTAACTCAAAATGTCCTTATCTGGGTAATCAACAAATGCCACTTCTATACTCTTTCGAATTTGAAAGAAAATAAGGTAGCCTACAATCGAAATAAATGAAAACATGTTTCGGAAAATAAAATATTAACTAAAACATTTCCCTGTTACAAATTAATCTTTTCCACAAAAACAATTTTTAACCATGCCTGCTGAAGGCTTTACCCTTTCCCATATAAGCAAATCTGCAGCAGACAATTTTGAAAACATTTAGTCTCAAATGTTGCAACTGTCCATAAATGGAAGTTATTTTTGGATGAGTTGAAATAATTGTGGCGAAAGGAGAAATTGCTCGTCAAGACCAACTTCTCCTTTTACCACACTGTTTTAAAAAGTTGTTTCCCACAGATGTGTCGATATGTTGGAAAGGGATGAAATTTAATGCTATGGGGAAATTGGTAATTTGGGTTTTAACCATCTTTTATCTGTGATGTTAAGTTTTATCTTCTCATTCTTATTCATCTCCTGTCTTTCTTTCACTCATTCTCCTTGTTTGTTACTCGAACGTTCTGCTTATAAATGATTTCTTACTAAATTATCATCCTTGTTTTTAATTGAGGTGTTCGAACCACGGCCAGGTTATTCCAAAGACTTCACAAACGGTAGTATTGGCTGCGCTCAGGGTTGCATGGTTAGCATTACGACTGGCTGGTGTCGGTATACATGGACCAGTAGTACTGGTTACTTGCCAGAGAAGCGCCGTGATACAACTGAACAATAGTTGAAAGCGATATAAAACACCAACCAATTGATTGTTTTTAATTGGGTCATGGGAAATCGTCCCTCGATCCGTCAAATTCTTTCAATGACGTTACCGAAACCACTTAGCCAACCTTCACAGGCGAATAGCGACGGAAAGAAAAAAAAACTTCTTGTCCGAAAATACTGGCCCAATTTGGAAATAAATCTATATCGTGACGTTTTATCAAAATTGTTTGATAAATTACATCACCGTCAATACTTTGACCAAAAGCACTGACCCTTTCTAGAAATTTGACACTCCGCATGTGGTCGTCTTTCCACATTTTCCTACAAACAACATTTACAGAATGAGGGAAAGAATAAAACCTGTAAAAAACAAGTAATTTGGCACAAATGTTCTAAATTCAACGAATCAACTAGATCGAATATGGCTCTAGTCCGGGGGCAAAGTACATTCAGAAGAAATGACCACTGGTTTGGTTAAATGTAGCCAGTCCATTATCTACATTGACCAATCTATATATGGGCCTTATGCGTTCGAACCCCGGCTGGGTCATTTATTCTTTACGATGAATGTTACCAGCTTCGTTAACCTTCCATATAGGGACTCGAAAATATATTTAGCAAGGTGGTCCCTAATACAATGTACCTCTGATGAATTTTGTGTGGAGAGAAAGTCGAGACTCGCTTGGTGAACTGTAGGCTGCGATATAACTAAACTATCGTTGAAAAACGCGCTTAACTCGAATCAAACTGATCCAGTCCTGATTTTAATTTTGAGAAATGTCTATAGACATAATGTTTCTGTTTCAATTAGGAACAAGACGGATGTTTGATGCAAAGCATGAAAGAGAAGCCGCAATATTTCGTTTCACACGAAGAAATAAGAAAAAAGATCATTTAAATCCACAAACATTAAAACAATTTAATCTGTAGTCAGTAATGCTGATATTGGTTATTGAAGATATAAGTTTTATGTAGGATATTTAACCTGGCAGGGTCTGTGTTTTAAGTGAATGAGATAATTTAGAGTTAAGCTGATCATGAAAAGTGACATATAATACTAAAGAAAAGTGGACAAGAGGTTATGATAAATTTAAATTAGTACCAAAAACAATGAACTGTTTGTATTCAACACACGCCCTGTTTTGATAATGTTTTATCAAATAATGCTGACACAGAAAATCTGTTTTTCGTTTGTATCGGTAAGTCATGATAATGGATAAGGGTTTCCCACATAAAACAAATCTGCAGTAGACGACTGAAATTATCAAGTAAAAATAAATCTATAAATGATCGTATGATAATTGAAAAGTGTTGAAATTGCTCAATATGAGCAATTTCTCCTTTTGCCACAATGATTTCAATGATGTTTACTCTGACAGACTTTAAAATCATCAAGTACAAAACATAGAAAATCTCTATAAATGATAGTAAGTTAATTGAAAAGAGTTGAAATTATTGTGGCAAATTGAGCAATTGAAAATCATAGCTATCGGATTACAAACGCACACTCTCGAGTTGACGAAACTGTTGTGAACTCCTGTCGTGATTAGCATTCAGAAAATCAAGGAAACGTATTTCTATGTACAAGTAATCCGAAAGACTGACAATAGCTGCAGCGACTTTTGAAAAATTGTGACAAAAAGAGAAATGGATCACGAGGAATTTATCCTTTTGCTACTTTATGTCCATAAATGATACCTTCATTTAGCAAGGTGTTCCAATTGTTACTTAATGTGCTACGTATATGTTGTACGTGATAAAGGCTTAACATAGGAACTAGTTGAATTTTTTTTGAAAACGTTAAACCAGTGCTTGAAAATTTACATGAATTTATTTATCAAACTGTAAATTTACCAGTTGATATAAGAGTTGAAATGCTGTCTACATTTACAGTGATAGGTTAAATACAGTTCAGTTAATCCGATCACACTGTGTTTGTAAGAACCAGAAGATTTCATTTCATTTAAGTTTTTTGGATGTTCACATCGCATCCGTGATAAAACATGTTGTTGGCTAGTACAGGCAAAATATACCGATATCGTGTTTACCGCGATATTCATGAAATGTGGAACTGCAACAGCGAAAAAGAACGAAATTGATCTTGAAACAGATATTTCTGTGGTTTAAATCTTTTCATGTCTGCATTTTGCGATGATAATTGTACTCAAAGTTAACTTTGAATCCAGTATGTACTGAACATGAAAGCCAGATTATTAAAGCAAAGCAAATGAAAAATGTATGTGAAATTACGATGAAAATCTATAAATAGACTATAGATGAATGGTACTGTCTTTATACCCCCAAAAAACAAAGTTTTGGGGGGGTATATAGGAGTCACTGTGTCGGTCGGTCGGAAGCCATATCTTGTCCGGACCATATCTTAACAATGCAACATAGGATTTGAACGAAACTTCATAGGATGATACAACACATTGAGAGGAAGTGCGGTGTACAGGAACCATAACTCTATTTTATCTAAATACAGAGTTATTGCCCTTTGTTACTTTTTCTTGTCCGGAGAATTACTTAATAACTAACAGATGGAATCTAATAAAACTACATACAATGGTAGAGCATAATGAGAGGAAGTGCAGTGTACAAGAACCATAACTCTAATTTACATAATTACATAGTTATTGCCCTTTGTTACTTTTTCTTATTCGTAGAGTCTTGTCCAGAGCATAACTTTAAAACAAATTGTTGGAATTTATCTAAACTTCACAGGATGATACAACACATTGAGAGGAAGTGCGGTGTACAGGAACCATAACTCTATTTTATCTAAATAAAGAGTTATTGCCCTTTGTTACTTTTTCTTGTCCGGAGAATTACTTAATAACTAACAGATGGAATCTAATAAAACTGCATGCAATGGTAGAGCATACTCAGAGAAAGTGCAGTGTACAAGAACCATAACTCTAATTTACATAATTACATAGTTATTGCCCTTTGTTACTTTTTCTTATTCGTAGAGTCTTGTCCAGAGCATAACTTTAAAACAAATTGTTGGAATTTAATAAAACTTCATAGGATGATACAACACATTGAGAGGAAGTGCGGTGTACAGGAACCATAACTCTATTTTATATAAATACAGAGTTATTGCCCTTTGTTACTTTTTCTTGTCCGGAGAATTACTTAATAAATATCAGATGGAATCTAATAAAACTGCATACAATGGTAGAGCATAATGAGAGGAAGTGCAGTGTATAAGAACCATAACTCTAATTTACATAATTACAGACTTATTGCCCTTTGTTACTTTTTCTTATTCGTAGAGTCTTGTCCAGAGCATAACTTTAAAACAAATTGTTGGAATTTAATAAAACTTCATAGGATGATACAACACATTGAGAGGAAGTGCGGTGTATTTTGTTGGTTGGTCAGAAGCCATATTTTGAGTCAAGGTGCTGTTTTGGGGGTATTTATCATCTTCAGTGATAGTTCTAGTTTATTTTAGTTCTTAACTTGATTCGGGAACCAGAGTTGCTGCACGGCCGCTTACGACATTTACAAACTGGACCAAATTGAGATCGGTTTAAAACGCGTTGGTGAATACGGATTAAATCTAAAACGTGGACTAAATATTAAGATTTAGATTTAGACAAAAATCTAAATTGAAAAGTTTAGTAAATACGGGACGTGGCTTCTTCGTCTAAATGTACATACATTCAATTAATATACTGGCCTTTGTCTTTTGTTTTTAATTTGTAAAACTCACACATGTATATAGAGTGTAAACGGGATGTTTTAAAAATCATTACCTTAAATTAATGTACTTAGTAAGGACAAAGAGAAATCAAGATATGTAATATCAAAAAAGTAATAGCAAAAGGAAAAATCGTTGTGACTGTCGTATGTATTAAGTTTTCTGAATTACACACTTTCTTGTATCTGGATTTGTAAGTGTACACGCCCTGTACCAGATATTACCATATTAGTAATATCCTTGGAATAAATGAAAAGATTCAATGTGAAGAGAAAAAGAATCTTGTTCCGTTCCGTAAACTATCATTATCCTAGGGGATAATTATACTTTGCGGAACGGAACGGAACAACATTTCGTAAACGTATATTAACCGTAATCCTAAACCTTAAACACTTTAATAATGAGTGTTTTGATAACCACATTAGAATGCGTATAAATATGCATACAGCAAAGACGATCTAACTTAAAAACTACGGATATCATTTTCTTCTTTGCCCCGTGTGGTGCCCCAATGTTCGTTCCGTTCCGTTCCGCAAAGTATAGTTAGCCAATTACCCATGACGCGTGAGGTTGCGGGGAATACATGATACCGGTCTTACTGGTAAATTAAACATGACGCGTGAGATTGCGGGGAATACATGATGCCGGTCTTACTGGTAAATTGCCCATGACGCGTGAGATTGCGGGGAATACATGATGCCGGTCTTACTGGTAAATTGCCCATGACGCGTGAGGTTGCGGGGAATACATGATGCCGTTCTTACTGGTAAATTGCCCATGACGCGTGAGGTTGCGGGGAATACATGATGCCGGTCTTACTGGTGAATGACGCGTGAGATTGCGGGGAATACATGATGCCGGTCTTGCTGGTGAATGACGCGTGAGGTTGCGGGGAATACATGATGCCGGTCTTGCTGGTGAATTACCCATGACGCGTGATATTGCGGGGAATACATGATGCCGGTCTTGCTGGTGAATTACCCATGACGCGTGAGATTGCGGGGAATACATGATGCCGGTCTTGCTGGTGAATTACCCATGACGCGTGAGGTTGCGGGGAATACATGATACCGGTCTTACTGGTGAATTACCCATGAAGCTTGATCTTACTGGAATATTGTTGAAAGTGGCGTAAACACCATTGAGCTCATGTTACAAATGGATGTATATATCTATTGAACTGAGTTGCTGAGTATAATCAATTTGGCACAATGCTTACAAAAATCGCATGCTGCAATGTCGAGCCAGACATGTGTATGTAATATTCCCAAGCGGCTTTTACATAAATCGACTTCATAGCTTTTGGAGAAAAATTAAAGTTCATACTTGTGTTTATTGGCAAGCTTGCAATTCATCCTTAATTGCGTCAGTGAACAAGTAAAGGTACACGTTTGCATTTCTGAGCAGTGAATGGTCTGGTCAAGATCTACACACGTTGATCGAAGCTTATTTGAACGTTGCCATCTTGACCAGAGTACAGACTGATCTTGATTTACACTTATCACAACAGCAAACTATTTTCTCTTAGAACGGGCTCAATTAGCGAGGGACTTTGCATCTATTGTCGTTTTGATCAATGTGCATGATGAGATCCATATATCAAAGGTCGGACTTTTTCTTAACATCCATGTTTACATTTGACACTCCAGGATTATTTTAAATGTTGAGTTTGTATTTCTCGGCGCTTGATGAAATCTGCTTAGTAAAGTTGGTTTTGAACATAGTCAAGGGGAAATATACCACTGCTACAACGTGTTGATATGAACACGAGAAGAGATTGGACACGATAATTAAATATATCAGGCATGATATTGATATATAGGCGTTCACTGTTCGCAACGCTTTGCCCTTTAATTCATGTGTTGCTTTCACAAATGAGCTCCTGCAGGAGACTAACAACCCCAAATAGCTAGATTTTCAACCATTTCAATGTTTTCACATTGGTATGTCCATGTATATAACCTTCTTTCAGCAAACCCTTTTTCCTAAAATTCATTACCTAACTTCTGTCATCATTTACAGTCAGGCTCCTATTATCACAATACTAGTTTAAACAGTTAAGTATCTCCTGAAGTGCCTCCTTTTATTCCTCAAACATTTCTGCATCATCCACAAACAGCAATGAATATATAGATACTTGATCAATGGTCACAGCATTAATTTTACAATGGTGAAAGCATTTTTAATATCATTTAGTAAAACAATTATCATAGGGGAGGTTATTTCCCCTTAACCCTTTCCCTCATATAGACGCTTTCTGACGCCTCTGCAGCAGACGGATTTTTGAAAACATAGTGACAAAAGAAGAAATTGCACAAAACATGCAATTTCTCCTTTTGCCACAATGTTTTCCATTTTTTGTCATAGGTTATCCATTCAATTATGGAGATTTTCTATGTTTTGACAAAATACATTCAAAGTCGCCTACTGTATAATTGTCGTATGAGGGAAAGGGTTAAAATAAACCTATCTCGCTGCTATAATAATCAAATGACTAACACACAATTTAACCTCATTATACATTGAGCGATTTTCCATCAACTCCTTATTTAACCCTTTCCCTCATACGACAATTCTGTAGCAGACGACTTTGAACATATTTTGTCAAAACATAGAAAATCCCTTTAATTGAATGGATAACTTCCCTCTGCATTTTTGATAAAAATATCGACATATATAGTCGTATAACATGAAGTGAAGAAGCTAACTCAACTATAAATTAACAAGCTCGTCTAAGATTCGCTTGTAAGTATACAAAGTCGGCAAAATCCCAATTCGGCCGACGCGGTTCTTTAAGAAGTTGTATGCGCCGTTTCTACCGATGTCAGTGGTTAAAGCATCTGCGTAAAGAACAGCGAAGACTTGTGCGAATCTGTGCATCGGCATAGTTTTATCAACGCTTTGGATAGTTCATGTAATTTAGTTCTTAATGCATCTTTGCCATAAGAACAATATCTTCAGCCTTATCAGTTTAAGGCCAATTTACCTTTATATAAACTGTTACGGAGATTGAATAAGACCCCAAATCGCCGTGATGTCGTTCATATTCTACAAGTTTTAAAATAGTCCAAGAAGTAAAGTGTTGAAATTTAATGCCTAATTTACAGCAGTGGTGATCCGGACAGAATCCTTTACTTCTGTAACTGATAATGCACTATTTACAGTAGAGGTGATCCGGACAGAGTCCTTTACTGTTGTATGAATGAAAATGCGCTTCTGTAAATGAAAAGTTTGCAATATGCATCTTGAGTTTCTTATCTTCTCATAGCTATTCATTCTTTCCCAGAATCCGGCGTTGCCGTGTGGTGAGCGTGGGGAATTTGTGACCGGGCACCCCTGGTTCGATAACTTCTCACGGCGCTCAGGATAGATTGCCCAGGTAATGGTTCAACACCCAGGGAACATGAATAAGTGCTTTGTCACACTTGATATAACTGAACTACTGTTGAAGACAGCGTAAAACTCCAACACACACTCGCAAGCACGCACTAGGGCGCGTACGTACGCGACCACATACACGCACTCACGCACGCACGCACGTACGCACGCTCGCACGCACGCACGCACGCGCAAACGCACACGCACGCACGCACACACACACACACACACACACACACACACACACACACACACACACACACACACACACACACAATCCCATGATAATAAGCGTTGTGACCAGCGTCATTAATAATCTTCCTCTATGCTATAAATAATCAATAATTTGGGAAGGAACCCAGTTAATTGTGTAGAATGCTGCTTGCGAAAAGCTAGTTAACGTATGAGTAAATTGAACGCAATGGTATAAGTAATCCAGATCCATCCATGCATGCATCTATAACGTATAACCCTATCAAACATACAGGCACATTGACGCACTACCAGAAATGTGTGTCTTTGTCTCACCGTTTACAATTCTATATACTTTAATTTAATGAGATTTTCCACAGTTTTGCCTAGATGTTTCCATACATGACTGCTGATGGTGTATTGTATATGGGAAACATCACGTGATCGCTGGTAAACAGGACCATGGTTAATTCCATTTTCCCAGATTATCTGACTAATTTAGTTATATATCTATTTTAGATAATTATTTACGCTATAGTTAAACACAAAAGAACAAAGTGACCTGGAACTTTCTTTTCAATTAAGCAGACACTAGTTTAATGATGTTAAACCGCAAACAATAGAAAAGAATAAATCACGAACAACGTATTTGGAGCAATGTATCAGTATAATTGTTCAACATCATTTGTAAACATTTTGCAAAAAAAACCAACAAATCAACAACTTGAACTGAAATAGAATACAAATATATTGTTCAAAGTCATCCATAATGAATACATGTATGTATATCAAAATATATTTATTGGAAAATGGTCTTTTTACGCTTGTTCTTGCTCATCTTCCTCTTCCTCATCAAATTCTCCTTCCTCCTCGGCGGTGGCGTCCTGGTATTGCTGGTATTCAGACACCAAGTCGTTCATGTTGGATAAATCATTTGTTTTGCTCAATTGCTTTGTCATAGTGTACATGTATTTATTTTGGTCCACTAGTTGTGTTTTTATTTCAAGATCTTAAAGAGTTCGTTTTTGTAAAGTAATTTAAGCCTCTTCTCCTTCTTCCTCCTCCTCATCGAATTCTCCTTCCTCCTCGGCGGTGGCGTCCTGGTATTGCTGGTATTCAGACACCAAGTCGTTCATGTTGGATTCGGCTTCAGTGAATTCCATCTCGTCCATACCTTCACCAGTGTACCAATGTAAGAAAGCCTTACGTCGGAACATAGCCGTGAATTGTTCCGAGATACGCTTGAAGAGTTCCTGGATGGCGGTGCTGTTACCAACGAAGGTGCCGGACATCTTGAGACCACGTGGTGGAATGTCACAGACAGCGGTCTTCACGTTGTTTGGAATCCATTCAACGAAGTAGCTGCTGTTCTTATTCTGAACGTTCAACATCTGTTCGTCGACCTCCTTCATGGACATACGTCCTCTGAAGATGGCTGCAACTGTGAGGTATCTGCCGTGACGGGGATCGCAGGCAGCCATCATGTTCTTGGCGTCAAACATCTGCTGGGTCAGCTCTGGGACAGTAAGAGCTCTGTACTGCTGGCTACCACGAGAGGTCAGAGGCGCGAACCCTGGCATGAAGAAGTGGAGACGAGGGAATGGAACCATGTTGACAGCCAGTTTACGGAGATCGGCGTTCAATTGACCAGGGAATCGGAGACAGGTGGTGACACCCGACATGGTGGCAGAGACGAGATGGTTCAAGTCCCCGTATGTAGGTGTGGTCAGTTTAAGAGTTCTAAAACAGATGTCATATAGAGCCTCGTTATCGATACAGAAGGTCTCGTCTGTGTTTTCTACCAGTTGATGGACAGACAAAGTTGCATTGTAAGGTTCTACAACAGTGTCTGAGACCTGAAATCATAAATAGAGTAGTCTTAGCACATTATAGTTTACATAAGTACTGCATGAACATTTCCTTTGATACAATTTCCATATGCTATGAACATTTGTTATATTTCCTTTGATAAAATTTCCTTGTGCTATGAACAATAGAAACTTAAATAAGGGGACTAATCCATTATCTCATATGCGATAGGTCAAACATGAAAACATACATATGAAAACAAAGTCAATTGGTGTTCCCCTTATGGGTCTTAAATTAAAATAAAAGGATACTCACGCCGTTACAAATGTTAAATCTAAACAAGCTGAATATAATTTCCCCTCCTGATAATGAAGCTTGTCATATAGTTTGATCGAATTATAATCAACAGATGCTAGTAGTCGACCAAAACGGGACGAATTGACGCACGGTTCTAATTAATGTACATGCATACAGACAACGCTGCGACGGTTCGCATCAGGCAAATTTTCGGGTAGCACAAAACTCCGATTTTGCGTCACAGAAAGGGAGATAAAATCTGCCGGCACCACCATTTTCTTTATTCATCAGTATATATATGATGTACATATACACATTATCTAAATATACACGGATAGTGAAGACTATGGCGAGACTGTATCTGAGTCTTCACTGTTAACAGAAGCAATACACCCAAGTTTCGCCTGACGTAGCTCATACGTTATTACCTTTGGTGAGGGGACAACAGAGAATGTGTTCATGATTCGGTCTGGGTACTCTGTATCAAAACAATATGGCATTAAGTACTTAAGTTACCTTTGGTGAGGGGACAACAGAGAATGTGTTCATGATTCGGTCTAAGTACTCTGTATCAAAACAATATGGCATTAAGTACTTAAATTACCTTTGGTGAGGGGACAACAGAGAATGTGTTCATGATTCGGTCTGGGTACTCTGTATCAAAACAATATGGCATTAAGTACTTAAATTACCTTTGGTGAGGGGACAACAGAGAATGTGGTCATGATTCGGTATAAGTACTCTGTATCAAAACAATATGGCATTAAGTACTTAAATTACCTTTGGTGACGGGACAACAGAGAATGTGTTCATGATTCGGTCTGGGTACTCTGTATCAAAACAATATGGCATTAAATACGCAAATTACCTTTGGTGAGGGGACAACAGAATATGTGTTCATGATTCGGTCTGGATACTCTTCACGGATTTTACTGATGAGTAGTGTTCCCATACCAGAACCAGTACCGCCACCTAGTGAGTGAGTGAGCTGGAATCCCTGAAGACAGTCGCAACTTTCAGCTTCTTTCCTGACAACATCGAGTACCGAGTCGACGAGCTCTGCACCCTCTGTGTAATGACCTTTGGCCCAGTTGTTACCAGCTCCACTCTGTCCAAACACAAAGTTGTCTGGTCTGAAGATCTGACCAAAAGGACCGGACCTTACAGAGTCCATGGTACCCGGTTCAAGGTCCACTAGGACGGCACGAGGGACATATTTGCCTCCTGAAAAATACATTTAAAAAAAGGGCGGTCAATAAATAAAATGTACAGTATATACAGTTGAGCGAATACATTGTGAAAACGGAAGGAAAAAACATCATAAAAGTCCTCCAATTTGGATTTTGGGGTATATTCGCCTCCTAAAAAAGAAATCTACCATTTTAAGCAGTTGAAAAAGTCCAAAGTACGAAAGAAGAAAACCCGTTCGTGTAACTATGAAAATACAGTGGATTTGCGATAAGTCAGACAAGTGATACATCCAATGTATCGTTTAACTAGAACCAATATCTGAAACGTATCTTTCCTTTGAAATGAAGAAGCAGCAGTTTCGATCGCACAGATGAGCTAGCAGAACTGCTGCTGTGCTGTTTTTTCTGATATGAGGCTTTCAACGAGAAAACCAACATTGCGTAAAGTATCGACCCGGATCAGCCTAAACATGCCGCGCAGGCTAACCCGGACAGACACTTTTCGCCTCCTGTGGATTTTCTGTTTCAGGAATCATTACTCTATACCTCTAACCACTTGAGACGGAATGTGTTGGCACGGATTAGCATGCGCGGATTGTGCATGCTGATCGGAGTCGATACATTAAGCAGAGTACATAATGTTGGTTTTCTTGTCAATTCTGAACGGTAAAGGTTCAGATCAGCATGTACATCTGATCATTCGTATTATAATATACACATGTTGACCAGACTCTACGGATGATATGCTGATCTTGGTCTATGTACTGTTCACAAAAATCTACTAACACCTTTTCGAACGTACGAGAGCCGAGCCTCAATAGCTCAGTCGGTTGCAACGCGGGCGCTCAATCCACGGATTGTGAGTTCGAATCCCAGCTTGGCCAAGATAAATAGTAACGTTCAAGAAAAATTCAATGTAACAAGCATTCGTCTTCCACCAATATTCTACAAAAAAATAAATCCTGTGCAAATCATTTCCACCAACATTTATTTTGACTGTACTACAATGGCCTTAGAGTATATCGATGGCTCAGCGCAATACTAGGCTAACTCTATTTTTTTCAAAATAGATTTTATTATAAATTCTGAAGACTGATCAAACTCCACTGATTCACTCAAAAATCTTGACTTATATTCTTAGTATTAAAACAGATATTTGGATTTTAAGAAAATAAGCCAAGTCAATTTATTCTTTTTTTGAGTGCAAAACTATGTCTAAGTAGAGTTAGCTATAGTTTTGCACCAACAATTTCATTTTTTTTTTTAAAAATGTCAGTGCATAACTAGTTCTAACTTGACTTAGACATAGTTTTGCACTCAAAAAAAGAATAATTTGACTTAGCTTATTTTCTTAAAATTAAAATATCTTTGTTAATGAGAAATAATATGAGCATATAAATATTTCTCACCTTTTTTTCTATCTTATCACATGTTAATTAGATTTTTTTTTTTATATAATAATTTTTTGAAAAAAATTAAATAAAATAAAAGTCACTGTTTATCCTTGACATTCAGACAGAATTTCAGAAATTTGTTTGGCACCAAAATTTGAATTTTACAGAAGAAAATAAACAGATATACCAGGGTGAGTAACATTATTTTTTGTATCTATAAGTTTTATGCATGAGCCCTTAGTATTATGAAAGTGAAATCACACAAGGAACTGGTTGAAAACAATGTTGTTTCTGTAGATAATCAGTGGGTGGGGTAATTAAAGATAAATAAATAAATAAAAATAGCCTCACTTTTGAGTATTATAGAATCAAGGTGCGAGTTCACGTATTTCGAAAAGAACTCTATTAGTAGATTGATTGATTGATTGATTTGGGTTAAACGCCGTTTTCAACAATCATATCACGGCGGCCAGTTCACCTACTCATGTTTCTTGGCTTTCTCAAACCAGTACTTCATACAACATTATTTTCAAACAACTGGCTGCTTTTCCACATAGACTGATAGCCCATTGGTGGAAGACGAATGATGATTGTCACAATGACTTTTGTCAAATGTCGGAAAGATTGATGGCCGGGCTGGGTTTCGAACTCACAACCCCTGGATTGACAGCCCGGGCCGCTACTGACTGAGCTACTGGGGCTCGGCTCTATTAGTTTCAGGATATGTGGTGAGGATATTGCTTATAAATGTTACATTAATCCTTACTGTGCTGTAATTTAGATATATACTATTTGTTATTATATGTAAATTATTCAATTTATCATTTTAGAGTAGTTTAAGAACCTTATCCAAGATATCTCGCCATTTAAAACAATTATTTGCCTTAAATCATAAAAAACTGTGACTTAACGGTGAACCTCTGCCAAATTGTTCTATTTGGCAAAGAAATGACTCATTATTTCCAAAAATCCTTACTTATTTTAATTAAAATGAACCAAATTGAAAGCATTCATTCATGCACCATTTTTCATTAACAGGTGAACTAGTGTTTACACCCAAAAGTATTACTGACATAGTTTCAACGTATCTGAACTCCCCCAACATTGTTTTCAAAGGCTTTCTGTATTGGATGGGATTTATGAAATGCTGTTATTTTTTATCAAAGTGTTAATGACTGATGTAATTTACTTTTAAAATTGGTTTAACCCTACTGGTTGTTTAAAACTTTACTTCAAACACATACATTTACCTGCATCCAATACAGAAGGCCTTATAACGCATTGTAGGAAGAGTTCAGATTACTCATAACAAGCAATCTGATCTCTTCCTGCACTGTTTGTTACTCTGTCAGTACATGTAAACATTACTGATAAGTGGGGAATTATGCTTTTATCCCTTTCCCACATACATCAAATCTGCAGCACACGACCTTGAAAATATCTAGACAGAAATAGGGCATATCTCTGTAAATAAAAGTTTAATCATTAAATAGACTAGAGTTGAAAACATTGTGGTAAAAGGGGAAATTGCTTATTATTAACAATTTCTCCTTTTGTCATAATGTTTTCAAAAGTTGTCTTCTGCAGAGGCGTCAGAAAGCGTCTGTAGGTGGGAAAGGGTTAATTTGGAAGGATAAAAGAAATGCTTATGGATCGAAGTGTTCAAACACTTTTTTAAGATAACATTTCTTTCTTCAGGATGTTGTCGGTTACTGCATCCAGTCATCAGTGCCATACAAAGTATTTTGGACAAGGAAGGCAGTGTGTTGCGAATAGCTATGCTGCTATGTATCATCATCTTACCGTCAAGAAAGCCTCAAAGTGGACACAAGAAGACCTGGACGAGATTTTACTCAAAGGGGACAACGTTTATTACAATGTAATGGCAGGTGGACAGAAAGAGAATTATTTACTAGTGAGTGATCTCCCTAATAAGTGGAGCAATTGCGAGCTGAAAGTTTTAAGATCAGATGCAGGTTCAATTTCAAGTGTTGAACCATGCAATCCGTATGTGAGTTTTCATCAAACCATAAGAGAGATTGAAAGTTTCCTTTTCTTAACAATAAAATGCTACACAACAGTAATCATCAAAGAGAATGGAATGTATCATGTATTTGACCCTCATTCAAGGAACAGAAACGGTATGGTAGATGCCGATGGAAAAGCAGTGTTAACATCGCACTGCAATTTTGAAAACTTGATCCTGTTTTTAGAAACATTTGCAGCAAGTTTGGGTGACCCAAACATTGAATTGATACCATTTGAGGCCACACATGTAGAAATTGTTGAAAACATTTGTACTGATACAAGTGAATCCGATGATTTTGAAGGCTTTTCTGACATATCCGAAGGAGAATATTCCTGTATGCTGCAAATAATTCAAGACACCAAGGATGAGCAAATCAAAAAGATTGAAGAAGAACTAGAACTATCTAGCTTAGGTGATGACACTGACAGTGAACATAGTTTAATGTCTGTCAATAATGACCATGAACTAACTACAGCTGTGTCATCTGAAGATGACATCCCATTATCCAAACTATCAAAGATTTTAAAGTCTAAAACTCTAACTTCAGATTCTGAGCACATTTCTTCTGATAGTGAATACCAATTCTCACACTTAGATAAGAAAATGTTGAATGAAAGTAACTCAGACCCAAGTTTATCCGATTCGGATCCAGTCAAAAAGAAAAAGAATAACAACAAGAGGCGGACATTCAAAAAGAGTAGAAAAGTGTACGACATTAGAACACAATTTAATGATGTTGATGAATCAGTTTCGACAAATGGATTGGAGAACATTAACTGTTCTAAAGTAGAAAGGGGATCAAGAATTAAAGTAAATGATGAAACACTAATGGCTGAAGGAGAAGAAATTGTATCAGATATTGTTGAGAGTGAACAGTGGATTGGTTTTGAAAATGAAGACATAACTAAATATACTACCATGGAAGAAGTAGTTTATCCGAGTCAAATACAATTTGAAAGTGGCCATCATATGCAAGATCACGATTTTGACATAGTTGCAGAAGTTATTATAGAAGGGGTCTTTGAAGAAGAAATAGTCGATCAGAGTGAATCTCAATATACTGTGTGTGAAAATGAATATGATATAGAGGTGGGTCAAGAGTTGGACATAGATGGAGAAACTGTTACCACAGATGTTGGAAACAGCATGGAAGAACCGGCAGGACTAGATGTCAGTTATGAGGGGTGTGCCTCTGGAAATGGAAGCAGAACAGAACATGTTAGAGGTAGAAAGAGGACAAGAAATCCAGAAAATTGGAAAAGAAATAAAGCTAAGCGAAATTGTAATACTGGACATAGGTATATTAACGTGAAAGGAAAGATCCAACAAGCCAGGAAAATCAAGAAGGGATGTGGTCAAGATTGTCGATTTAAATGCCATAGCGTCTTCACTGAGGATGACAGGGAAAATATTTTCCAAAGTTATTGGAAGTTAGCAGATGCAACGCGCCAAAGGCAGTTTCTTTTGCAGTATTCTGCTCCACAGAAGAAGAAAAGTTATAAAAATTCCAGTACTGTTAATCAGAAAAGAGTCAACTCATTTATGTGGTCTTTGCCATTAAATGGTATAAATATTAGGGTGTGCAAGACCTTTTTTATCCATACTTTAAATATTTCTCCTCAGAGAGTTCACACAGCCCTAAAAAAGTCCCAAAACAGTATTCAAACTGAAGAGTTAGATTACAGAGGCAGTCATAGTAATAGGCCAAATAGAACCCCACAAGATAATGTTGATTTTGTAGTGTCACACATTAAGTCATTTCCTGCATTTGAAAGCCATTACTGTAGAAAGGATAGCAAGAAAATGTATCTCAGTCCAGATCTTAGTGTAGCACAAATGAATAGGCTTTATTTAGAGCAATGTACACAAAATGAAATTGTCTCCCTTAATCTGTATCGAAATATATTCAATACTCACTTTAATATTGCTTTTCAAAAGCCTATGAAGGACCAATGCGATTTATGTAATTCCTTCAAAAATGCATCAGAGGCTGACAAAATGATAATGAAAGAGAAATATGACGGTCATATTAAAAACAAATTATTAGCACGGGAAAACAAAGAACAAGACAAAAATATTGCACAAGAAAAATATGATGAAACATTTTTAGCTGCTTGCTTTGATCTTGAGGAGGTGTTGATGACTCCAAAGGCATTTGAATCTAGCCTTTATTATAAACGTCGTTTAAATACTTTTAACTTCAGCATTTACGATTTAGGGTCAAGTGAAGCTTATTGCTATCTTTGTAATGAGTCAATTTCTGGAAGGGGAGCCTGTGAAATTTCAAGCAGTGTCTTTGATTTTTTTGGTTGCAATGTCTAAAAAGGGGAAGAAAAAAATTTGTATTTTATTCCGATAATTATGGTGCTCAAAATAAAAACAAACATTACGTTTCAATGCTGTGGTACACCATACAAAAATTTAATTTAGAATCTATAGAACATAAATATTTAGAAAAGGGTAACACCCAGAATGAAAACGATTCAGTCCACGCCTGAATTGAAAGGGCAAGTCGTCAAATTTGTGTATACACACCTGCCCAGTGGGCTTCTGTTATAAGAACAGCACGTCGTAAAAAACCATATCATGTTAAGGAAATGGATTTGCCCAATGTTTTTGACTTCAAGTCTGTATCCAAATTGCTCAAAAAATTTGATCTGGATTTAGAAAGGAACAAAGTTTTATGGACAGATGTAAGATCCTTTAAAATTGAATCCAGTAATCCAAATACAGTAGTAGTTAAATATGATTACAATGGCCCATTACACTATCTTGATCTTGCTCATCGGATAAGAAGGTCCAACACTATTTTGAATGTAAACAATATTGTGCTTAATAGATTGCACAAGGAGTACCCCAAGATTACATTTGAGAAGTATAAAGATCTCATTATCTTATGCAGGACAGGTGTGATCCCTCATTCGCATCACATGTTCTATGCAGTCCTTTCGCATGAAATTCCTGTCTGATTCTAAGTTCTGTAATGATTGGGGCACAGGCTAACCCGGACAGACACGTTTCGCCTCATGTGGATTTTCTGTTTGAGAAATAATTACTCAATAACAAAGTTTTATGGACAGATGTAAGATCCTTTAAAATTGAATCCAGTAATCCAAATACAGTAGTAGTTAAATATGATTACAATGGCCCATTACACTATCTTGATCTTGCTCATCGGATAAGAAGGTCCAACACTATTTTGAATGTAAACAATATTGTGCTTAATAGATTGCACAAGGAGTACCCCAAGATTACATTTGAGAAGTATAAAGATCTCATTATCTTATGCAGGACAGGTGTGATCCCTCATTCGCATCACATGTTCTATGCAGTCCTTTCGCATGAAATTCCTGTCTGATTCTAAGTTCTGTAATGATTGGGGCACAGGCTAACCCGGACAGACACGTTTCGCCTCATGTGGATTTTCTGTTTGAGAAATAATTACTCAATAACAAAGTTTTATGGACAGATGTAAGATCCTTTAAAATTGAATCCAGTAATCCAAATACAGTAGTAGTTAAATATGATTACAATGGCCCATTACACTATCTTGATCTTGCTCATCGGATAAGAAGGTCCAACACTATTTTGAATGTAAACAATATTGTGCTTAATAGATTGCACAAGGAGTACCCCAAGATTACATTTGAGAAGTATAAAGATCTCATTATCTTATGCAGGACAGGTGTGATCCCTCATTCGCATCACATGTTCTAATATGCAGTCCTTTCGCATGAAATTCCTGTCTGATTCTAAGTTCTGTAATGATTGGGGCACAGGCTAACCCGGACAGACACGTTTCGCCTCATGTGGATTTTCTGTTTGAGAAATAATTACTCAATACCAAATTGTAGTACCAATTGCTTGTTAATAACAATCTAAATTCTTCCTACACTGTTTTCAAAGGCCTTCTGTTTCGAGTACAGGAAATATGGCAGTTTTATGGAGCAAAGATTTAATATAGTTTTTCAATGTTAACCATTATGTTTAACCCTTTCCCTCATATAAACGCTTTCGGACGCCTCTGCAGCAGACGGCTTTTTTTAAAACATAGTGACAACAGAAGAAATTGCACAAAACGTGCAATCTCTCCTTTTGCCACAATGTTTTCCACGTTTAGTCATAGGTTATCCATTCAATTATGGAGATTTTCTATGTTTTGACAAAAAAACGTTCAAAGTCGTCTGCTGCAGAATTGCCGTATGAGGGAAATAAATCAGCAAAATTAAAGTTATATAATTATCAAAAGTCTTACTGCACCATTTTCCACACTGTCATTAAAAATGTCAACATAGTTTAGCCATTACTGATAAGTGGTAAATAAATGCTTCCAAATCAGGAAAGTCCAAGAAAATACTTATGGAAAAAAAGACTTAAAAGATAAATAAAACAAACTTTTATGTTCTATTTTGTATTATTTTAACCTCAAAATAACTTTGAAATTAAATTGGTCAAATATATCTTAGTTGACTTAGTATGACTTAGTATGTGTTTTACATATTTTTTCTCAACATTTCATTAATTTTTAGTGCAAAACTATGTCTAACTTGACTTAGATTTAGTTTTGCCCCGACTTTTTTTCAATATTTCAATAATTTTAAGTGCAAAACTATATCTAACTTGACTTAGACTTAGTTTTGCCCTGACTTTTTTTCAACAAATCATTGATTTTCAGTGCAAAACTACTGCTCAACTCAAATTAATGATTTTAAACTATTATGAAAGAGTTTTATATAAAAAAGATTAATATCATTAATTTTCAAACATTTATCAGCATACAGAACAGCAAAAATATCTACAAAAGATCAGAAGAGAAAAAATTTAAACTTTTTTTTCACTCTCCTGTAAAAAAAATGAAAATGGAGTTAACCTAGTATTGCGCTGAGCCATCGATATGTGGAAAGTCAGCCAGTTGCGTGGAAAGACTGGTGTGAGTTGGTCATAATATCATATCTTTTCTTGACATATTACTATTTGTTATTAAAGAAATCCTGGTAATTAAACAAACAGTCTTACCTGTGGCTTCATTGTAATAGACGTTGATTCTCTCCAACTGTAAATCGGAGTCGCCATGATAGGTACCGGTGGGGTCAATACCATGTTCATCGGAGATCACTTCCCAAAACTGAAAGAAACAACATTTGTTATATACATGTATTTCAAAAGTACGCAGCAAAAGGTTTAATAGTCATCTGCATCAAGACAAAGGCTTGACATTTTTACACGATACTTTGGTGAAAGAATAATTACTTGTCCTTTAAAAGTTGGGACAAATCTCAACATTGTTCAATTTCCTTGGTTACTTTTGATAAGAAAGGGCATGAAACATCTTATTACCTTTTCCGTCTTTCTTGAAACTCAAACCCCATATAGTGAGACGATTTTGATTACCTACACGATAGGGTTTAGTTAAGTAATATGTGAGATATTGTGGGGGAAATACCAGTTTATTCTCCCTTATATAGTCCTTGCATGTCATGTTACCGAGAATGTAACCGAGATTGTAACCGAGATAGTAACCAAGATAGTAACCGAGATTGTAACCGAGATTGTAATCGAGATTGTAACCGAAATAGTTACCATAGTAACCGAGATAGTTACCGAGATGGTAACCGAGATAGTAACCGAGATAGTAACCGAGATTATAACCGAGATTGTAACAGAGATAGTAACCGAGATTGTAACCGAGATTGTAACCAAGATAGTAACCGAGATAGTAACCAAGATAGTAACCAAGATAGTAACCGAGATAGTAACCGCGATAGTAACCGAGATTGTAACAGAGATAGTAACCGAGAAAGTAACCGAGATTGTAACAGAGATAGTTATTGCGATAATAACCACGATAGTAACCGAGATAGTAACCGAGATAGTAACCGAGATTGTAACAGAGATAGTTACCGCGATAGTAACCGAAATAGTAACCGAGATAGTTACCGGGATATTCACCGCGATAGTAACCGAGATTGTAACCGAGATTCGTGTTGTAACAGTTTGCTCTTGTCATCAAAGTAACCCTACACGATACACCAACTCAGCGACATCTGATTCTGAGATGATAGGGATGAAATTAATATGTAATGTCAGACAGGGCACACAGGTTTAACCCTTCCTACATTCAGACTCTTTCTGGTGCCACTGCAGCAAATGACTTTTGAAAACATTGTGGCAAAATGAGTAATTGCTTATGATGAACAACTGTTTCTTTTGCCACAATGTTTTCAACCGTATGTAAAATTCAAAACGTCATTTATAGAGATTTTCTTTCCACATCTTTGTCTAGATGTCTTCAAAGTCGTCTGCTGTAGATGTGTCGTATGTGGTAAAGGGTAATAGTTTATATCACATATATAAAACACACGTATCTAAATACATGCTAATCAGTACCAGGCTTGGACATGTTCCCTGACCAAGGTCACCCCTAAATGATTTCCGCAACTGGGGATTGAACACGACTGGGACTGTCGTAACGAGCTGTCTCACTTGAAATCAGCATTGTTTGCCTTTTATTCATCAATATAATCTAAAAAATATATTACATGAGAAATGGAGACGCTCGATTTTGAACATGGAAGATTCTACTTTAAACAATTCGGCGCTGAAAGAGTTAATGTGGGGGGGGGGGGGGGGGGGGGGGGGGGGGGGATTCCTCGAACACGTCGATAACTTGAAGTAATTAACGGATCCTCTTCGACTTATCGCGAATCCACAGTAGGCATATCATCTTGTTCATCCAGGTTAAAAACATAGAATTAAGAAATAAAGGGAGTGAAATCGATAGAAGGAGTGGGAAGGTGAGACAGTTAATAGCGGCGAGTCATTCTGTATGAGTAATGTGTTACACGAGTATGTGTAAAACGTCAGAGTAATGTGTATTACGTCAGAATAAATCTATCGGAATGGTGCATTCTATAAGATCGATATTTTAACCATACATTAAACACACCAGAAGCTTACTGAAGACAACACCAACACATCGTCTGATCGGTGAAGAGATATGTCTATTGTCGATCTCGTTTTCCGATATTAACTCTTTCAGCGTCAAATAATTGTTTAAAGTAGACTCTTCCATATTCAAAGTCGGCCGATTCTATTTTTCATGTAATAAGAATTTTGGAATATCTTTATTTCTAAAAAGGCGAATAATGCTGATTTCAGGTGAGACACAGCTCGTTACGAACTGACTCACCTGAATCTGTATTATTTGCAAAAACCTCAATATTGTTTTGGCTCTGAAAGAGTTAAAAAACCTTATGAATGATTTGGTTTGTGCGGATACCAACGAAGATCCAGATCAGTATGTGCCTCTACCTTGTCTGATCACGATCTTCCGTGTACGGAATCTAATCGAATACCCTTATAAATGTTAGTATTTTGGTAGAACGGTTATGACAAAAAACCTGACTATTCAAGTACGCAATATAATCAATACTGTCAGTTATCTAACACTATTCAAGAACGGCTTCATGGGACTTAGCCCATTGGTTCGATCCCCAGTCTCGGCGGTCATGGTGGAGTGTCCCTTGGGCAAGGTACATTTCCTAGTCTAGTACTGGTTTGTTAACCATGGGATTAAGGATAAGTGAACAGTCGCCGTGACATAACTGAATTAATGTTGAAAACTGCTTAAAACTTAAATAATTAGAAGAAAAAAGGAACAACAACAATCAAAACAATATTAAAACATTTCTTACCTTGGCTCCAATCTGATTACCGCACTGGCCAGCCTGCATATGGACGATTTCACGCATTTTGAGAAATGGAGTTGATGTATTCTTTACAATAAATACAAAATAACTGGACGTTCTGTGCTCGCCGACTAATATAAAATGGCTGCTTCAGAGGAATTTATACACACCCCTGGTGTTACCATAACTACGGATAAACAACCTCGTTCGGATGCTTGTAAACTTAATTATTGAATCAAATCACGTATCGACGTTCTTTACCCGACTGGCTATTCAACACTCAACGTAATACAGCAGCTATGAGGATATGTCTTGGTTCACGAAACGTTCTAGGAATTCAAAATGATGAACAAAATGACACCGACTTTCGAAGATTAACACTTGTTCTACTAAAAAATGCCCATGTTCTTGCTACATTTGTTAAAAACTGCAAACATAGGTTACGGAAAAGAAGGTGAATGTTTGACAGAGCAAGTATAGGATTACCCTTGCTTTCTCGTGAATACGAGGTTACTCTTAATTCGCATTTCTTTGGTTTTGTTTGGATGATATATTACTCCGTTTTCAATAGTATTTCAGTAAGGCCTACATCACAACGTTTCCAGGGTAACGCAGTTTTACCTTTCTCGTGTATAATATGATTGGGCCGTGTTTAGTGATTTGGGGTTTAAGTGATTCTCCGTAACTGTTTCATATACAAATGCATTAGCTTGATAGGGCTGCACTATTAGTTTGTTGACAACATATGTAGGTACCCTGGGATCACAGGCTCTCCTGGGTCTAAACTGTACGCAGATGCATTAAGACCCATACTCGCTAGTCGAAGCTCATACATGTATAAGATCTCTGTGATGAGAGACTATCATGTTGGAAAGGGTTTCACTTAAAGGGATATACATTAATGATGGTATGTTAAAAGAAGGGAAATTGTATGCATTTTACATCACGGGATGGGTGAAAACGTTATATAGCACGCCCTAATAAAATGCGCCAATGGGGATTTATTTATTTATTGTTTATTTCCCCACCGTTTTCAGTTGTTTTTCAATTATATCAGTGCGGCAAGTTGACATTACCATGTGTTTCGTGGCTTTCTCGCTCCGATAAAACTGTTCAGGTAACTGGCTACCTTCCCATATATACTATATGTCGCCCAATGGTTCGTGTACTGGGGGAATCCAACCGTATTGCCTTATTGTACACATCTATTGATTGACCCAAGTAGGTCTCCTGACAACATAAAAACAAAAAATGATCAAAGATAGGCTACATAAATTAGAAATAAATAATTGAAATATGGATTTGCCTTGCATAAAACCTTTTCCCACACATGTAGACGCTTTCTGACGCCTCTGCAGCAGACGACTTTTGCAAACATTGCAGCACAGGGGGAAAATGCTCATAAAGAGCAATTTCTCCTTTTGCCACAGTATTTTCAACACTATTTAATAGTGATACATACATTTATAGAGAATGACACGTTGGTGTCTAGATATTGTCAACGTGAACTGCTGTAGAATTTGTGTTTGTGGGAAATCATTAAATTCCGGGCTGTTACAATATGCGCTCTCACGACTGCTCGAGTGAATTGACATGCACTAAGGTATTTACGTGACGTTTAACCCTTTCCCTCATACAGCAAATTTTCAATCTACAAAAAAAAGGTGATTGTTTATATTGAGCAATTCCTCCTTTTACCATATTGGTTTCTAAAGTCGTCTGCCGAGGAGGCGTCAGAATGCGTCTGTATGTAGGGAAGGGTTTTTGACTCTGCTGGAGTTTTGTCGATATGCTCAGGTGCATCATCTTCATTTGTATGATATGACTTAACAAATCAATCACTAATAGATCATATTTTATTACCACTCGATATGATTGATACTGTTGTTTCATGTAAAATATTTAATTATAATTGCCTTAATGTTTCAAATTACAGGCCTGTAATGGTGGAATTGAAATTGCCCAATAGTTTTAACCCATACAGAAGATATATGTCATTACGCATTAAGTGGAAATGTGTCAATGACTCGCAAATTACACTTTTTTAGCAATATTTGAATGAGCAATTAACGGATAGCTCGATGAAATTTGACATGCTTATTAATAAGGATAATGGTATAACTATCATTACTGATATGTATGACAATGTATATAACCTGATAGAATGTATTTCATCATCTGTATTTACTGTATCAAAGTATAGAAAGTATCTAAAAAACATTTTGGAATACTGAACTGAAAAACTTACATTATAATACGCGTGTGAAGAAACGTGAATGGGCGAACAATGGGAAACCTAGAGATATAGAAAATTGTCTGTATTATGAATATAAGGAGGCAAAGCGAATATTCAGACATAAACATAGATTTTAGCCGAAAATTATCTTTGCTCCCTTTATGATGACTTGGACAAGGCAGCCGACTTAATGTAGATCCGGGCACATTTTGGAGGCTTTACGGTAATAGAACGGGAAAAGGAGGTACACAAGCATATCAGGGAGCTATGAAATTTAACAATCACTCGTATCGAAATCCGAGGGAAATAGCTCAACAATGGGTTGTTTTTTCAGTAATATTTATAGTTTTAGATCCGATCCAGATTCGGCCCATAATTCTTTCATCGAAAAAATAGACGAAAATGTGTCACAGATAAAATGTTGTGACATCTCTACCCTAGCAAACATAAAGCATGTTTAAAATAAAATTTGGTCTTATTGTTACACTATTTAAAGGTGGGGAAAAGAGGAAGGATGACCCAAATAATTATAGAGCTATTACTATGTTGTCGGCTATTTTAAAGCTATATGAGGCCTTACTTTTAGATGTTGTCAAAACAGATATCAATATCAGCTTAAACCCTTTACAGTTTGGATTTCAAAAAGGTGTGAGCTGTACAATGACAACCTTCTTACTGAAAGAATGTATCTGCCATGCAAGAGAAGCTGGAAGCAAATTGTATGCCTGCTTCTTAGACATCAAAAAAGCATTCGATAAAGTTTGGCACAATGAACTGTTCCATAAACTGCATGAAATGGGAGTAAGTACTGCTACCCTTAAATCTGTAATTAGTTTGTGTATGATGAGTCTGAATCATATTTTCTGTTCAGAGGATATAAATCAGATCCATTTAATGTGACGGTCGCGACCAGACAAGGGGGTTGAGTTCACCATTGTTCGACCTTTGTTTTATAAATGGACATGTAAAAAGCTGTATGACACCATAGTTCTTTCTGGAAACTTTTGGTGTGAAATACTATTTTCTTTAAAATCATCAGAATTGCTACAGCTAGAAAAATGTCATAGATTTTCCTTAAAAAGAATTCAAGGCATAGACAAATTTGCAAGAACTGATATTGTCTTAGGCATGTTACACATGTTAAATATAAAAGATATTATTGATAAACGTATGTTAAACCTGTTTGGGTCAACTCTGCATTCTGAATCCTAATAAAATTATTAAGGTATTTTTTATAAAATGGTTATGTAGTTTCTGCTTGTCACACTAAACACAGTCTGCATATTTTTCAGATATTTTCTTCATACTTAAAAAATATAAGCTTTCTAATTATTTGTTTTCTTATTACAACGATGGTATATATCCAAAACATCTGAAATGGAAAAGTACAATAAAAAAGAATGTTAATGCATTTTTCACTGAGCACTGGTTGTATAGAGTTAATAGTGATCCAGAGCTTTACTTGTTTGCCAAAAATCATCCTGCTTTCTGTGAAAGCATATTTTGGCATATAAGTAAATGCAAATACAAATATAAACGACACTGCAGAAATATCATTTCTGCTTTGGGCAGTTATAATGCTAATAAACTAATAAACTGCAGTAAATGTGGGTCTTTCTACAATAATGAAGTTCTACACTGCTTAATACATTGTATCTCTGTACAAGAAAATGGAAGCAAAAACAATGGGTGCTTTATTTTAAACATATGGTATCGAGGTATATAATTATTTCTACTCATTTAATGATGATATCAAACTATGTATATTACTCGGAGGTCCAATACCAGAGTTTTCAGAACGTTTACATGTCTGGCATATTGTCTCCATAACATCTATGTTATATTACATTGATCGTATGTGGTCAATATTGATGATGGACACATTCCATACTGTCCCATTCCTGAGAACTACTGTACATGCTATGACAATATGTGTAAATAGTCTAGTTGGTTCTGATCTATAGGATGGCAATTTATTTCCATTCCTACTTTGTTCATAGTTTGACATTTACTCTCTCTCTCTCTCTCTCTCTCTCTCTCTTCTCTCTCTCTCTCTCTTTCTCTTTCTCTCCTCATCTCTCTCTCTTTCTCTCTCTCTCTCTCTTTCTCTCTCTCTCTCTCTCTCCTCTCTCTCCCCCCTCTCTCTCTCTTTCTCTTTCTCTCTCTCTCTCTCTCTTTCCTCTCTCCTCTCTCTCTCTCTTTCTCGCTCTCCCTCTCCCTCTCTCCCCTCTCTCCTCCCCCCCTCTCTCTCTCTCTCTCTCCTCTCTCTCTCTTCTCTCTCTCTCTCTCTCTCTCTCTCTCTCTCTCTCTCCCTCTCACTCTCTATTTCTCTCTGTACCTTATCTTATTAATACATTGTGATGAATTAGTATGTACATGTAACTCTCCCTTGTAATTTGGAGGAAATAAAGATATGAATGAATGAATTAATCATGTTGTAAGACAGTTCTTAAAATATGATGTAAGTTTTACTTTTGACGACGACATTTATGATGAAAGTTAATGTTAACATTTAACTCTATTGAAAATCCTTTTAGATCATAACATATTTTTAAACACATTTTCAAACATAACAGACAGTTCCCAACGCCAAGAAAATGATGGCAGCTTGCGATCCACGTCACGGTATATACCTTACTGTTGCAGCCATCTTCAGAGGACGTTTGTCCATGAAGGAAGTCGACGAACAGATGTTGACCGTCCAGAACAAGAACAGCAGCTACTTTGTTGAATGGATCTCCAACAACGTGAAGACCGCTGTCTGTGACATCCCACCACCTGGTCTCAAGATGTCCGCCATCTTTATTAGTAACAGCACCGCCATCCAGGAACTCTTCAAGCGTATCTCGGAACAATTCACGGCTATGTTCCGTCGTAAGGCTTTCTTGCATTGGTACACTGGTGAAGGTATGGACGAGATGGAATTCACTGAAGCCGAATCCAAAATGAACGACTTGGTGTTTGAATACCAGCAATACCAGGACGCGACCGCCGAAGAAGAAGGAGAATTCGATTAAGAGGAGGAAGGGGAAGAAGAGAATAGTTCATTTACTTTACAGGAACGAACTCTTAAGATCTTGAAATAAAACACAACTATTGGACCCAAATAAATACATGTACACTATGACAAACCAATTGAGCAAACAAATCATTTATGTTTCGGTATAGGTGTTATTACATGTCTCTAGCACTTGGTAAGATTTCGACTGGCTGGTGTCAGTATACATGGACCAGTAGTACTGGTAACTTGCCAAAGAAGTGCCGTGATATAACTGAACAATAGTTGAAAGCGATATAAAACACCAACCAATTGATTGTTTTTAATTGGGTCATGGGAAATCGTCCCTCGATCCGTCAACAAAATATGTCAATGACGTTACCGAAACCACTTAGCCAAACTTCACAGAAGAAGGCGAATAGCGACGGAAAGAAAAGAAAACCTTCTACAAAAATAAAATCTTCTTGTCCGAAAATACTGGGCCAATTTGAAAATAAATATATATCGTGACGTTCTACCAAGATTGTTTATTAAAATAAGTTACATCGCCGTCATTAGTTTGACTAAAAGTACTGACACTTTCTGAAAATTTGGCACACATGTTTCCAAGTCTTAATGTCTCTTTGTTGTACGTTTTGTTATTTGGAATGAAGCATCACTTCGTTGTACTCGTCACTTGTAAATCCCCCCCCCCCCCCCCCCCCCATATTTTTCATCAAATATGAATGAACAATCGTCAGAATATTCATCTCTATCAAATCCCAGTCAGATTCGAAACTTGGTCAAAGGTTAGAAACACCTGTGAACACTAGTTTAGTAACTGTTCTGTTAAGGTGGTCCTAGCGTTTCTTTACAATCGCACACCGTCCGTCGTCGTCTGTCCACATTTTCCTACAAACATCTTTTACTGAAAGAGGGAAAAGAATCAAACCTGTAAAAATCCAGTAATTTGGCACAAATGTTCTAAATTCAACGAATAAACTTGATCGAATATGGCTCTAGTCCGGGCACAAAGTACATTCAGAAGAAGTGACCACTGATTTGGTTAAATGTAGCTAGTCCATTATCTACATTGACCAATCTATTTAGGCCTTGTATATAAATTGATTGCATCCTGTTTGACGCGGGGTACTTGAGCAGCCTGGAAACAATCGTCGTTCAGCCGCGATAGCCCAGTCGGTAACGCCATTGGCTATCAAAACAAGGATCATGTGTTCGAACTCCGGCTGGGCCATTCATTCTTTACGATGAATGACAACCAGTTATTGTTACCAGCGTCATTGATCTTCCATATAGGGACTAAATAGTCGATTTAGGAAGCTGGCCCCTAACAAAATATACATCGGATGAATGTTGTGTGGAGTACAAATGTGAGGAAGTCAGAAGACTCGTTTGGTGAACTTGTAGGCCGTGATATAACTAAACTATCGTTGAAAACCGCTCTTAACCCGAATCAAACCGATCTCATCTTCATTTTAACTTTGAGAAATGTTTATAGACATAATGCCCCCCGTTTAAATTAGAAACAAGGCCATTCATACATTGAATTCGGACATTGGTCGTTTCTGCACCTGAAGCGTATTGAAATACAATAGAACGTTGATTTCGCGGTTTACCCATAGTATATTTATATACTCCGCCAAAAAAGAAACCTGATACTTTATAATGTGACGTAATATTTTTTTTTTATACATATAATTTGTATTTTCATGCCACAAACAGATGGCCTTTCATTATATATTACATATTTAAAATTTGTATCGTACGATGTCTCTAAAAACTGCTTTTTTTTCATGTGGACCTTGGTCATATTAAACGTGGACCGATAACATGTAAACAAGCAAGTGTCATTGTACTTTGGGTATAGGTACAAATACCACTTAGAACTTTTCGACGAAGTCAAGGCTATTGTCTTGATTGATAACCCTCGATGGCTAGCTCCGGGTTAACGTTGAAGCAATGGTACTTATCGTTGGTTGTGGGGAAATCATTTCGACATGCATCGGTGTCATGATAAATAATCTCGCTTTTATTGGAAAATTACTTAAAGGAACGTGATATGACTGAAATACTGATGAAAGTGGCGTCAATCACGTTAAACGTAACTCCATGTGACACATGTTAGAAATTCCTCCTTTTGACACAATGCCTAGAACTCGCATGCCGCAATGACGGCCCAGTCATAAGATGCTAAGCGGACAAGTGTATTTACAATTCCAAGACTGCCTTTACTTCAATCGACTTAACAGCATTTGGGGAAGAATTTAAGGACATATTGATTTTTATTGGCAAGCTTGCAATTCATCTTAAATTCAGTAAGAGCATGAGCAAAAGTACATGTTGGCGTTTCTGTAACCGTGCACATGCTCAGTCTAATTAAGATAAATGTTTTCACAAGTTGACAGAAGTTAATGTGAACATTGTAGTCTTGATCAGACTGAACGAATATACAGACTGATCTTGAGCTACTCTTCTCACAAAAGCTAACTTTCTTTTCAAAGAGAAGGCTTAATTGAAGATTGAGTTTTCAACAAGATCGTTTTCATGATGAGGTAAATACATCACAGGTCGGTTTTTATTCTCAAGTACCATGTAATAATCGACCTTTGACACGGCAGGGTTAATCTTAACCCTTTCCCTCATACGACAATTCTGCAGCAGACTACTTTGAACGTATTTTGTCAAAACATAGAAAATCTCCATAATTGAATGGATAACCTATGACAAAAAGTGGAAAACATTGTGGCAAAAGGAGAAATTGCACGTTTTGTGCAATTTCTTCTTTTGTCACTATGTTTTCAAAAAAGCCGTCTGCAGCAGAGGCGTCAGAAAACGTCTATATGAGGGAAAGGGTTAATGAAGTAAAGTTGTTATTTCCCGGCGATTGGTCAAGTCCGCTTAATACAGTTTGTTTTGTACATAGTCAAAGGGAAATAACCACTACTACCCTTTTTGTTATGAAAACGAGATTGACGGGCAGAACAAAACATGTCTAATATAGTATTGCTTAACCAACGACGATCCAGCATGAAATCAATATTTCATTATAAAAAATATGTGCGAATCGTGCCCTTGCTTGGTTCCTCATATCATTTTAGTTTCTTATCTTGGAATTCTTTAAGAAGTATTTCAGCTGAATCATCCAGCCAACATCAAGCAACGGGGTATACGTACAAATATCACTTCTACAGATTTGCTGTGGAAGTCAGTTTTAATAACTGCGATGATAGTGATTGGCTTTTTTACAAAGTTGTTAGCAACTTTCACGCGGTGAGAGCCTGTGTGGTTGGACCCATCTTAACTCCGTGAGGGACCCGGTAAACTCTACAGATGTTGGCAGCGATAGGGAACGAGCAGTTGTGTGACTTGGGGTCAAAGTCAAGAGAAAACTGAGAGAGATGTAACGGGAATGGGTTATATATACAAATATCAATTATACAGATATGCTGTGGAAATCAGCTTTTATAGCGACGATCGTGATCCGTGTTAATATCGCGAGGGACCCAGTGAACGTTACAATCTTAATAGGAAGCTCATAAACGAATAGCAAATACAGAGACAGCTTGTATATCCACGCACCTAATTCAACGGTTTTATTTTAAAAATGTGATGCACATCTGAATTATTTTCTACTGGCAAGGTTTCAGTTATATGACGACGCACAGATTATATATTCATGTGCATTTTGTTTGTTTTTACCATCCCAATCTTCCATAGGTATACACTCAATTTGATTCAAGTATTCTAAAAAGACGAATGTTTGACGTAAAACATCAAAAAGAAGCCGCAATATTTCGTTGCACATGAAGAAAACAAAAAACCTACATCTAAATCCACAAACATTAGACAAATTTAATCTGTAGTTAGTAATGCAGATATCAGTATTTGAAGATTTAAGTATTATGTAGGATATTTAACCTGGCAGGGTCAGTGTTTTAAGTGAATGAGATGATTAAGAGTTAAACTGATCATGAAAAGTGACATATAAGAGTAAAACTAAAGATAATGGACAAGAGGTAATGATAAATTTCAAGTTGTACCAAAGATAATCAACTATTTATATTGAACACACGCGCTGTTATGATAATATTTTGTCAAATAATGCAGACACACAGAAAATCTGTGTTTGTTTTGTATCGGTAAGTCATGATAGTGGATAAGGGTTTAACCACTTCCCACATAAAACAAATCTGCAGATGACGACTTTTAAATTAACAAGTACAACATATAAACAAGAGGGCCAATATGGCCCTAAATCGATCACCTGAGTGATAGTAAATTAGTAGCAAATATTTAACTGCAAATATCTGGGAAAATTTGATCAGGAGTGCAAATGAAACTGCAAGGAGTGGACACTGTTATAGAAATAGCCATTTTATTTTATAATAAGAATGGAATTATAAAGTTTTGTCATTTTGCCACTTTCCTGATGCCAACTTGCTGCCCTGTTTTTCAACGAATTCAATATGGATTGAAAAGTTTTTGTAGAGAATCACTCAAGGAACATTTCTATCAAATAATCTTGAAATCGGACAAGCAGATTATTGAGGAAAAGGATTTTTAAGATTTGGGTATTTTTCTCACGCACTGATGCCGCAGCAACCAAAGTTCTACACAAAGTTCTACACAGAATGTAAGTCTTTGAACAATTTTAAAAGAGGACCAACAAAGGAACATTCCTGTGAAGTCAAGTTGAAATTGGTCCAGTGGAATAGTAGGTGTTGTTATTTGTAGCTATAAGTTCAATTTACTCCTTTTGTGATGACGCTTGGTTGCTATGATTTTGTAACCAATCAAAACGGCTTGAACAAATGAAGTAGAGGATCACTGAGGTAAGATTCCTATTCAATTTTCTTAAAATCAGACAAGCACTTTCATAAAAATGGAATTTTCAAATTTTGTCATTTTGCCCATTTTCTGATGCCGCCTGTCTGCCATGTTTTTTTACCAATCAGTATGGCTTGAACAGTCTTTGTAGAGAACATATCTACCTAATTATATTGGAATCTGACAAGCAGATTCGGAGAAGAAGATTTTTAAAGTTTGGACATTTTGCACCCTTTCTGATGCAACCAAAGTTCTCAATGGAATTCAAATATTTGAACAATTTTAAAAGAGGACTCCCATAGAAACATTTCTGTGACGTGTTGTGGAAATTGTTCCTGCGGTTTAGGAGGAGATGATGTTTAAAGCTAAAAGTTAACGATCGACGGACAACAGACAGACGGCGGACAGAGAGTGATCAGAATAGATCACTTTGATGATAGTATGATAACTGAAAAGTGTTCACAATTATTGTGGTAAATACAAATCATGATTGCTCATTATGAGCAATTTCTCCTTTTGCAACAATGATTTCAATGACAGACTTTGAAATCATCAAGTAAAAAACACAGATAATCTCTATAAATGAAAGTAAGATAATTGAAAAGAGTTGAAATTGTTGTGGCAAATGGAGCAATTTCACATTTTTCCACAATGATTTCAATAGTCGTCTGCTACAGAGGCTCAGAAATGGTATATACACGTATGTGGGAAATGGTTAAAACCGTAAATAGGAAAATTAAGCTCATTATGAGCAATTTCACCTTTTGCCACAATGATTTTAAAAGTCGTCTGTTGCAGAGGGTATATTTGTGGGAAAGGTTAAACCCGTAAATGGAGAAAATTAAGGCAATACATATTTGGTCATAACCTGATTCAGTGTTAATTTAAATCATTATTGGAGAGAGTTTCCTGTGGAGATATTCAGACCCAAAACATTGAAATGGTATACACATATGAAGGGTAAAGGTGTTAGAAATATACAACACGAGTATACTGCAAAAACACCACTTTCTTATATTGTTTCATCAACATGTCGAAGAAGCAAACGTCCTTTTTTCGTACCGGTTCAAGCAATTACATCACATAGAAACGCGAATGAAGAAGATAACCAGATTATAAAGTTTCGGTTAGAAACTTCTTACGGTCAGGGTCAAAGGTCACATATACTATGGTGCTATTTTTGCTTGTTACAAAACGAACTCTATGGGTCATTTGGGATCTACTCGGACATCCGCTTTCCGATTTCAGACTGTATATCAAATGTTTACATCATTGAACGTGTATCGAAGATTCTGTTCAGAGAACAATTCCATAAAAATGACGACAATGTCTCTAAGCGCATTCAACTTTCAAGCTTTTCATTAACCACGTTAACAATGGCGGATTCTTGACCTCTGGCCCGTATCGACTCGATTACATTTTTCGATCTAGTAGATCCGATATGCGTTCGTTGGTTACAAAATACAGGAAACACCCGTCATTTTATCATTTAGATATCTGTTCAATGGATTTATTGCGTTAAACTGTCCATAACTGCTGAAAGTCAACGACCGTCAGGTAAGCTGGTGCTAGCGTGATTCATTTAAAACTGTTGATCATGGCACATTTGTCACAAATCGTGGTCACTCAGTTTATTCTTAGGCAAATTTGTCACATTATATGCTTATTGCTAGGTCCAATGGGAGTCATGTTGTTTTGTTTAATCTTTGTGTCACGAAACCATACTTGTGCGAAACATGATCATTATTTGCAATGTTCCCGTTACATTAGAGTTGCCGTTCGTGTTTAACATGCTTGTAAAGACAACCAAAATCATTTCGTTGATTGAAAACTTAAAACAAATCACCATAATTGCCCGTGACGTAATGCGTAATTTTATTAAATTAGCAGCAATTAAAGGCCGGTTGATTTTGATGTTTGTCGGCGATTAATTAATTAAAGGTAGGTATGATCAATTTTAAAAACCAAACAAAATAATTATAAATCGAGGTCACTATATATGTTTACCAATTCAGTACTACATTATCAATTGCCGAAATGGCTTCTAAGCGCTCACTTGAATGTTTTGACACTCCTCCTTCAAAAAAAGCTAAGCTTTCAACATGCAGACAATTCCAAGACAGCTGGAAAATAGGCAAACCATGGTTGCGATATGAAACAACCTCCAAGTCAATGTTTTGTGACCTCTGTTTGAAAATTCAAAAATCAAATACGTTTACCGTAGGGTGCACTGTGCTCAAAAGAGATTCAGTATCAAAACATGCGAAATGCAAAGATCATCTCCTAGCAGTTACTGCCAACACACAGTCATCAACAATGGAAACAGCAAGACTCAATGTTTTAAGTAAAAATGAAAGAGCTGTTACAGCTGCCTTAAAGAATGTCTACTTTGGAGTACAACAATGTAATATAAATATATTATTTGTGCTATGTGAGATTGTTGTTAATATAACTGAAAATATATATAAACAATGTGCTATGTCATAAATAAAGAAATGAAACCATATGTATTGATTTACTTTTTTTTTTTATTGTTTTAACAAATATTTTATATAGCTCAGAATGTTGGCTCCGATGTCTCAAAAATGGCTCAAGATTTTGTAAAATGGCTCAAGCAGTGGCTCAAACTTTTTTTGAGCCAGGGCTGGCCCTGAAAATGTGCAGACTCGGAGTGTTTTGCCGAGCTATCATGTAAGTTTGAGCTGCATCCTCTAAAGTATGATTTTATAAATAGTTTTTATAAGCACCTCGCAACATTCTTTCCATGTCAGACATGTCCAATGCTTCTTAATTCTTAAAATGAAACAAGGATTCCGTTTCGTACCCAATGTTTTACGCACTTGAAGTCAAGTCTGAAGTTGTGAACATTATGTTTCGTCTTTCGTTCATCTGCTGATAAGTAGAACCACTGAAGATATTCTCTGTTCATATATGTTGTAATCTTGCGTCGCCTTGAGGAAGACATAGTGATGGTTTAGATTTTGTTATTGTTACTTCTTTATGGATAAAGATAAAATTTCTTTGTATTTAGTAGTTAATACCAATTTGTATTCATTTAACCGATGGATCAGCTTATCAATTATAAGTGATCAATTGGTGGGTCCATCTGTGTGAATGTGTAGAATCTAATGAACCTTGGCAGATCTGTAGAAAAGACAATTCCCTATCCAAGTTGCCCATTTGTACTGGTTTGAACCAATGAACAGGGCCGAATGAACAGTCATTATGACAAGTAGTAAATTTTACCTGACACCGTACAGTTACACTTTGGCTTTATGGCATTGCTACCTCTTGTACTGGCTATGTCTCTTAACTGTGGCATTGTTTGGTGTGTATTTAAATGTTTTAGTTTTTTACACCGCCTTCAACAATTCTCTAGTTATCTGATGGCGTGTACTGGGTAAGTTACCAGTACTTTTGGTCCATTCATCCTGACACCAGCCAGTCAGTTGTAATGCTAACCCCGCAACCCTGAGCATCAAGAATGGCAGTCACAACTACCATTTTTTAAGGTTTTGGCTTGACCTGACTGGGGATCGGACTCGCGACCTCCCGCATCCCAGTCCAAATAAATGTGGGACTACCCGCACCAAAGGCAGACGTTCTACCAAAACACTGCCAAGGCCGTCCACTGTGTTATAGGCACACTGGTGAAAAAGTGAAAAAAGTTTCTTCTCAATCAGAATTTACTTAACTCTGTTGCTACCTTCAATTACGACAAGATTTTATGGATTCATATAGGTTAAAGTTTAAACATATAATGTTAGTACATGTCCACTACACAGTCAATACAATCAAGGATTTTGCAAGCTGGAATGTACATGCTGGTTTCTAATAAGATGTAAACAATTTTTTTTTTTAATGTGTGCAACTAAACTTGTTCTTTCAGATTGAAATTGCAGGGGTTCGGGGGCGCAGCCCCTGATGTTGTTTTCAGTTGATAAAAAGTTTAGGATGCGTCTGGCAACATGAAATGAAATATTTTAACATTCATTCAAAGGGGCTGATGTTGACCAATGTGTGGCAAATTATCTTCATTCTATATAGGTTTTAACAATTATAGGGATGTTCCTTATATTTTAGTAGACATTTTCAAAGTCTTCTACTGCGGATTTGTCATATGAGGGAAAGCTTCAAAGCATTAAATTGATCATGATGTCTGTTTAAATTATTCTTTGATAAATTGGCAGTTAAACTAGATTAGCATGAAATTATAACCTTCAATTGTGAAAAGATTTTATTGATTCATATAAGTGAAATGTACTGTGCATGTCCACTCAAAAGATTTGCATTCTTGAATATGGTTATTTTTACTGACAGGCATAAAAACATTGTTTATATATTATGTTGCCACAAAGTGTATTCAGTTTGACCTAGTCACCTATTGTTCTTTGTTACAAAGTTTTTTTTTTTTTTTGTCTTTGCACAGTATAATTGAATTAATGATGAAGCAGGAGTTTAGGGGTGTAGCCCCAAATTAGAATGGAATGTCAGTTTAAATAAAATATATATTAACCCAAATCCATTCTCACATAAAATAAATATGCAACAGACCATTTCGAAAACATCTAAGCAAAACAAATGGAAAATCTCTTTAAATGATAGTAAAATTACTGATAAGAGTTAAAATAATTGCTCAATATGATTAACCCTTTCCGTCATACGACAATTCTGCAGCAGATGACTTTGAACGTATTTTGTCAAAAGTTAGAAAATCTCTATAATTGAATGGACAACCTATGACTTAAAGAGGAAAACATTGTGGCAAAAGGAGAAATTGCTCATTTTGAGCAATTTCTTCTTTTGTCACTGTAATCAAAAAGCCGTCTGCTGCAGAGGCATCAGAAAACGTCCATATGAGGGAAAGGGTTAAACTTAGTTGTTTGTTTCTTCCAAACTAGGGTCTAAAGCTTGTTCTGAACTTTCTTTCCATCCTCATATCCCTTTCCCAAAGACAGCATTAAAAAAAGCTAAGCCAAAATATGGAGAATCTCTTTGGATAAAAGCTAAACTTGCAAAAGGATGAAAAATTCACTATGAGCATTATCTCCCTTTGCCACAGTGATTTCAAATGTCATTTACAAGTGGGAAAGTGTTAAACAATGTCTCCATCTGTACCACTTTGTCCATTGCAATCCACCTTCATAAGAATGTTCTTTAATGCTTATCTTCTTTGCAATGGAAATACATTTGTTTTGAAAATACTGGCCTGATTTAAAAATAATTTGGCCCAATTGTTCATCCTCTTCAAATATTGATTAATTATTTCAATCCTTGAAAAACATGGCTTATTCTACTGGTAAATGCATTTGAACAACTTCTTATTCTCATGTTTTACATAGCAAATACATGAGATGATATAAGGGACATGGTTGCATAAGTCTAATCAGTAATAAGAATATTATAGTGTTGTAAGATAACAATTCAATGTTAGAAAAGCATAATTTGTTAGGTTTTTATACGCCCGTTTTTTAACGGAACGTATTATAGTTTTACCTGAGGCGTACAGGCGGGCGGCATCCAGTATTTTGTCAGCTCAATAACTTAAGAAGCCTTTGTCCAATCATCATCAAATTTAGTCAGAATGTGTATTAGTATAATATCTCGTACACGTTTGATAACTAGCTATATCGAGAGTTATTGCACTTTAATTATAGAAATTACCTAAAATTGGTCTTGTCAGCTCAATAACTTAAGAAGCCTTTGGCCAATCATCATCAATTTTGGTCAGAAAGTGTATTGGCATAAAATCTCGGGACAAAATGGATAACTAGCCATATCGCTTCAGTCAATCGAGAGTTAATTGCCCTTTATTTATAGAAATTACCTAAAACTGGTCTTGTCAGCTCAATAACTTTAGAAGCCTTTGTTTCCAAATTTGATCAGAATGTGTATTGGCATAATATTTCAGACAAGTTCGATAACTAGCTATATTGCTTTAGTCAATCGAGAGTAATCGCTCTTTAATTATAGAAATTACCTATAATTTGTCTTGTCAGCTCAATAACTTTAAAAGCCTTTGACCAATCAACACCAAATTTTGTCAGAATGTGTATTGGCATAATATCTCAAACAAGTTTGATAACTAGCCATATCGCTTCAGTCAATCGAGAGTTATCACCCTTTTATTAAAGAAATTACCTAAAATTGGTCTTGTCAGCTAAATAACTTGTGAAGCCTTTATCCGATCATCACCAAATTTAGACAATATGTTGATGGGCAGAATATCTCGGTCAGGTTCAATAACTTACCATGTTATCTTAGTCACTACACACTTATGTCCCTCGGAATGGCCAAAACTGTACTAACAGTGTTCGCTCTCTAAATTTGCCTGACGTACAACCAATTATCACTAAACTTGGTCTCAAAAAAACAGGACAGTCGTATTTTGTGACATTTGGGGCTCTTGTTTAAATTACAATTAAACTATCACATTTATTAGGAATTCCTTTTTTTGGTAAAGAACATGAGGCATTTACTAAATGTGACTTTCTTTGAGGACAATTTGATCGTAAATTAAATGTGTTTAGCTACATTTTGAGACCTTATAGTTTTAACTGGTAAAACACCTGGTCTAGCCAGGAGTTCTGAGTTCAAATCTCAGTAGGGGAAAAATTACACTGTAGCTAAAAACATACAATTTAATCAATATCAGCACAGCTTTTGTGATAATCCTCAATCCATCATGCAATATCCACCAGCAACTATTTATTTAAACAATGACTGCTTTTAAACTACTTGACCAATTTTAACTGAACTGCACAGAAATATTGATTTGGTGTACTCTTTCAAAATGTTCAAAGGAATAAATTCTGTGTTGAATTCTGGAAACTACCCCATCAGAAAAGAAGTAAAGTGACACAATGTTTAGGTATTCTGGTATTTCTGTTTAACTTGGCAGGAAAGTTCCTTATGTAACCCTAAAAATATTCAAATCATATTGATTGGTTGAAAAATAGTATCGGCATGTGGCATGGGAAAAGGAAGTTGCAGGTATAATTTCAAAGTTATAACACTGTTGCATTAATTTTCCCTATGTGACCATCCATACACTTATTCAAGTCATATTTATTAAATAAAAACAAATGTTGCTAGGCATTAATAGAGTGTAGGGTCTTGTTTCAAGATAATTTGGCTTAAAAAAACATTATGTTGCCCTTTCCAGAGTGGTTTGCTGCCAAAAAAACTCAGAAAGGGAGTAAAATAACAATTTTCCTCTTAAATTGCATGTCTTATGTCAAGATAGTTTGGCAAAAAACGTTCTTTAATTAACCCTCTACATAAATCGTTCAAGGGATATTGATTAGTTCAAAGCAATGCTGAAATGTGGGGTCAGAAAAATGGTAAAATGACAAATCTAAACGTTTTTCCTCTGCAACTGCTTGTCTGATTTCAAGTTCAGTTACCAGATTTTTTTTTTTTTCAAAATGTTGATGCATTTATCCAAAGACATATAAACATATTTTATATGTTAATTCATGCATTTATTATGGCTATCAGGATATTCCCTCAAACTTCATGGTCATAATATGTTCTATACTCTTTAAAGCTCTTGGGGAAATGTTCAATATTCACTGGTAAAAGTAGTCTTTGACATTCGGGAAGTAAGTTGACTCACTCGGCTTGAACTTGAACTCTCTACCCCTGGGTGACAACTCTATCCATTATCAATTGAGCAAATAGTAAAAGTGTTAGTGCACAACAGCTTAGTACGTGATTAAATCTATTGAGACTGAATGCACTTTCCGAAACTTTCTGAGGCTTTGCCTTAATTCATATTATGTTATGACCAGGGTCGTATCTACGTCCCTGATATAACGGATAAGCATAAGTGTTTATACAACACAGTGACGTAATAACGGCGAGATATAGAGTCTGCTGGAGTTCCTTCCATATATAGGATGAAAGGTACATGTACCACACATCATTTAGCGCGCCTTTTTTTGGTTCCCGGTTTGATAACTATTTAAATAATAAAGCGTGTGAGGCAGGTAACCAATTTAGAAGAATGGTTCTCTATTTTTACTGCTTAGACTAGATACAGTATGAATTTCGCTTAATTAAAAATGTACAAACATTAAATAAATATACCGGCCTTTGTCTTTCTTTTTAATTTGTAAAACTCACACATGTATATAGAGTGTAAAAGGAATGTTTTAAAAGTCATTTACCTTAAATTAATATACTTTGTAAGGACAAAGAGAAATCCCGAAATGGGGTCACCCTGGCAGATCTAAAAATCTCCATGTGCTAAATGTCAAAGCATTCCTACAGGAAGCCGCCTACTTGTGGCTTCCAATAATGTTCACCCTGCTTTAAGGCTAACTGTATTTCAGTCAAATTGGCCTACACTGTTCTTCCACGTTATCTGGCTGCCCAAGGGTTGGTTAAGGACGTAAGGTGGAAATGTATTTTGTCAGTCCTCGGAAAGATTACAAATTCAACTATCCGGATAATTGGACAGTTATTGTATTTGCGTTGGCGTCACACCTTGCAAATACATATATTACACCATAGCTCAGTTACTTCTAGGTGTATTGCATTGAAACTTTCTTCGAGTCTTTCCCACCATCACAGCTATGTAGGTAATCAGGTTATATAACTATATCCTGTATATGAATGCAAAATCATGGCCCTTTTTGAAAGAAAAGAACGTTCTGCGTGCATTTACATTTAGAGTCCATAGCTAAATTACTACTACCTGTATTGCATTGAAACTTTATACAACCCGTCCCAACCACCAGACCTATATACAAGTCTTCCCCATCAGCACACATATGTAAATAGTCAAATTAGATAACCCTGTATAATGTAAATTATGAACCTTTATTATTTTACTTAGACATTCTAGTGTAACAGTCGAGCGCGCTGTCTTACGGACAGCTCTTGTTATTTATCCCTTGATCGACAGCCGCGGTCAGTATAGAGGCTAGGAACTATCAACCATAAACACTTACATGTAGGACAATGATTGAGAACACTGTACTAGTATTTGCTACCAGAATGAGGAAGGGAATACAGTACGCTTTATTTGGAAGAATTTCAAAGATAGCGCAAACATAATTCATTAGTAATTATTTTGGAAAAGTCAATGATTAAAAACACACAATTTGTTCTGGTTTATATAAAGGATGAGGGAGGGAATACAGGAAACATCATATGCAAGAAATTCTAATGTAACTTCCCTTATACAAAAAATATTATCATTATATGAAATGTAATATGTCTAATAATATGTTATGTCTACTTTAACTCTTTCTTATAAAAAGATATGCAGGCCAGTAGACTGAAAACATGGAAGGGGGAAAAGGAAAATTTATTTAGTAACTGTTGGTTATAAATTGATAGTTAAATAATATTATGTTATAGAATTGAAAACAATGTTGCAAAAGGGGTTAAGAATGCTCATTGTGGATTTCGGCTGCTGCAAATGCACAAGATTGGGTTCAGGTTAACCCTTTCATTCATACGACAATTCTGCAGCAGACTACTTTCAACGTATTTTGTCAAAACATGGAAAAACTCCATAATTGAATGGATAACCTATGAATAAAAGTGGAAAACATTGTGGCAACAGGAGAAATTGCACGTTTTGCATAAAGATGAGTCAATTGTACAGGCATCCTGACCCTGTAACAGATAGCAGTTCACAAGTGATGTATACCAATTTGTTCCACTGCCAATCCCTTTATGTATTGACTAAAAGGAGATTCATAAAGGCCACCTATTTGCCTGACATGGCCTACAGCTTATGACACATTCAACTGTCATGGCCTGGCTACTCCCTCTAGACTAACACCAGGGCTTATCATTGACATTTACAATGTAACATGTAAACCAACTCTGGGTCGATAGGAAACAAATATGTAAGTTTTAAATATTTACTTAAACAATTTGGGGGCAAAGCATTTTTTTTCAAAAAATCTCATTTTTAAAGCTGCTACAGTGTGTTTCCATTTTATTTTGAAATGAACTTTTTTTTTATTAAGACACTGTTCTTTTTATAAGCAGGGAGTAGTTTTCTACTTTTCCCACAATGTATTCAGTTAGGCTTGTGTCAAAATATTTGGTTAAATAGAAAATGACGGGTGTTCATTCTAGCCGGGCGACGCGGGCTGTCATTCCAGGGGTTGTGAGTTAGAACCCCAGCTTGGCTAACATTCTTTCCGACGTTTGACAAAAGGCATTGTGACAAGCGTCATTCGTTTTTCATCAATGGGTTATCAGTCTATGTGGAAAAGCAGCCAGTTGCTTGGAAAGAAAGTTGTATGAAGTACTGTTGTGAGAAAGCCAAGAAACATATGAGTAGGTGAACTGGCCACCGTGAAATGTTATATTGTGGCAGGCAGTTTATCTCTATGTAACTGCTAGTACAGTCACTTTTGATTTAACCCTTTCACACATACAACAAATCTGCATCGGACGACTTTGAAAATATTATGACAAAAGGAGAAAGCAATTTCTACTTTTGTCATGTTTTTAAAAGTCATCTGCTGCAGAGTCATAAGAAAGCGTCTTTATGTGGGAAAGGGTTAAGACATTCTTCACATTTTTGTCTGAATTATTTCATATTTCTTTGCTGCAGACTATAAAACTTAAAACTTGTTTTCGTAATATGATATCTAATACTGTGTCCTGTCTAACAAACCAATTGCCTGTATATTTAAAAAAAAAAAGGCATAAAAGAATACTGCTATACACTGTTGAAACTACTATGCTGAAGTATTATTGTAATGTTGAAGCTCTATAAAAAAAAACATGAGAAATTAATAATTTAGTCATCAGTGGTCTGCTGCATAGGCATTACGATATGACTGGGTGTATTAAACAGTTTTCATATGCCGACTAGCTCATTTTCATACACATGGGGATTCAGTTAATAATGATGAACTCCAGGAAGAGATATTCCTGTATTCCACCTCTTTATTGATTAAAATAGCATCCATGTGTATTTTATAATAGCACTTTGTAGACCATTTTCACATGGGGGAGGGGATTTACAACAAATGATAAGAAGGATTTGATTTTTTCCAGCACAAATGGGATTTTATATTCTTTTGTCTGATCTCATTAAACATTATTTTAAACTTGAGTAATGAAATACTTATTTGAAATAAGAACTGTTATCTTGGCACTGACAACAAAGAGTACAAAGGGTTATTGAATCAATAATGCCCTTGCTTGGAAACCAGACAATTAATACAGTTTTCATTGTTTAAATGATTTACAATTCATTACATGTTAATTACCCTGTCCTTAGAACCTGAACTATTTACTGTATTGCATGACTAACTGCTGGGACCAATTAACTCTTTTCATGATAGAAGCAACTGGACAATTGTCTATGCAAATGTAGGCAAAGAATAAATTGCTTTTCCAACTATTTAATAGTGGCTTTAATTTAATCCTTTCCCTCATATAGACGCTTTCTGACGCCTCTGCAGCAGACAGCTTTTTGAAAAAATAGTGACAAAAGAAGAAATTGCTCATATCCATTCAATTATAGAGATGTTCTTTTTTTGACAAAATATATTCAGTCGTCGGCTGCAGAATTGTCGTATGAGGGATTAGGAGATTTTCCATAGTATTGTATATACCTAGATGTTTTCATAATCGTCTGCTGCAGATTTATTTTATGTGGGAAATGGTTAGTTTCTGAATTGTCTGAAATATGCATAATCAGCCTTGTGGGTGAAAACCAACACCACAGATCCATCAATAATGTAGACCAACTATTGATTTAACTGGATGCAGGAGTGGCTTCAGCTTATATGAGACATGTAGATAGATGACTGTTGTTGTAAAACAGTTAAGTTTACAATGTACCCATTCCCTAATTCAGACACAGTTTGACACATCTGCAGAAGACAACTTTATTAAATTAAAAAGAAGTGAACTTGGCTTGAAAGAAAAAAATATTATTAGTCGCCGGGCAGAAGCCCGCGACTTCTATTTTTAATAGGTTTTCGGAAATCACATGGGAGGGGGGATTATTATTAGAAAGAAATACATTTAGATGTCTTGAACATATTACAATTGTGTTTGTTTAAAAATACTAAGTAATGACATCTAAAATGAAATAAATATTCCGAAGCTATTGCATGCAAATCCTAAATTGTCTGTTTTGTGGTTTTATTGAAAAATAATAAAATTCAAATATTCTGACCAACATCTTGAAAAGTGTATGTGGAATTCACAAATCTTATAATTATTCCTTAATGAAAGCACTGTATACATACTAAGACTAATGATTGCCAATATTTCTCATTTCCATTACTGTTTATGATCAATAATTAGTTGGTTGTGTGTATGGTCAACCTACTTTGGAATGGAGATTGAGCATAAACAATGAAAGGCTTCAATTGTCATTCACTTCGTTGACAAAACAATGCAAGCATTTTCACTTGACCCCACCCCTGATGTTCCAATATGCCCCTCAGTTGATAACTGTTTATTCAACTACTATAATGTAAGTGTTATGCATAACTGCATCCGGCGACATTGATGCGTTGCATCAACTTTCTCTTGTAACATGTATGTTAAAGGTTTTGGAAACATGCCTGCAGCAGAAATTGTTGTTCAGGGAAAATCAACCTCGAGACATTTGCAAATAATGTAGATCCAGATAACTTTGGGCAGTCTGGTCTGAATCTACACATTTTGCGAATCAGGCGAAGAAGTGATTAATAAATCTTACAATCTACATACATCACATAGGTCGTGCACATTCATTGATTGACATTAGATCTCATATGATATACATTGTATGAAATCCTAAAAGGATCGAATTCACTGTATACATGAATAAAACAAGTGTAAAAGCCATGCCTCAATGACTCAGTTTGTAACACTACATTTAGATATTTCTCATCTACCTTTCTGAATCATATTATCTTGGTGTGTGACTCTTTCTTGGCTATATATATGTTTGAAACATTGAATGAAAAGAATTGAACAGTTTGCAAGGAAACTAAATTGTATATCGAAAGGTTTTCCGTGGGGAACTCGAACATTGTCGACTGCAGAGTTGAATAAAACAGACTGATACTGTGCAGAAAATGGAAAGTGACAGGATGTAAAATATATGGGCCAACAACATTTTCTACATATCCTACATGTTGTTCTCTTTCAATTTTGAGTAAGAGAAAAGGCATTGAACAGTTTCTGCAGGCTCTAAGATGGTCAGCTAGATGTCTCAAATCAATAATTCTTCGCATATTACCCCACCCACTTTTCATGCCTTCAACTGTGTGTTTGTCTGTCTCGATTTCGCCTTCTTCATATTATTGGGATCTTTCTCTGCCTCTAAGCGAAAGCTCTAGAAGTCTTGCCTGTCTACCTGCTTTCACAAACTTTCCTTTTCATCTACGTTTCATGTTTTTACTGATTGTTGACATATTAATCTGAAGATTTTTCACAACCGGAAATTAGAAGGGGAAGTAACCCATGCTAGAATTTTAGAAAAGTTGTACTTCCCCGATTATGGTTCTTGGTGCCAAGATTCTAAAGTGCTTACCTGGTAGCGTCTATAATAAGCAGTTAAATATGTTAGGGATAAGTACCTTATTTCTTCTAGTTCTTTATAGTATTTGTACGGTTCGGCTTTCGGCTTTGCGTCCAAGTGTAAGAATGACCCGAGGTGGCGTCCCCGGCAACGCGCGCATCTCGCGGTGACGTCACTCGGTATTCCCAACATACCCGACTCAAGCCGATCGCACTACACTCTTCCCCATTTTCTCTTTTGGCAGATACCACGTCGCTTCAGAGGTGATCACCCTATTGTGGGTGACACCAACTCGATGGCATCCCTTTGGAAGGCGGATGATCACCCTAGTGTGGGTGACACCCCCTTATACTCATGCCTCTATACAGGCATCCCATACAGCCTCCGCGCATTCTCCTCTGTAATACGCAGAAGCTCTTCCCAGGTTTCGTGCCGCACATGGCTGATCACACGCGCTGTAGAGCCTACTTGTGGCGGGGTTGAAGCCTGCTTTCCAAAGCCGAAGAAAGGGGCATCCGTTTCTATTAGAAGCCTCTTTGGATCCAAGCTTCGTAGAGCTTCAGCCTGGTTATCCCGGAAACTCGCAACCAAACCAGTAAACCCAAAGCAGATGTATGGGAACGCTCGGATCCATGCGTCCCCTGTGGCTTCACTACCACTGTAGTAGTGCAGGTGAATAGGCTGCTCCCTTGGCACAACTCCCTTCAGGTGGTAAAGGAGTTCCAACATCTCTGTTTTGTCATCACGGCTATGTAGCACCAGCACTTTCTCTGGCGTCAGACACTCTACTGCGCGATCCAAAACGGTATGTTAGATGTCCCAAGTGGCTGGATCCGTCTTATGGTGATCCAAACCCACTTCTCCAAGGGCGACAACTCCTTTCAGGCGTAGGCATTCCTGGAACTTGGTCCAGTCCTGCTCATCGACATTCTTTGCCAGCTTTGGATGGATTCCGATAGCCACCCCTACCCCCTCTGAAACAAGCGTGGCAACTTCATCTTGGTCTGGATAACTGGGGGGATCGCAAAAGACTGCAATTCCCCCAGTCACCAAAACCTCATCCTCGGTCTCTGGTGCCACGACGTTAAGGGCCTCTTTATAGGTGAGATGACCTCCAAGCCTGTTCCGGAGGCGGTCCAGGTGGAAATGGCTATCAAAGGCCCTTGGTCTGTCCTGCAGTGGTACAGAGATAGCGGGAAAGTTATCCCGTAACTCTGCCTGCGTCCGTCTGTCCAGGCATCCCATCACCACCAAGAAGATGCGCCAGTGTATGAGGAGGGCTGGCGAGTTCATGGGGTCCACCGTGAAAACATCTGGCTTTTCATTGCCCATTACACTACAGAGATCCTCTGCTGCTCTGATGAATTGCCTGGAATACTGCAGACAGCCTTTTGTGACCATCTGCAGATCATTAATGAATTTTATCAGCTTCCCTGTATCCAGACAACTCACTATTTGGTTGGTTACCAGGAGTAGCAGGTTCAATCTCGATCTGGTGATCTCTGTAGTGGGTCCGCGTCGGTTATCCAGGACACCCGGGAGGTGCACACTGAACGCATGTGACCACGAAACTCTTTCCCCACAGCCAGGAATAGGGCAAAGCGATGTGTCCACCCCCTTCCTTGCCATCCATGGTTCCTCGAACCTCTTCTTCTGGACTGGTTGTCCAACAGGAGACCTATCTTCCCATGATCGTCTTCTACCCTGGTTAGACGGTTTCTGAATAGCCCTATCACTCCTGTTCTGGCGTCTATTCGTATCCCCAGAGTGATGAACATGCCTCCTGTCTCTCGACTCTTTCCGGATGTCAGATGTCCCTCTATCCACTCTATCCATGGCTTTCTCCGTGTCCTTGACTGTGGATGGTGCTCTGTCCACCTCCATAGCCGTATCTACAATTGCCTCATTCAGGACTGCGTCGATCTGTGAGGTTATTTCCTCTATATTGGATTCCTGACTACAGCCTATATCCACCACAACCCTATCGATCGTCTTTCCCTCCATGAGCCGGATGTCTCTAGACTGGCTGGCTTGCTGGGAGCTCGATGGCCGGGATCGGCGAGAGACCTTTGTGATCTTCTCGTCGATCCACTGTTGGCTATGGAACTGCATCTGATCCGCATCCCCAGCAACCAACTGTAGCCATCGTCTCTGACCCTGGTCCTTAGCAATCTTTACTTGTCCCAAAAGTAAGGGGATCTGTCTTTCCGCCAACTGCTCACCCAAGAGAATTGTCTTTACCAGGTCTCTGGACGCTAATAGATGCCCGTCCTTAGTGGCCTGGCGGATCTCTTTGGTGGAAGTGATAGTTGTCTGAAAACAAAAAAAACGATAACAGCCGTCTGTCATACCTGTTAATTGCGGCAGACATCACACCAGCATTTGTCTATATCCAGTGCATCCGAAGCAGTGACATTGACGCATGAGCCATGGAACCATTCATCGCATCCGTCACACTGTATCATAAATCTGCCCTGCCATGGTTTTCTACATTTGCAGTAAGTGATTTTATCTTTTCCACCCACCTCATTCTCATGAGTTGGGTTTACTAACCACTTTTCTATCCATGCCGGGACCATTCTGTCTCGACACCTTTTCAATCGGTCATGGTTAGTCACGAACATCGACTTTCGAAGTTTTACCCTGTATAAGGACGCATATATCTTTTGAACAACCACAGCAGGGCCTTTCCATGGAGGGGATAATTTCTTACATTGCCCCTTCTTTGATGCAGAGTCGAGTAGATATACCAGATCCCCCGACTTGTATGAATTCTCTAAAATCCGTACATCATAGTCCCGCTTCATTCTCTTCAATGAAGTTTTCAATGTATCCCTAGCCGCATTGTACGCTGCTTGAATATTTTTCATCAAAGTAGCCACATATTCCTCTGTTGTTATAGGTTGAGCAGCTCTACTTGGGAACATTAAATATGCTGGTGAGTTCACTTCTCTACCAAGCATCAATTTGTTGGGCGAGAACCCGGTGCTTCTATTTACTGCACTCCTTATTGCCCCCGCAATTTGTTGAAGGTGCAGATCCCACTGTTCCTGTGAATCCCCGATATAGCATCTCACTGCATCCATCAAAGTGCGGTTAAAACGCTCAACTTGACCATTCGCTGATGGCCGATATGGCGTTGTCCTAGCTTTATGGATCTTTAACACTTCACACATTGCAGTGAAGAGTTTTGACTCAAAATTTCTACCTTGGTCCGTAAATACTTGGAAAGGGTAGCCAAAACGGAAAAAGAAGTTATCCACTGCTGCTTTGGCCGTAACCTCTGCTGTCTGGGATGGTAATGGTACACACTCAACCCACTTGGTGAATTGGTCCACCATCATCAGAATGTACTCATTGCCCCTGGGGGTCTTAGGTAATGGCCCCAGGAAATCTAGGTGAACTCGTTCCATAGGAGCACTTGCTTGATACACTTGCATTGGAGTGTGACCATACTGACTTGTCTTCTTGTTTTTACTACAAGTTGCACAGGTAGCGATATAGTTTGTAATATCGACCCCCATTCCCCTCCAAAAAAATCGTCCTTGCTACACCCTGATGACCCGCTGAGGGCAAATCATGATTCAACCGGATAGCTTCGGTTTTGAAGTCATGCGGTATTACGAGATCTTTTTCAGAATCGTTTTCTCGTTGATGAAACAGTAACTCACCAATCAGCAAAAAACTCTCCTTGTCCAGCCAATATGCTTTAGCACATGGACTTGAAAGAAACAAATCCTTCTTAGTGGGGCTAGTTGACCCATTTATAGATTCAAAAATGAACTCGAGATCTTTATCATTTCTTTGTGCTGCTTTAACATCCTTCATGTTAATGCCCCAACACAAACATGCTTCAGGGGCCTTTACCCCTACCCCACATACCTTGACAGTGTAGTCTCCATCTGATGCCACAATGTCAATGTATACATCCTCTGGACCACCTTGGTCCCACTGCAAAAGGTTTTGCACCATTGGTGCTCCCTTGGTCCCATGTTGAACTCCTTGGCTACAGTCTAACTTAGTGCTTGAACTTCCACTGTCCACCGTCTTGCCATTTTCACATTGAACCTGGCTTATTTTTGAACTTCGCGTCGAACCAGACATGTGGCCTATATCACTCTGTGATACAATGGAGATATCAGCCCTGGCATCATATGCCTCCGCTGTCTGATCACCCTTATCACCCTGTGCCCTATAACCACCCAACCGTGAGGCGATCTGCTCCCCCACATGACAGTCGCCCCCGGCAGCCAGATCCCTAGCGGAGCTACCGCATATGATCCCTGCTGACACCAGCGCTGTCAATGGAACCGCATCATCAACTTCCCGGGTAAAAGCTCCCCATCGGCTGTCTGCTCTCTCGCAGTAAATGCAACCCCCACAAGGTAAATATCTCAGTGGAATACCAGCTGTGTACATTTGGCACTGCCCCTCTGGCGCTGGTTTTCTAGACAAGGCATCAGCATTGTCATGCTTTTTGCCAGGTCTATGTATAAGTTTCATGTTATACTGAGATAACTCCTCCATCCACCTTGCTAATTGCCCCTGTGGCTCACGAAAATTCAATAACCATGTCAAGCTTGAATGGTCGGTACGAACAGTAAAAGCTCTTCCAAGCAAGTAGTGCCTGAATTGCCTTGTGAACCTCACAATGGCCAAGAGTTCTTTCCTAGTTGTGCAATATCTCCGCTGTTCTTTAGTTAAAGAATAGCTGCCATATGCAACAACCTTTTCTTCCCCTTCTTGAACCTGCAAAAGCTCTGCCCCTATGGCCAGATCTGATGCATCAGTATCGAGAATGAAATCTCCTTCCTTCCTTGGTAATGCCAAAACTGGTGGGTGCGTGAGAGCCTGTTTCAGGTAATCAAAAGCCTGCTGCTGCTCCTTTTCCCACTTAAAATTGTTTTTTCCTACTGCTGCATACAGAGGTGCTGAACGCAGCGAGAAATCTTTCACGAAACTCCTATGGTAATTTGCCAGGCCCATAAAGCGCTCTACATCTTTGGAGCAATTTGGTACGGGTCAACCTGACACAGTTTCAGTATCTGCTTCTGACATCGCCAGTGAGTCTCTGCTAACTTTTCTACCAAGGAATTCTACCTCTCTTTGGAAAAACACACATTTCTTTGGCTTAAGCTTTAGGCCATGCTGCCGAAAACGCTTAAATGTCTCACCAAGGTTATGAAGGTGAGATTCGAAGTCCTGTCCCATGACTAAAATGTCATCTAGGAATGCCAGGACTGTTTTCCAACACAAACCTCTCATCACGAGGTTCATCACCCTAGAATATGTTGCGGGAGCATTGCAGAGTCCGAAGCCCATCTTTACATGCTCAAACAATCCATACTTAGTGTGGAATGCTGTTATGCGCCTGTCTTCTTCTTTGACGGTGACCTGCCAATATGCTGAATTGGCATCCAGTTTTGAAAACCAAACATTGCCTGACAATGTATCTAGGCAATCGTCAACCAACGGCAATGGGAAGACATCTTTGATAGTAACATTGTTGACAGCGCGGTAATCAATACACCATCTGACATTTCCATCCCGCTTTCGTATTAGAACAGGAGAGGAAGCCCAATCAGAGATTGATTCTTGAATCACCCTTGCCTTTAACATTTTCTTTAAATGCGTCTCTTCTTCACCCGCAAAACAAGCTGGTGTACGCCTAAGCCTTTGTTTGACAGGCTTAGCGTCCCCTGTTTCTATCGTGTGTTCAATCTCAGTGAATGTCCCGAGATCAAACTCATCTTTCGCAAACACATCTTCATAGCAGTTCAGCATATGCGCTAGGTGCTTTTTGTGCTCTTCCGTTAAGTGTTCTGCTGACTTCTTGAACGTGTCTTCTAAATGCTCTGGAACAGTATTTTGTGTTTCTGTTGAACACTCCCGAACCTCTTGAACACTATAACTTTCCTCATTTTCTGGGATAAACTCCCCGACCGGATATGCTCTCCCAACCTCACGGCCCTTTTTCATTGTGAGATACCTGTCTGATGTATTCATAATGCACATGAAAGGATCAGTTCCTGCATGCCTTACTACTCGGGGACCAAAAACTTTAAGGTTTTCACATGGTTCAATGAAATAATCTGGAAGAGAGACATTCATTTTGCATTTCATACGTACCACCGACTGTGGCGGTACAATACGCCTGTATGCAACTGTCACCCGAGCGACCTGTGGATTCCCCTCTCCATCCCCCATACTCATGGTTATCTCCTCACCCTCGTACGTCAAAGTCCCATTTCCCATGTTCAATACAGCAGCCCCTTTGGTAAGGAGGTCAACTCCAAACAACATGTCCTGATCAATAGGAGCTACATAAATTGGACCGTTGTAATGTGAACTACCAATCTTTAACTTAATTGGACCTGCAACAAACCCCATCATTGAAAGCTGACGCCCAGCAGTATCTAGTTTGACATTACGTAATTTCGGAGGTGGCTTTCTCAAATTTGAGAAAACCCGATCCGAAACAATCGTCACTTCTGCTGCAGAGTCGACTACTGCCTCAACTTGATGTTCCCCGATAAGTACAGGGATAGTGAATGTGGAGGCTGATCTCAACATACACACTTTGACTGGCAGATCCACATTTTTGCCTTCAGACACATCTTTTGATGTAGAAATCACTTTTTCTGGAGATTTATTCTCCCTTTTCTCTATAGTCCCTGAAGGGCTAACGGAATTTTTTGCTTTGAAAACATTTAACTGGTTTTCCCCTGGGGAGCCCTCGTATCTGGATTGTAGGGTCGGGATTCGGCCCCTGTTGCCGACCCATTGTCGTTTAAAGACTTCTTCAAAGGGCATTCTCTACAAAAATGACCTTCTTTATCACAAAGATAACATATATCTCCATCAACTCTAGGCCAAGTTCGAAACTGGGTAATGTCGGGTAAAAAAAAGGTCACTAGGTCAAATTTAAGGAAAATCTTGTTAACAATCTGGAAGCTACATTTTTGGCTTGAGCATGTTGAAACTTTGTCAGAATGTTTGTCTTAGTGATTTCCAGGCCAATGGCGAAAATGGGTCAGGTTAAATTTAAGAAAAATCTTATTAACACTCGGGAAGCAACATATTTGGATTGAGCATGTTAAAACTTTGTCTGAATGTTTGTCTTAGTGATATCTAGGCCAAGTTCGAAACTGGGTCATGTCCAGTTAAAAACTAGGTCACTAGGTCATATTTAAGGAAAATCTTGTTAACACTCTGGAAGCTACATCTTTGGCTTGAGCATGTTGAAACTTTGTCAGAATGTTTGTCTTAGTGATTTCTAGGCAAAGTTTAAAACTAGGTCACTAGGTCAAATTTATGAAAAATCTTGTTAACACTGGAAGCCATATTTTTGGCTTCAGCATGTTGAAACTTTGTCAGAATGTTTCCTTAGTGATTTCTTGGCATAGATCGAATATAGGTCATTTTGAATCTTTGTCAGAATATTTTCCTTGGAAGATGTCTCGGCCAAATCAAATGGTTTTGGTCAGGTCAAAAACTAGGTCACTAGGCCATATTGTATTAAAATCTTGTTAACAGTATAGAGATTGCATTTTTGACTTGAGCAGCTTGAAATTTTGTCAGAAAGTTTTGTCTTTGATGATATTACCATCGGCGCTGAAAAAGTTAAGTCTTAAAAAGCCCATTCTCAGGTGAGCGATACAGGGCCTCATGGCCCTCTTGTCTTAATTAAATCATGGGAAATCGTCCCTCGATCCGTCAACAAATTCTTCCAATGACGTCACCGAAACCTAGGAGCCAAACTTCACAGAAGAATGCGAATAGCGACGGAAAGAAAAAAACACTTCTAGTCCGAAATACTGGGCCAATTTGGAAATAAATCTATATCGTGACGTTCTACCAAGATTGTCTGATAAATTAAGTTACATCACCGTCATTACTTTGACCCAAAGCACTGACCCTTTCTGAAAATTTGACACGCCGCACGTGGTCGTCTGTCCACAATTTCCTACAAACAACATTTACTGAATGAGGGAAAAGAATAAAACCTGTAAAAATCAAGTAATTTGGCACAAATGTTCTAAATTCAACGAATTGACTTGATCGAATATGGCTCTAGTCCGGGGACATTCAGAAGAAGTGACCACTGGTTTTGTTAAATGTAGCCAGTCCATTATCTACATTGACCAATATATATATATAGGCCTTATAAATAGATTGATTGCATCCTGTTCGTCGCGAGGTACTTGCGCAGCCTTGAAATAATCGTCGTCGAGCAGGGATCGTGCGTTCGAACCCCGTCTGGGCCATTTATTCTTTACGATGAATGGACAACCAGTTATTGTTACCAGCGTCATTGATCTTTCATATAGGGACTAAATAATATATTAAGCAAGGTTTCCCCTGATAAAAATGTACCTCAGATGATAAGTCGAGACTCGTTTGGTGAACTGTAGGCCGCGATATAACTAAAGTATCGTTGAAAACCGCGCTTAACTCGAATCAAACTGATCGAGTCCTCATTTTAATTTTGACAAATGTTTATATACATAATGTTCCTGTTTCAATTAGGAACAACACCATTCATACATTGAATTCGAACATTGGTCGTTTCTGCATGTGAAGCGTATTGAAATATAGCAGTTAGTACATAGGTGAACGTGTATATATATATATATAAGTATGGATCCTACATTAAGGCGAACATCCGTGCTAAAAAAATAGACATTAAGGCGAAAGTATTTTAAGGCGACCGTATTCAGTTCGCCTTAATGTTTTAGATGTCACAGAAGTCATTTCAGTTGTTAACACAACATTTAAATATAGGTAATCAAAGAACATACAATATACTTTAAGAGAAAATGACTTTGATCGTATTAGTATAATATATATACGGGCCATTGAACAAAGGGGGCCTATATCTCGATGCAAAAAAAACCATCACTTAAGTGCAATTCTTTTTTAGTCTTTAATTTCTCAAATATCTATCGATGCTATGATGGTGAGTGGCAAAGTCGCGTTTCTAAATTCCCATGTGCATTGTCGATTACTTGAATTCTTCGGATTGAAACTAGCTTTCAAAATATCTATAATCGACAACGCATGCGGTTTAAAGACATATACACAACAAATACTATTTTCCTGGTTTAGATGTGTATCTGTAACGGGAGCATTTGTTCATATACTTCTTTATATCATTTATATTCTCAGTTGATTACCAAAACAGAGGAGCTGGTCTGCTTCATGGTTTGGGCATAAACAGCTGAAAAGTGA
>JASEVX010000006.1:86973911-87073172 GCA_031761405.1 Serripes groenlandicus | reverse complement strand
AAACAGCGTAGTATAACTGACAAGTTGTAGATTAATGAACCAGTAGTACTGGTAACTTAACCAATAGACAGCGTAGTATAACTGGCAAGTTGTAGGATGAATGAACCAGTAGTACTGCTAACTTAACCAATAAACAGCGTAGTATAACTGACAAGTTGTAGGATGAATGAACCAGTAGTACTGGTAACTTAACCAATACACAGCGCAGTATAACTGACAGGTTGAAGGATGAATGAACCAGTAGTACTGGTAACTTAACCAATAAACAGCGCAGTATAACTGACAAGTTGTAGGATGAATGAACCAGTAGTACTGGTAACTTAACCAATACACAGCGCAGTATAACTGACAGGTTGTAGGATAAATGAACCAGTAGTACTGGTAACTTAACCAATACACAGCGCAGTATAACTGACAAGTTGTAGGATTATTGCACCAGTAGTACTGGTAACTTAACCAATACACAGCGCAGTATAACTGACAGGTTGTAGGATGAATGAACCAGTAGTACTGGTAACTTAACAAATACACAGCGCAGTATAACTGACAGGTTGTAGGATGAATGAACCAGTAGTACTGGTAGCTTAACCAATAGACAGCGCAGTATAACTGACAGGTTGTAGGATGAATGAACCAGTAGTACTGGTAGCTTAACCAATAGACAGCGCAGTATAACTGACAGGTTGTAGGATGAATGAACCAGTAGTACTGGTAGCTTAACCAATAGACAGCGCAGTATAACTGACAGGTTGTAGGATGAATGAACCAGTAGTACTGGTAGCTTAACCAATAGACAGCGCAGTATAACTGACAGGTTGTAGGATAAATGAACCAGTAGTACTGGTAGCTTAACCAATAGACAGCGCAGTATAACTGACAGGTTGTAGGATGAATGAACCAGTAGTACTGGTAGCTTAACCAATAGACAGCGCAGTATAACTGACAAGTTGTAGGATGAATGAACCAGTAGTACTGGTAGCTTAACCAATAGACAGCGCAGTATAACTGACAAGTTGTAGGATGAATGCACCAGTAGTACTGGTAACTTAACCAATACACAGCGCAGTATAACTGACAGGTTGTAGGATGAATGAACCAGTAGTACTGGTAACTTAACCAATACACAGCGCAGTATAACTGACAGGTTGTAGGATGAATGAACCAGTAGTACTGGTAACTAAACCAATACACAGCGCAGTATAACTGAAAGGTTGTAGGATGAATGAACCAGTAGTACTGGTAGCTTAACCAATAGACAGCGCAGTATAACTGACAAGTTGTAGGATGAATGAACCAGTAGTACTGGTAACTTAACCAATAGACAGCGCAGTATAACTGACAGGTTGTAGGATGAATGAACCGGTAGTACTGGTAGCTTAACCAATAGACAGCGCAGTATAACTGACAGGTTGTAGGATAAATGAACCAGTAGTACTGGTAGCTTAACCAATAGACAGCGCAGTATAACTGACAGGTTGTAGGATGAATGAACCAGTAGTACTGGTAGCTTAACCAATAGACAGCGCAGTATAACTGACAGGTTGTAGGATGAATGAACCAGTAGTACTGGTAGCTTAACCAATAGACAGCGCAGTATAACTGACAAGTTGTAGGATGAATGAACCAGTAGTACTGGTAACTAAACCAATACACAGCGCAGTATAACTGACAGGTTGTAGGATGAATGAACCAGTAGTACTGGTAGCTTAACCAATAGACAGCGCAGTATAACTGACAAGTTGTAGGATGAATGAACCAGTAGTACTGGTAACTTAACCAATAGACAGCGCAGTATAACTGACAGGTTGTAGGATGAATGAACCAGTAGTACTGGTAGCTTAACCAATAGACAGCGCAGTATAACTGACAGGTTGTAGGATAAATGAACCAGTAGTACTGGTAGCTTAACCAATAGACAGCGCAGTATAACTGACAGGTTGTAGGATGAATGAACCAGTAGTACTGGTAGCTTAACCAATAGACAGCGCAGTATAACTGACAGGTTGTAGGATGAATGAACCAGTAGTACTGGTAGCTTAACCAATAGACAGCGCAGTATAACTGACAGGTTGTAGGATGAATGAACCAGTAGTACTGGTAGCTTAACCAATAGACAGCGCAGTATAACTGACAAGTTGTTGAAAGTGTTGTAAAACATCATATCAAGTAACTGTTAATGTCTGATTGTCGTATGTGGTATGTAAAGGGTGAAGACGCGACTTTGTACATTTATTCCAAGCCGACCCTTTTTGAACATTCGGGCGAATAATCGATAAGATTGAAATCCAGATACTTTCTTTCTCCATTTTACGGATCTATATGGAGAAATATGACACATGTTAATATCGGATATTGCAGATTGATTTGTTAGCTTTGAAGCAAACGGCTTCAAAATAAACGTTATTAAAACAGAACACGAAATCAGTTTATTTTACGAATAATTTAACATCTCATGCTTGGAGAGTTTTCACATTTTTCTATGGTCAAATTTGAGATGCGCCTTTTCAAAAAGATACCTTATATAAAGCACATAAAAAGTCAGTTACATATCAATAGCTGTAATGGTATATATTTACATTTATTCATTATGTGCTTAATAGAAAAATATAGAAACTGCTCATTAATAATCGACTACTTCATAAACTTTTTCGGTGATCTCCGGGGGGTTGAAAATGACTGTCAAAATGTTACATCTTATATAACCCTATCTCACATCTCGACGCATTTTGACGCATCTGAAGCAGAGCAATCTCTCCTTTTGCCACAATGTTTTCAACTTTTGTCAGTAATTATACCTACAATTATAGAGATTTTCCATATTTTTAGTAGAAATTTTCAAAGTCGTCTGCTACTGATTTGCTGTCTGTTGGAGTTGGTTTAATAAGTGTGAATTTAATACAGTCATACAGAGTGGAAAACCTTGAGGTGAAAAACGGGTAAACCAGGTGTAACATACAACAGTTAGGGTGTAGTAATAGAGTAGTTGTGATGAGGCCGGTGGACTAGATAAGGATGAGTTAGCAGGTCTTCTTCAACAATATAGTAGTTTTGTTGAAACTGCGAAAAGTGAAGCGTCAGATGAGCCTGTGTATTCTCACCAGAGTCGTCACTGTCCGTCTACATGTTAAAGAGCACGTAATAGATATAGTGTGTAAATAAACTGTAATCTTAACACCCCCTTCCCTCATACTGACGGTATTTATATTGAGTCGTCACTGTCCGTCTACATGTTAAAGAGCACGTAATAGATATAGTGTGTAAATAAACTGTAATCTTAACACCTCCTTCCCTCATACTGACGGTATTTATATTGAGTCGTCACTGTCCGTCTACATGTTAAAGAGCACGTAATAGATATAGTGTGTAAATAAACTGTAATCTTAACACCTCCTTCCCTCATACTGACGGTATTTATATTGAGTCGTCACTGTCCGTCTACATGTTAAAGAGCACGTAATAGATATAGTGTGTAAATAAACTGTAATCTTAACACCTCCTTCCCTCATACTGACGGTATTTATATTGAGTCGTCACTGTCCGTCTACATGTTAAAGAGCACGTAATAGATATAGTGTGTAAATAAACTGTAATCTTAACACCTCCTTCCCTCATACTGACGGTATTTATATTGAGTCGTCACTGTCCGTCTACATGTTAAAGAGCACGTAATAGATATAGTGTGTAAATAAACTGTAATCTTAACACCTCCTTCCCTCATACTGACGGTATTTATATTGAGTCGTCACTGTCCGTCTACATGTTAAAGAGCACGTAATAGATATAGTGTGTAAATAAACTGTAATCTTAACACCTCCTTCCCTCATACTGACGGTATTTATATTGAGTCGTCACTGTCCGTCTACATGTTAAAGAGCACGTAATAGATATAGTGTGTAAATAAACTGTAATCTTAACACCCCCTTCCCTCATACTGACGGTATTTATATTGAGTCGTCACTGTCCGTCTACATGTTAAAGAGCACGTAATAGATATAGTGTGTAAATAAACTGTTATCTTAACACACCCTTCCCTCATACTGACGGTATTTATATTGAGTCGTCACTGTCCGTCTACATGTTAAAGAGCACGTAATAGATATAGTGTGTAAATAAACTGTAATCTTAACACACCCTTCCCTCATACTGACGGTATTTATATTGAGTCGTCACTGTCCGTCTACATGTTAAAGAGCACGTAATAGATATAGTGTGTAAATAAACTGTAATCTTAACACACCCTTCCCTCATACTGACGGTATTTATATTGAGTCGTCACTGTCCGTCTACATGTTAAAGAGCACGTAATAGATATAGTGTGTAAATAAACTGTAATCTTAACACCCCCTTCCCTCATACTGACGGTATTTATATTGAGTCGTCACTGTCCGTCTACATGTTAAAGAGCACGTAATAGATATAGTGTGTAAATAAACTGTAATCTTAACACCCCCTTCCCTCATACTGACGGTATTTATATTGAGTCGTCACTGTCCGTCTACATGTTAAAGAGCACGTAATAGATATAGTGTGTAAATAAACTGTAATCTTAACCCCCCCTTCCCTCATACTGACGGTATTTATATTGAGTCGTCACTGTCCGTCTACATGTTAAAGAGCACGTAATAGATATAGTGTGTAAATAAACTGTAATCTTAACACCTCCTTCCCTCATACTGACGGTATTTATATTGAGTCGTCACTGTCCGTCTACATGTTAAAGAGCACGTAATAGATATAGTGTGTAAATAAACTGTAATCTTAACACCTCCTTCCCTCATACTGACGGTATTTATATTGAGTCGTCACTGTCCGTCTACATGTTAAAGAGCACGTAATAGATATAGTGTGTAAATAAACTGTAATCTTAACACCTCCTTCCCTCATACTGACGGTATTTATATTGAGTCGTCACTGTCCGTCTACATGTTAAAGAGCACGTAATAGATATAGTGTGTAAATAAACTGTAATCTTAACACCTCCTTCCCTCATACTGACGGTATTTATATTGAGTCGTCACTGTCCGTCTACATGTTAAAGAGCACGTAATAGATATAGTGTGTAAATAAACTGTAATCTTAACACCTCCTTCCCTCATACTGACGGTATTTATATTGAGTCGTCACTGTCCGTCTACATGTTAAAGAGCACGTAATAGATATAGTGTGTAAATAAACTGTAATCTTAACACCTCCTTCCCTCATACTGACGGTATTTATATTGAGTCGTCACTGTCCGTCTACATGTTAAAGAGCACGTAATAGATATAGTGTGTAAATAAACTGTAATCTTAACACCCCCTTCCCTCATACTGACGGTATTTATATTGAGTCGTCACTGTCCGTCTACATGTTAAAGAGCACGTAATAGATATAGTGTGTAAATAAACTGTTATCTTAACACACCCTTCCCTCATACTGACGGTATTTATATTGAGTCGTCACTGTCCGTCTACATGTTAAAGAGCACGTAATAGATATAGTGTGTAAATAAACTGTAATCTTAACACACCCTTCCCTCATACTGACGGTATTTATATTGAGTCGTCACTGTCCGTCTACATGTTAAAGAGCACGTAATAGATATAGTGTGTAAATAAACTGTAATCTTAACACACCCTTCCCTCATACTGACGGTATTTATATTGAGTCGTCACTGTCCGTCTACATGTTAAAGAGCACGTAATAGATATAGTGTGTAAATAAACTGTAATCTTAACACCCCCTTCCCTCATACTGACGGTATTTATATTGAGTCGTCACTGTCCGTCTACATGTTAAAGAGCACGTAATAGATATAGTGTGTAAATAAACTGTAATCTTAACACCCCCTTCCCTCATACTGACGGTATTTATATTGAGTCGTCACTGTCCGTCTACATGTTAAAGAGCACGTAATAGATATAGTGTGTAAATAAACTGTAATCTTAACCCCCCCTTCCCTCATACTGACGGTATTTATATTGAGTCGTCACTGTCCGTCTACATGTTAAAGAGCACGTAATAGATATAGTGTGTAAATAAACTGTAATCTTAACACCCCCTTCCCTCATACTGACGGTATTTATATTGAGTCGTCACTGTCCGTCTACATGTTAAAGAGCACGTAATAGATATAGTGTGTAAATAAACTGTAATCTTAACACCCCCTTCCCTCATACTGACGGTATTTATATTGAACAATTTCTCCCTTTGCCACAATATGTTCAACCTTTTGCAAAGTATACACGTTCATTGATAGAGATTTTCTAAATATCTACGAAAATATGTTCACAGTCGTCTACTGGAAATGTTTGTATGTGGGAAAGGGTTAACTCTTGTAACACGACTATGCACCTTTAAATCTCTTCCCACATACATTCATTTTGAAAAAAAAACATCTAGTCAAAAAAGATGGAAACTCTCTATAAAGAATGTATACTTTTTTAATAGAGTTGAACAATTTGTTAAGCACTGTTTTTAAACGTTGTCAGCTACAGACGCTTCAGAAAGCTTCTGCGTGTGGGAATAGTTATGTGACGATCTTGGTCTAATATGGTAACAGTACTTGGAGTAGACGTAATAAGTATTGGGATATTGGTTTGGCGTCGTCCATCCGTCTGTTTGCACCAATATCTAATTCGTGGTTGGATGGAATTGATTGAAATCCTATGGAATGCTTACCACCATAGGGACAAGTTCACTAAGCTTGCCTTAAAACACCAGAGTTATGTCCCCTTGATCTTACTTTGAAAATGATCTGTATATCATTTAAGTTACGGGGAAATGGAGGTATTCCTCTTTAAAAACAAAGTACGTTTGTTACAAGTTATCTCCCTTAAATCATTCCCTTATGGACAGTGTAGAGGCCAGATGTTAATCATCGTGACAATTGAGCCGTTAAACGAGAAAATAAACATTTGGGACCCTGTGTAAATGTATCAATCAAATTCAGTAAGTGCGGGTTGATCCGGCCGACACATTCCGTCTAAGGGGAATAGAGGTCTAGAGTAATGATTCCTGAAATGGAAACTCCACAGGAGGCGAAAAGTGTCTGTCCGGGTTAGCCTGCGCGGCATGCTTAGGCTGATGTTGGTTTTCTCGCGGAACGGCTCAATTGATCAGAACAATCATCTTCATCAGATCTCTGTCAAACTATATATCGGGTAATGATGGGTATCCCACTAGGTTACTAGGTCAAGTTTTAGAAATCGTTTTGAACACTTCAGGGGCCTCGTTTGTCATCAAATCTTCATGAAATTCCATCAGAACATTAATTTACATCACGTCTAGTTCATGTGTGAAATTGGGTCATGTTTGGGCTTAAAAAAGGTTCTTCGGTGAAATTGAAAACCGTAGAAATTTAACCCTGTTAAATCCACAAATTTTAAAATATCCTTTTAGCAACTGGTATACCAAGGTTGTCCAAGCATTCTCTTACATTGTTTGCGACGGATGGCAATTCAACGAATTAACATGTGTAGATATGTTTTCTATAGGAACTCTGTGGTTTGTACGACTACCATCCGTAATCTTCGACTGTAGATATGTTATCCATAGGAACTCTGTGGTTTATACGACCACCATCCGTAATCTACGACTGTAGATATGTTATCCATCGGAACTCTGTGGTTTGTACGACTACCATCAGTAATCTCCGATTGTAGATATGTTATCCATCGGAACTATGTGGTTTGTACGACCACAATCCGTAATCTCCGACAGTAGATATGTTATCCATAGGAACGCAGTGGAGTGTACGACCACCATCCGTAATCTACGACTGTAGATATGTTATCCATCGGAACTCTGTGGTTTGTACGACTACCATCAGTAATCACCGACTGTAGATATGTTATCCATCGGAACTATGTGGTTTGTACGACCACAATCCGTAATCTCCGACAGTAGATATGTTATCCATAGGAACTCAATGGTTTGTACGACAACCATCCGTAATCTTCGACTGTAGATATGTTATCCATAGGAACTCTGCGGTGTTTACGACCACCATCCGTAATCTCCGACTGTAGATATGTTATCCATAAGAACACAGTGGTGTGTACGACAACCATCCGTGATCTCCGACTGTAGATATGTTATCCATAGGAACTCAGTGGTTTGTACGGCTACCATCCGTAATTTCCGACTGTAGATATGTTATTCATAGGAACTCTGCGGTGAGTACGACAACCATCCATAATCTTCGACTGTAGATATGTTATCCATAGGAACTCTGCGGTGAGTACGACAACCATCCGTAATCTCCGATTGTAGATATTTTATCCATAGGAACTATGTGGTTTGTACGACCACCATCCGTAATCTCCGGATGTAGATATGTTATCCATAGGAACTCTGCGGTGAGTACGACAACCATCCGTAATCTCCGACTGTAGATATGTTATCCATCGGAACTCTGTGGTTTGTACGACCACCATCCGTAATCTCTGACTGTAGATATGTTATCCATAGCAACTCTGTTGTTTGTATGACCACCATCCGTAATGTCCGACTGTAGATATGTTATCCATCGGAACTCTGTGGTTTGTACGACCACCATCCGTAATCTGCGACAGTAGATATGTTATCAATCGGAACTCTGTGGTGTGTACGACCACCATCCGTAATCTGCGACAGTAGATATGTTATCCATTGGAACTCTGTGGTTTGTACGACCACCATCCGTAATCTCCGACAGTAGATATGTTATTCATCGGAACTCTGTGGTTTGTACGACCACCATCCGTAATCTGCGACAGTAGATATGTTATTCATCGGAACTCTGTGGTTTGTACGACCACCATCCGTAATCTCCGACAGTAGATATGTTATCCATCGGAACTCTGTGGTTTGTACGACCACAATCCGTAATCTGCGACAGTAGATATGTTATTCATCGGAACTCTGTGGTTTGTACGACCACCATCCGTAATCTGCGACAGTAGATATGTTATCCATAGGAACTCAGTGGTGTGTACGACCACAATCCGTAATCTCCGACAGTAGATATGTTATCCATCGGAACTCTGTGGATTGTACGACCACCATCCGTAATCTGCGACAGTAGATATGTTATCCATCGGAACTCTGTGGTTTGTACGACAACCATCCGTAATTTCCGACTGTAGATATGTTATCCATAAGAACTCAGTGGTGTGTACGACAACCATCCGTAATCTCCGACTGTAGATATGTTATCCATAGGAACTCAGTGGTTTGTACGACTACCATCCGTAATTTTCGACTGTAGATATGTTATCCATAGGAACTATGCGGTGTGTACGACCAGCATCCGTAATCTCCGACTGTAGATATGTTATCCATAGGAAATATGTGGTTTGTACGACTAACATCCGTAATCTCCGACTGTATATATGTTATCCATAGGAACTATGCGGTGTGTACGACCAGCATCTATAATCTCCGATTGTAGATATGTTATCCATAGGAAATATGTGGTTTGTACGACTAACATCCGTAATCTCCGACTGTAGATATGTTATCCATAAGAAATATGCGGTGTATGCGACTAATATCCGTAATCTCCGACTGTATATATGTTATCCATAGGAACTATGCGGTGTGTACGACCACCATCCGTAATCTCCGACTGTAGATATGTTATCCATAGGAACTCTGTGGTTTGTACGTTACCATCTGTAATCTCCGACTGTAGATATGTTATCCATAGGAACTTTGTGGTTTGTACGACTACCATCCGTAATCTCTGACTGTAGATATGTTATCCATAGGAACTCTGTGGTTTGTACGACTACCATCCGTAATCTCCGACTGTAGATATGTTATCCATAGGAACTCTGTGGTTTGTACGACCACAATCCGTAATCTCCGACTGTAGATATGTTATCCATAGGAACTCTGCGGTGTGTACGACCACCATCCGTAATCTCCGACTGTAGATATGTTATCCATCGGAACTCTGTGGTTTGTACGACCACCATCAGTAATCTCCGACTGTATGTATGTTATCCATAGGAATTCAGTGGTGTGTACGACCACAATCCGTAATCTCCGACAGTAGATATGTTATCCATAGGAACTCAGTGGTGTGTACGACAACCATCCGTAATCTCTGACTGTAGATATGTTATCCATCGGAACTCTGTGGTTTTTACGACCACTATCCGTAATCTCCGACTGTTGATATGTTATCGTTAGGAACTCAGTGGTGTGTACGAAAACCATCCGTAATCTCCGACTGTATATATGTTATCCATAGCAACTATGCGGTGTGTACGACCACCATCCGTAATCTCCGATTGTTGATATGTTATCCATAGGAACTATGCGGTGTGTACGACCACCATCCGTAATCTCCGACTGTATATATGTTATCCATAGCAACTATGCGGTGTGTACGACCACCATCCGTAATCTCCGACTGTAGATATGTTATCCATAGCAACTATGCGGTGTGTACGACTACAATCCGTAATCTCCGACAGTAGATATGTTATCCATAGGAACTATGCGGTGTGTATGACCACCATCCGTAATCTGCGACAGTAGATATGTTATCCATCGAAACTCAGTGGTTTGTACGCCCATCATCCGTAATCTCCGACTGTATATATGTTATCCATAGGAACTCTGTGGTTTGTACGCCCACCATCCGTAATCTCCGACTGTAGATATGTTATCCATCGGAACTCTGTGGTTTGTACGACTACCATCCGTAATCTCCGACTGTAGATATGTTATCGATAGGAACTCTGCGGTGTGTACGACCACCATCCGTAATCTGCGACAGTAGATATGTTATCCATGAAACTCAGTGGTTTGTACGCCCACCATCCGTGATCTCCGACTGTAGATATGTTATCCATCGGAACTCTGTGGTTGTTTGTACGACTACCATCCGTAATCTCCGACTGTAGATATGTTATCCATAGGAACTCTGCGGTGTGTACGACCACCATCCGTAATCTCCGACTGTAGATATGTTATCCATAGGAACTCAGTGGTGTGTACGACAACCATCCGTGATCTCCGACTGTATATATGTTATCCATAGGAACTCTGTGGTTTGTACGACCACCATCCGTAATCTCCAACTGTAGATATGTTATCCATATGAACTCAGTGGTTTGTAAGACCACCATCCGTAATCTCCGACTGTAGATATGTTATCCATATGAACGCAGTGGTGTGTACGACCACCATCCGTAATCTCCGACTGTAGATATGTTATCCATCGGAACTCTGTGGTTTGTACGACCACCATCCGTAGTCTCCGACTGTAGATATGTTATCCATAGGAACTCTGTTGTTTGTACGACCACCATCCGTAATCTCCGGCTGTAGATATGTTATCCATTGGCACTCTGTGGTTTGTATGACCACCATCCGTAATCTCCGACTGTAGATATGTTATCCATAGGAACTCTGTGGTTTGTACGACCACCATCCGTAATCTCCGGCTGTAGATATATTATCCATCGGAAGTCTGCGGTTTGTACGACCACCATCCGTAATCTCCGACTGTAGATATGTTATCCATAGGAACTCTGTGGTTTGTACGACCACCATCCGTACTCACCGGATGTAGATATGTTATCCATAGGAACTCAGTGGTGAGTACGACAACCATCCGTAATCTCCGATTGTAGATATGTTATCCATCGGAACTCTGTGGTTTGTACGACCACCATCCGTAATCTCTGACTGTAGATATGTTATCCATAGGAACTCTGTGGTTTGTATGACCACCATCCGTAATCTCCGACTGTAGATATATTATCCATCGGAACTCTGTGGTTTGTACGACCACCATCCGTAATCTGCGACAGTAGATATGTTATCCATCGGAACTCTGTGGTTTGTACGACCACCATCCGTAATCTGCGACAGTAGATATGTTATCCATCGGAACTCTGTGGTTTGTACGACCACCATCCGTAATCTCCGACAGTAGATATGTTATCCATCGGAACTCTGTGGTTTGTACGACCACCATCCGTAATCTGCGACAGTAGATATGTTATCCATCGGAACTCTGTGGTTTGTACGACCACCATCCGTAATCTGCGACAGTAGATATGTTATCCATCGGAACTCTGTGGTTTGTACGACCACCATCCGTAATCTCCGACAGTAGATATGTTATCCATCGGAACTCTGTGGTTTGTACGACCACCATCCGTAATCTGCGACAGTAGATATGTTATCCATCGGAACTCTGTGGTTTGTACGACCACCATCCGTAATCTGCGACAGTAGATATGTTTTCCATAGGAACTCAGTGGTGTGTACGACCACAATCCGTAATCTCCGACAGTAGATATGTTATCCATCGGAACTCTGTGGTTTGTACGACCACCATCCGTAATCTGCGACAGTAGATATGTTATCCATCGGAACTCTGTGGTTTGTACGACAACCATCCGTAATTTCCGACTGTAGATATGTTATCCATAAGAACTCAATGGTGTGTACGACAACCATCCGTAATCTCCGACTGTAGATATGTTATCCATAGGAACTCAGTGGTTTGTACGACTACCTTCCGTAATTTTCGACTGTAGATATGTTATCCATAGGAACTATGCGGTGTGTACGACCAGCATCCGTAATCTCCGACTGTAGATATGTTATCCATAGGAAATATGTGGTTTGTACGACTAACATCCGTAATCTCCGACTGTATATATGTTATCCATAGGAACTATGCGGTGTGTACGACCAGCATCTATAATCTCCGACTGTCTATATGTTATCCATAGGAAATATGTGGTTTGTACGACTAACATCCGTAATCTCCGACTGTAGATATGTTATCCATAGGAACTATGCGGTGTGTACGACCACCATCCGTAATCTCCGACTGTAGATATGTTATCCATAGGAACTCTGTGGTTTGTACGACTACCATCTGTAATCTCCGATTGTAGATATGTTATCCATAGGAACTCTGTGGTTTGTACGACTACCATCCGTAATCTCCGACTGTAGATATGTTATCCATAGGAACTCTGTGGTTTGTACGACCACCATCAGTAATCTCCGACTGTATATATGTTATCAATAGGAATTCACTGGTGTGTACGACCACAATCCGTAATCTCCGACAGTAGATATGTTATCCATAGGAACTCAGTGGTGTGTACGACAACCATCCGTAATCTCTGACTGTAGATATGTTATCCATCGGAACTCTGTGGTTTTTACGACCACCATCCGTAATCTCCGACTGTTGATATGTTATCCATAGGAACTCAGTGGTGTGTACGAAAACCATCCGTAATCTCCGACTGTATATATATTATCCATAGCAACTATGCGGTGTGTACGACCACCATCCGTAATCTCCGACTGTTGATATGTTATCCATAGGAACTATGCGGTGTGTACGACCACCATCCGTAATCTCCGACTGTAGATATGTTATCCATAGCAACTATGCGGTGTGTATGACCACCATCCGTAATCTCCGACTGTAGATATGTTATCCATAGCAACTATGCGGTGTGTACGACTACAATCCGTAATCTCCGACAGTATATATGTTATCCATAGGAACTATACGATGTGTATGACCACCATCCGTAATCTGCGACAGTAGATATGTTATCCATCGAAACTCAGTGGTTTGTACGCCCACCATCCGTAATCTCCGACTGTAGATATGTTATCCATAGGAACTCTGTGGTTTGTACGCCCACCATCCGTAATCTCCGACTGTAGATATGTTATCCATCGGAACTCTGTGGTTTGTACGACTACCATCCGTAATCTCCGACTGTAGATATGTTATCCATAGGAACTCTGCGGTGTGTACGACCACCATCCGTAATCTGCGACAGTAGATATGTTATCCATCGAAACTCAGTGGTTTGTACGCCCACCATCCGTAATCTCCGACTGTAGATATGTTATCCATAGGAACTCAGTGGTGTGTACGACAACCATCCGTGATCTCCGACTGTATATATGTTATCCATAGGAACTCTGTGGTTTGTACGACCACCATCCGTAATCTCCGACTGTAGATATGTTATCCATATGAACTCAGTGGTTTGTACGACCACCTTCCGTAATCTCCGACTGTAGATATGTTATCCATATGAACGCAGTGGTGTGTACGACCACCATCCGTAATCTCCGGCTGTAGATATGTTATCCATCGGCACTCTGTGGTTTGTATGACCACCATCCGTAATCTCCGACTGTAGATATGTTATCCATAGGAACTCTGTGGTTTGTACGACCACCATCCGTAATCTCCGGCTGAAGATATGTTATCCATCGGAAGTCTGCGGTTTGTACGACCACCATCCGTAATCTCCGGCTGTAGATATGTTATCCATAGGAACTCTGTGGTTTGTACGACCACCATCCGTAATCTCCGGCTGTAGATATGTTATCCATCCGAACTATGTGGTTTGTACGACCACCATCCGTAATCTCCGACTGTAGATATGTTATCCATAGGAACTCTGTGGTTTGTACGACCACCATCCGTAATCTCCGGCTGAAGATATGTTATCCATCGGAAGTCTGCGGTTTGTACGACCACCATCCGTAATCTCCGGCTGTAGATATGTTATCCATAGGAACTCTGTGGTTTGTACGACCACCATCCGTAATCTCCGGCTGTAGATATGTTATCCATCCGAACTATGTGGTTTGTACGACCACCATCAGTAATCTCAGTGCGTTGTACGACTACCATCCATAATATCCGACAGTCCGCCACGACTACCATCCATAATGTCAGACAGTCCGCCACGACTACCATCCATAATATCCGACAGTCCGCCACGACTACCATCCATAATGTCAGACAGTCCGCCACGACTACCATCCGTAATCTCAGACAGTCCGCCGTTATACAACTTTTAAATTGAATACTTTCTTATAGCAATTAAACATTCAGTAATAGATCTAAATATTTTACAAAATGAAAAATGCAGTATTCTTTTATTTGAGTAGTGAATCGTAATCTTACATTTACAAATAATTTTGTTTTAGAGTTGTAAAATGGCGGATAGTCAAAGAATCAGGGAGGGTATTCGTACACACCACCCAGTGCCTTTGGTGTTATCTGGTAGATTGACATAGTCAGATCATTTCACATTTGCTGCTTTACAAAAAAGAAATACTCACTTCAGAATATAACCCGTATTGTTTTGGTTAGTTTTGATATTATAAACATTATTTATATATCTGCAATACGTTTTATGTGATTGAAACCCTCAACAGCAATTGATCGATTTGGGTTTAACGCCGTTTTCAACAATTGCTCAGTCATATCACGGCGGACAGTTCACCTACTGTTGTGTTTCCTACCTTTCTCACACCAGTACTCCACACAACATTCTTTCCAATCAACTGGCTGCTTATCCACATAGACTGTTAGCCTATTTGTGGAAGACGAATAACGCTTGTCACAGTGACTTTTGTCCAACCTCAGGAATAATGTTGCCCGAGCTGGGGTTAGAACTCACAACCCCTGGATGGACAGCTCTAGTCGCTAGCGGAGCTCGGCCCTTGACAACAAACACCATGTGATATTTCAGTTAATCTTCTCTTTCTTACATGCGGACTATTTCGACGCGTCTGCAGCTGTCGACGTTTGAAAAAAGAGATACCGCTTTTATTAATGTGTTCTACGCTATTAAATAGTTATATCTTCGTTTATACAGAATGTCCATGTTTGTTTAAACGTTTTCACTATCGTCTACTACGAAAGTGTCGTATGTGGGAAAGGTTTAAAAGATACCAAACTTGTTAACGAAGACCCTACAACGTCCCATGTTTTATCGGACGCGCCGAGGGTGTTTTCCCTTGTGAATACTTGTCAGAGAAAATCAATAATCGTATTGAGTTGAATTCGATTTGAAAGCATTTGCTCTTAACCCTTTCCCTCATACGACAAATCTGCAGCAGACGACTTTGAACGTATTTTGTCAAAACATAGAAAATCTCCATAATTGAATGGATAACCTATGACAAAAAGTGGAAAACATTGTGGAAAAAGGAGAAATTGCACGTTTTGTGTAATTTCTTCTTTTGTAACTATGTTTTCAAAAAGCCGTCTGCTGCAGAGGCGTCAGGAAGCGTCTATATGAGGGAAACTTTAATTCAGTACAGCTATTAACTCTCTATGCTTCTTCGAAAACCGGTTTCTCTTTTGTTAAATTATTTTATATAAATATATTTGTTATAAACATAGATTGCAAAGCACATTCTACAGATTTATCTTGATAAAAAAACTATTGAAAAATTATTCAAAAGTGCATTCAAAAGAATAAGATGTTCATATGTTTGCCAATATATGACAATACCAATGTAAATAATGTAATCGTAGCATATCGTTTAAAAGAATAAATGAATAAAGCCAAAACGCATTAAACGGTATATAGTCCTGCATGTTCTCCTCTGATTGAGTACGGTCATTGTGACTAGCGGCATCTCCAAATACATTACAAGTTTATGTGGTAAGGTAGCCGGTTGCCACGAAGACTGTTGTGTGGGATTTGTGGTGCAAAAGAGCCAATGAATGCATTGTTCTGTGAATGCATTAATAAATGAATATTGTTTTAAGGCCCTTTTCATTGATAAGTGAACGGTGGAATACCGTTGAATACGGCCATGTACTCACTTCAATTAATTACAAATGTTAGCTGATTTAAAAAGTATGTTATCATTTCCCTCATACAGAATCATTTTGAAGCTTCTACAGCAGACGAGTTTTGAAACTTGAATGCATAAATAGGAAAACTTTCTTAAATTGACGGTATCTTTTTTAAAAGTATTTTAAAACATTTTGGCAAAAGGGGAAATTTCTCATTATAAGCAATTTCTCCTTTTTCCAAAATGTTTTCAAAATATATCTGCTGTAGAGTAGTCAGTATACGGGAATGCGGGGCACTAGCACACAACGACCGGTATGGTAAGGATTGTGTTAAAGGATGAAAAGAAACTGTATAAATCGGTTATACAACATACTCTACATATGAAAGGAAGTATAATCGGATACGCGCCTCCATGAAAACCAACCGAATGTCACTTTGCGAACAGTGACGATCCAATTAAACCTAAACACCCGAATCATCTGATCTCAATCTGTACTGTTTGTTTATTTGTCACAGAAACGATGAATGAATTTCAAAATAAAGATGTAATATTTAGATCAGAAGCCTGGATGCCAGGGTTGAGTTTTTCTGAAACACGAATCGATTTAAAACTTCCCACTTGGTTTACATTTGCAGCAGACGACTTGGAAAACATCTAAGCAAAATCTAATGATAAATTTCTCCTTTTGTCATGATAATTCCAAATCTATCATTATGAGCAGTTTTTATATGTGAATATAATGTAGATATATATGTGATTGTAGGACATAGAAAATAATCAATCTGACTTAGAGAAATGTATAGTTGATCAATATCAATAGAGTGAATGGAAAATATTTAAATCAGATTTATGTCCTCGATATGGTATTAGCCATCAATGGTGGATTAACATCAATCGAAGGGAGTAGTCTATTGAGTATTGATGGAATTTATTATTAAAAACACCTTTTCATATATCCTAATTTATAAGCCGCGTCTTGCCCTGAGGGGCCTTTGTACTTGTGCGAATAGTGAAAACAGACCTGTGTTTATGAACAGTTTCACCAATGTCTTCACTGTCCTTCTACGTGTACTTTATGCCTAGATTTAAGTTTCAAAATCTATAATTGTAACCCGTTTAATATCCTTTCAAGATGTATCTTCAGACCGAATTTGTTAACGCTATGTGTGATAGCATAGGTAATATTGACGTGACAATATGTATCTTCAGACCGAATTGGGTAACGCTATGTGTGATAGCATAGGTAATATTGACGTGACAAGATGTATCTTCAGACCGAATTGGGTAACGCTATGTGTGATAGCATAGGTAATATTGACGTGACAATATGTATCTTCAGACCGAATTGGGTAACGCTATGTGTGATAGCATAGGTAATATTGACGTGACAAGATGTATCTTCAGACCGAATTGGGTAACGCTATGTGTGATAGCATAGGTAATATTGACCTGACAAGATGTATCTTCAGACCGAATTGGGTAACGCTATGTGTGATAGCAAAGGTAATATTGACGTGACAATATGCATTTTAATACTTGAAAATATGTTTTTCTGTAGCGGCGTCCAAATGCGCCTATATGTGGGAAATGGTTAATAGAATATTCAGGCTTCTCTTAGTCAAAGAAAGTATGGGAGTATATCAGAAAAGGGTGAATATGATATGGTATGGTGGCGCCCCGATATAGACATATCAACACATTAAACCTTAGCATACTGTAGGCTTTTGTAACCGCTTTCCAAATACACCTAATTAGCAGACAACTTTGAAGATATATACAGACATATGAAACACATATAATTATGAAAGTATGATTATTAAATTTGGGTTAACAAATATTGTGACAAAATATGGAATTCCTCATTATGAATATGCAAAGGTTGTTTGCTGCAGAAGTTTCGAAATAATTGTTACCCATAAATATTAAATTCATCCTGATCTGGTTCGTCCAATGTTGGGAACTTTTTGTTATGTTTGAAAACGTGTTTAAAAATCTGTTTAGATCTAACAGGATTATGGAGAGAGAGAAAGAGAGAGAGAGTTAGATAGTGACCTTATCAAAAGCAGTATCTAGACGACTTTTGAAACCAATATGGTAAAAGGAGAAAATACTCAATGTGATCAATCACCTGTTATGCCACAATGTTTTTATTTTCATCAAAACGATATCCTTTCATTTATAGAGTTTTTATAATTTTTGCCTACAAACTTGTTTGACGAAGATTTGCTGTATGAGGGAAAGGGTTAAACGTCTATTGAACCACGTACATACCTTAGTGCATGTCAATTCACTCGAGCAGTCGTGAGAGCGCATATTGTAACAGCCCGGAATTTAATGATTTCCCACAAACACAAATTCTACAGCAGTTCACGTTGACAACATCTAGACACAAACGTGTCATTCTCTATAAATGTATGTATCACTATTAAATAGTGTTGAAAATACTGTGGCAAAAGGAGAAATAGATCTTTATGAGCTTTTTTCCCCTTTTCTGCAATGTTTTCAAAGTAAGTCGGCTTCAGAGGTGCCAGAAAGAATTTACATGTTGGAAAAGGTTTAAGAACAAATTTAAATCTTCGTTGGTTCGATTTTTATGAAAGGCAAATCCATATTTCAATGATTTTGTTCTAATTTATGTAGCCTATCTCTGATCATTTGTTGGTTTGTCAGAAGCTCTACTTGGGGCAATCAATAGATGTGTACAATTTGGCAATACGGTTTGATTCCCCAGTACACGAACCATTGGGCGACATATAGTATATATGGGAAGGTAGCCAGTTACCTATTGTAATGAGAAAGCCACAAAACACATGGTAATGTCAACTTGCCGCACTGACATAATTGTAGAACAACTGAAATCGTTGGGAAAACCCCCAATAAATAAATACATAAATAATGGCGCATTTTATTACGGCGTGTTATATAACGTTTTCAACAAGTCCCGTGTTGTAACATGCATTCAGTTTCCCTTCTTTTAACATACCATCATAAATGAAACCCGTTCCAACATGATAGTCTCTCATCGCAGATATCTAATACATATATTTGAGCCGCTGATAGCGAGTATGGGTCTTAATGCATCTGCCAATAGTGAAGACTCGGGCGAGCCTGTGATTCCCGGGTACCTACATATGTTGTCAACAAACTAATAGTGCAGCCCTATCAATGTTTAAGCTAATGCATTTTTATATGAAACAGTTACGGAGAATCACTTAAACCCCAAGTCGCTAAACACGGCCCAATTATATTATACACGAGAAAGGTAAAACTACGTTACCCTGGAAACGTTGTGATGTAGGCCTTACTGAAATACTGTTGAAAACGGCGTAATATATCATCCAAACAAAACCAAAGAAATGCGAATTAAGAGTAACCTCGTATTCACGAGAAAGCAAGGGTAATCCTAAACTTGCTATGTCAAACGTTCACTTTCTTTTCCGTAAACTATGTTTGCAGTTTTTAACAAATGTAGCAAGAACATGGGCATTTTCTAGTAGAACAAGTGTTTCAAATCTTCGTGAACCAAGAAATATCCTCATAGCTGCTGTATTGCGTTAAGTGTTAAAAACGCCGATACGTGATTTGATTCAATAATTAAGTTTACAAGCATCCGAACGAGGTTTGTTTATCCGTAGTTATGGTAACACCAGGGGGTGGGTATAAAATCCTATGAAGCAAACATTTTATATTAGTCGTCGAGCACAGAACGTCCTGTTATTTTTTATTTATTGTAAAGAACACATCAACTCTATTTCTCAAAATGCGTGAAATCGTCCATATGCAGGCTGGCCAGTGCGGTAATCAGATTGGAGCCAAGGTAAGAATGTTTTCATACTGTTTTGATTGTTGTTGTTCTTTTATCTCAGTTTTCAACATTAATGCAGTTATGTCACGGCGACTGTTCACTTACTCATGATCCCTGGGTTAACAAACCAGTACTGGGCTAGGAAATGTACCTTGCCCAAGGGACACTCCACCATGACCGCCGCTACTGGGGATCGAACCAATGGGCTAAGTCCCATGAAGCCGTTCTAGGAATAGTGTTAGATAACTGACAATATTGATTATATTGCGTACTTGTATAGTCCTTTATTTTTGTCATAACGGTTTTACCAAAATACTTATGTAAACGTAAGGCGTGATTCCGTACACGGAAGATTGTGATCAGACAAGGCAGAGGCACAGACTGATCCGGATCTTCGTTGGTATCCGCACAAACCAAATCAATCATAAGTGTTTTTAACTCTTTTAGCGCCAAAGCAATATTGAGGTTTTTGCAAACAATACAGATTCAGGTGAGTCATCTCGTAACGAGCTGTCTCACCTGAAATCAATATTGTTTGCCTTTTTAGTTATAAAAATATTCAAGAATTCTTATTACATGAAAAAGAGAATCAGCAGACTTTGAATATGGAAGAGTCTGCTTTAAACAATTTGACGCTGAAAGAGTTAATGTCGAAAAACGAGTTTGACAATAGAGAAATACATCGGAGTGTATCTCTTCACCGATCAGACGATGTGTTGGTGTTGCCTTCAGTAAGCTTCTGGTGTGTTTAATGTATGGTTAACCCTTTCCCACATACAAACACTTTCTGACGCCTCTGCCGCAAACGACTTTTGAAAACATTGTGGCAAATGGAGAAATTGCTCATAATGAGCAATTTCCCCATTTGCCGCAATGTTTACAACTCCATTCAATAATTGTACTTTCATTTCAAGAGATTTTCCATAATGTTGTGGTACCGTTTTCAAAGTCGTCTGCTGCAAATGTGTTGCATGGGAGAAAGGGATACATAATCGATCTTATAAGATGCGCTATTCAGACAGATTTATTCTGACGTAATATACACACTTGTATAACTGGGATCGATTTCAAACACTCCTTTCCTCATTATGCATAGAGAAATGACTCGCCGCTGTTAATTGTCTCACCTTTCACTCCTAGTATCTATAATACTCCCTTTACTTTTGTTTAATTCTGTTTTTAACCTGGATGAAAAAGAACGATATGCCTACAGTAGACTCGCGATAACTCGAAGTAGAAGAGGATCCGATAATTACATATTATCTGTTGGTTTAACATGTTCGACTATTATTTACTGAAACCTATCTATCATTATCAAATTACTTATCTGGGATCCGCCGTGGTACAGTGGTTAGCAGCCGGGATTTCGAACCGACAGTCCCAGTCGTGTTCGATCCCCAGTTGCGGAAATTATTTCGGAGTGTCCTTGGTCAAGGAACATTTCCAAGCCTGGTACAGGTCTGTTTACCCAGGAATATTGGGTAAGTGATCTGTCGCCGTGATATATCGGAAATAATGTTGAAAACGGTGTAACTTATCTAATTTATTTATTCAATGGGGTTTTACGCCACTTTCAACATTATTTCAGTTATATCACGGCGACAGTTCACTTATTCATGATCTCTGGGTAAACAAACCAGTACTAGGCTAGAAAATATGCCTTGTCCAAGGGCATTCCACCATGACCGTAGTGCCCCGACTGGGGATCGAACCCGGGACACCCGGTTTCGAAATCCCCGACGATAACCACTCGATCACAGTGGATTCCGTAACTTATCTAATAACGTTGGTATAACAGTAAACAGAAAACATTAGCAAGTATTTAGATACGTGTGTTTTGTATATGTGATGGAAACTATTACCCTTTCCCACATACACGTCTGCAGCAGACGACTTTGAAAACATCGAGTCAAAGATGTGGAAAAAGAATCTCTATAAAAGACGTTTTGAATTTTACATACGGTTGAACACATTGTGGCAAAAGAAGAAGTTGTTCATCATAAGTAATTGCTCATTTTTCCTCAATGTTTTCAAAAGTCATCTGCTGCAGTGGCACCAGAAAGAGTCTGAATGTAGGAAGGGTTAAACCTGTGTGCCCTGTCTGACATTACATATTAATATCATCCCTATCCTCTCAGAATCAGATGACGCTGATTTTGTATCGTGTAGGGTTACTTTGATGACAAGAGCAAACTGTTACAACACGAATCTCGGTTACTATCGCGGTGAATATCCCGGTAACTATCCCGGTAACTATCTCGGTTACTATCTCGGTTACTATATCGGTTACTATCTCTGTTACTATCTCCTTTACTATCTCGGTTACTATCGCGGTGAATATCCCGGTAACTATCCCGGTAACTATCTCGGTTACTATCTCGGTTACTATATCGGTTACTATCTCGGTTACTATCTCTGTTACTATCTCGGTTACTATCTCGGTTACTATCTCGGTTACTATCTCGGTTACTATCTCGGTTACTATCTCGAGATTGTAACCGAGATAGTAATCGAGATAGTAACCGAGATAGTAACCGAGATAGTAACTATTACTATCTCGGTTACTATCTCGGTAACTATATCGGTGACTATCTCGGTTACTATCTCGGTTACTATCTCTGTTACTATCTCGGTTACTATCGCGGTTACTATCTCGGTTAATATATCTGTTACTATCTCTGTTACTATCTCGGTTACTATATTGGTAACTATACCGGTGACTATCTCGGTTACTGTCTCGGTTACTATCTCGGTTACTATCTCAGTTACTATCTCGGTTACTATCTCGGTTACTATCGCGGTTACTATCTCGGTTACTATCTTGGTTACTATATCGGTGACTATCTCGGTTACTATCTCGGTAACTATCTCGGTGACTATCTCGGTTACTATCTGTGTTACAATCTCGGTTACTATCTCGGTTACTATCTGTGTTACTATCTCGGTAACTATCTCGGTAACTATCTCGGTGACTATCTCGGTTACTATCTCGGTTACTAATTCGGTTACTATCTCAGTTACTATCTCGGTTACTATCTCGGTTACTATCTCGGTAACTATCTCGGTAACTATCTCGGTTACAATCTCGGTTACTATCTCGGTTACTATCTCGGTGACTATCTCGGTTACTATCTCGGTTACTATCTGTGTTACTATCTCGGTAACAATCTCGGTTAATCTCGGTTAAAATCTTAGTTATAATCTCTGCTACTATCTCTGTTACTATCTCAGTTACTATCTCTGTTACTATATCGGTTACTATCTCGTTTACTATCTCGGTTACAATCTCGGTTACAATCTCGGTAACATAGCATGTAACAGAGGACTATATAAGGGAGAATAAACTGGTATTTTCTCTCACGGATTGGGTTTGAGTTTCAAATAAGGATTTAAGAATATCAAAAATCTAGAGCTTTGATGCATAAACTTACTTATCGCCGAAACGAAGATGGAAAAAAGTAATACGATGTTTCATGCCCTTTTGTTATCAAAAGTTACCAAGGAAATTGAACAATGTTGAGAATTGTCCAACTGTTTACGTACTCAATTAATCACTCATTCATCAAAATATGGCGTAAAATGTCAAATAAATCGTCTCACTGATTGGGTTTGAGTTTCAAGAAAGACGGAACAAGTAATAAGATGTGTCATGCCCTTTTTTATCAAAAGTAACCAAGGAAATTGAACAAGGTTGAGATTTGTCCCAACTTTTAAAGGACAAGTAATTATTCTTTCACCAAAGTATCGTGTAAAATGTCAAGCCTTTGTCTTGATGCAGATGACTATTAAACCTTTTGCTGCGTACTTTTGAAATACATGTATATAACAAATGTTGTTTCTTTCGTTCAGTTTTGGGAAGTAATCTCCGATGAACATGGTATTGACCCTACCGGTACCTATCATGGCGACTCCGATTTACAGTTGGAGAGAATCAACGTCTATTACAATGAGGCCACGGGTAAGACTGTTTGTTTAATTACCAGGATTTTTTTAATAACAAATAGTAAATACGTCAAGAAAAGATATGATATTATGACCAACTCACACCAGTCTTTCCACGCAACTGACTGACTTTCCACTTATACTCTAAGGCCATTGTTGTACAGTAAAATAAATGTTGGTGGAAATGATTTGTACAGGATTTATTTTGTGTAGACTAAGATATTGGTGGAAGACGAATGCTTGTTAAATTGATTTGTTCTTGAACGTCACCATTAATCTTGGCCAAGCTGGGATTCGAACTCACAATCCGTGGAATGAGCGCCCGCGTTGCAACCGACTGAGCTATCGAGGCTCGGCTCTTAAGTGTTTAGAAGAATATCCAGTGTGATTTACTTGACGATTATAGTCCAGTTCACGTCACAGGAAAACCAGACATTCGCTGATTTTGAAATAAATGACAGATCCGTTCCAGAAATTGGTTCTAGTTAAACGATACATTGGATTGATCACCTGGTCGAGTTATCGCGAGTCTACTGTTTATTTCTTACTGACACGAACGGACTTTCTTACTGACACGAACGGACTTTCTTATAGACACGAACGGACTTTCTTACAGACACGAACGGACTTTCTTACTGACACGAGCGGACTTTCTGACTGACACGAACGGACTTTCTTACAGACACGAACGGACTTTCTTACTGACACGAACGGACTTTCTTACAGACACGAACGGACTTTCTTACTGACAAGAACGGACTTTCTTACAGACACGAACGGACTTTCTTACAGACACGAACGGACTTTCTTACTGACACGAACGGACTTTCTGACTGACACGAACGGACTTTCTTACTGACACGAACGGACTTTCTTACTGACACGAACGGACTTTCTTACTGACACGAACGGACTTTCTTACTGACACGAACGGACTTTCTTACTGACACGAACGGACTTTCTTACAGACACGAACGGACTTTCTTACTGACACGAACGGACTTTCTTACAGACACGAACGGACTTTCTTACTGACACGAACGGACTTTCTTACAGACACGAACGGACTTTCTTACAGACACGAACGGACTTTCTTACTGACACGAACGGACTTTCTTCTTTCGTACTTTGGTCATTTTTAACTGCTTAAAATGGGTGATTTCATTTCCAGGCGGCAAATATGCCCAAAATGCAAATTGAAGGACTATGATGTTTTTTCCTTCTTTTTCCACAATTTATTCACTCAACTGTATATAATGTACATACTATTGATTAACCCGACCCTAATTACCCTTTTTTTTAATGTATTTTTCAGGAGGCAAATATGTCCCTCGTGCCGTCCTAGTGGACCTTGAACCAGGTACCATGGACTCTGTAAGGTCCGGTCCTTTTGGTCAGATCTTCAGACCAGACAACTTTGTGTTTGGACAGAGTGGGGCTGGTAACAACTGGGCCAAAGGTCATTACACAGAGGGAGCTGAGCTCGTCGACTCGGTACTCGATGTTGTCAGGAAAGAAGCTGAAAGTTGCGACTGTCTTCAGGGATTCCAGCTCACTCACTCACTAGGTGGCGGTACTGGTTCTGGTATGGGAACACTACTCATCAGTAAAATCCGGGAAGAATATCCGGACCGAATCATGAACACATTCTCTGTTGTCCCCTCACCAAAGGTAATTTAAGTACTTAATGCCATATTGTTTTGATACAGAGTACCCAGACCGAATCATGAACGCATTCTCTGTTGTCCCCTCACAAAAGGTAATTTAAATACTTAATGCCATATTGTTTTGATACAGAGTACTTAGACCGAATCATGAACACATTCTATGTTGTCCCCTCACCAAAGGTAATTTAAGTACTTAATGCCATATTGTTTTGATACAGAGTATCCGGACCAAATCATGAACACATTCTCTGTTGTCCCCTCACCATAAGTAATTTAAGTACTTAATGCCATATTGTTTTGATACAGAGTACCCAGACCGAATCATGAGCGCATTCTCTGTTGTCCCCTCACCAAAGGTAATTTAAGTACTTAATGCTATATTGTTTTGATACAGAGTACCCAGACCGAATCATGAACACATTCTATGTTGTCCCCTCACCAAAGGTAATTTAAGTACTTAATGCCATATTGTTTTTATACAGAGTACCCAGACCGAGTCATGAACGCATTCTCTGTTGTCCGCTCACCAAAGGTAATTTAAGTACTTAATGCCATATTGTTTTTATACAGAGTACCCAGACCGAATCATGAACACATTATCTGTTGTCCCCTCACCAAAGGTAACTTAAGTACTTAATGCCATATTGTTTTGATACAGAGTACCCAGACCGAATCATGAACATATTCTCTGTTGTCCCCTCACCAAAGGTAATAACATATGAGCTACGTCAGACCAAACTTGGGTGTATTGCTTCTGCTAACAGTGAAGACTCAGACACAGTCTCGCCATAGTCTTCACTATCCGTGTATATTTAGATAATATGTATATGTACATCATATATATATTGATGAATAAAGAAAATGGTGGTGCCGGCAGATTTTATCTCCCTTTCTGTGTCGCAAAATCGGAGTTTTGTGCTACCCGTACATTTGCGATATGCTTACCGTCGCAGCGTTGTCTGTATGCATGTACATGAATTGGAAGTTCCGTGCGTCAATTCGTCCCGTTTTGGTCGACTACTAGCATCTGTTGATTAGAAATCGATCAAACTATATAGCAAGCTTCATTATCAGGAGGAGAAAATGATATTCAGCTTGTTTAGATTTAACATTTGTAACGGCGTAATAATCCTTTTTTTTTACTTTAAGACCCATAAGGGGAATACCAATTCACCTTGTTTTCATATGAATGTTTTCATGTTTGACCTATCTCATATGAGATAATGGATTAGTCCCTTTATTTGAGTTTGTATTGTTCATGGCATAAGGAAATGTTTTTAAAGGAAATATAACAAATGTTCATAGCATACGGACATTCTATTAAAGGAAATGTTCATGCAGTACTTATGTAAACTTTAATATGCTCAGACTACACTATTTATCATTTCAGGTCTCAGACACTGTTGTAGAACCTTACAATGCAACTTTGTCCGTCCATCAACTGGTAGAAAACACAGATGAGACCTTCTGTATCGATAACGAGGCTCTATATGACATCTGTTTTAGAACTCTTAAACTGACCACACCTACATACGGGGACTTGAACCATCTCGTCTCTGCCACCATGTCGGGTGTCACCACCTGTCTCCGATTCCCTGGCCAATTGAATGCCGATCTCCGTAAATTGGCTGTCAACATGGTTCCCTTCCCACGTCTTCACTTCTTCATGCCAGGGTTCGCACCTCTGACATCTCGTGGTAGCCAGCAGTACAGAGCTCTTACTGTCCCAGAGCTGACCCAGCAGATATTTGACGCCAAGAACATGATGGCTGCATGCGATCCTCGTCACGGCAGATACCTCACTGTTGCAGCCATCTTCAGAGGACGTATGTCTATGAAGGAGGTCGACGAACAGATGTTGAACGTTCAGAACAAGAACAGTAGCTACTTCGTTGAATGGATTCCAAACAACGTGAAGACCGCTGTCTGTGACATCCCACCACGTGGTCTCAAGATGTCTGCCACATTCGTTGGTAACAGCACCGCCATTCAGGAACTCTTCAAGCGTATCTCGGAACAATTCACTGCTATGTTCCGTCGTAAGGCGTTCTTGCATTGGTACACTGGTGAAGGTATGGACGAGATGGAATTCACTGAAGCCGAATCCAACATGAACGACTTGGTGTCAGAATACCAGCAATACCAGGACGCGACTGCCGAGGAGGAAGGCGAATTTGACGAAGAAGAGGAAGAAGGACAAGAACAAAATCAGCAGTAGACATTTTTTAACGACAGGCTTTAACACCGCTAACATAACATCTGACATGTATCACTAAAACTTGGAATTTGCTAGCAATATACATGCATTCATTTTGGGGACTTTTAATAAGATTAATTTGGTATATTGGATTTCAATTAACGTTGTTTTAAAATATGTTGGAGTTCTTTTGCATACCGTTTATAAATGATTTTGAATAATTATTCTGATACACTGCTCAAAATACGTTGTTTGTGACTTTTATTTATCTGATTTATGATGTATTGCATCTTTAAGGTTTGTAGAGATAGAGCTGCAAACGTTGAGACATGGACACATATTTCTCATAATGTGCAATTTCTCCTTTTGAATAGTCGTGGGCTGCAGATTTATGTATGTTTATATGTATGTGTTTATTTAATATAGGGTTATAAGTTATAGATAGATGCATGCATGACTATGAACTATATTTATTTTCAACGGTATTACAGTCGCATCATTGCGGTCAAGTGACTAACATTTACTCCTGCCTTACCTAGACTTCTTGCACGAGGATATTGCAAGCAGCATTATCCACAGGCAACTTGCTACCTTCCCCACATTGACTAGTAATCGTCACATCGCTTGGTAATCATGGACATTGATGAGTATTTCAGTTAGATAAACGACGGAACACTTATTACTGATGCCTTGGTCACGAACCAGTACCAGGCTAGGGCATCTGCCTTGAATACAGGCACTACATCATACAACGCCACGAGCGGGAATATAACCCAAGACGCCCGACCACCAATCCCCCACGCTCACCTCACAGCCACGGAAGATTCCAGACAAAAATCAATAGCTGTGACAGGATTAGAACTCAACTTGTCAGTTACAGAAGGGCAGTTCCATCAACACAGCAGTAAATGATTCTGTCCAGATCAGCATTGTTGTAAATCTGGCAGCAGGTTTGAACCATGGTGAGAGATTATGTCCTTGCACTATTTAACGTGTAAGATATGAACCACGTCAGGGCGATTTAGGGTCTAATTGACCATCCATAACCGTTTATATAACTGTAAATTGGCGTAAATCTGATAGGGATACAGCTCTCATTCTTTTGCAAAAAAACACTATATTACACGTAGACGGATATGGAAGGTGTGTCGAGACAGTGCGGATGAACCGGCTGTTCGTGACGCATATGCCGTAAGACCTGAAAATAAAAAGAATCTCGTCTGGAAAAAAAATACTTTGCTGACTGTTGAAATTTCTGTAAAGTAAGCGCCTGTATTTACTATTTATCTATCTGTGAAAGTGAGAACAGAGAAACTATTAATTAAAAGTACTTTTTCCTTTTACCAATTTATTATCTAACGTCGATTATTTTTCAAAGTTTCATATCGATGCCAGAAAAGACCAGCAGAGATAAAAATACAGTGAATATTACTTTATCTTTACATCGTCTGCTGCAGAGTTGTTGTAATTAGGAGAGGTCTTTGAAGGTTAGAAGCATCTCATTATTACCTATGGAAGACAATCCGGAGTTTTTAACTGACCCGACAAGAAACAGAATCACAATAAACTTATCAGACGCCCCTAAAAATTATGGTAGACCCTACAACTTCATTTCTACCTAGCTACGCCAATTGAGTGGCAGTATTATTGGCAAAGACTATTTTTCGAAACGAGCAGATTCTCATTTTCCCTCAATAATTGAATACAGGTCTACTGTTACACTGTACATGAAGGGTGTTACATTCTACATGCAGGTTGTTACATTGATGCTGGTGTTGTTGACTCTTATCCTACAGGAGACGAAGTGGAAATCATCCAAATATTAATACGTCAAACCTCTTTAAATGAAATCATTATAGTAGTACAGTTAAAACCATTGTGACAACAATTTAGAAATTGCTCATACAATATACTAGTCTGTCCATGGGTAAAGATATAAATTTGCATTCCTTGACAGTGACGTTCAGATTAGCTTGTCCACTTTTTCTTGTCAGAATCCACGCAAGTATACAGACGCTTCTAAGAAGAATCAGTGATTATGTGAATAATATGTGTGATCTTGATAAGACTGTGCGGATGCTCAGTCTGATGTTGATTTATACTGTTAACAAAAGCCATATTGTACATTCTCGCACTGGCGGTCCCTTATTTTGACTGTATCGGTGTTGTGTTGGTAGAGCGTCCGGTTCGGGTATGGGAGGTCGCGTGTTCGATGCCCGGCTGGGTCATACGAAAGACTTTAAAATTGGTAGTAATTACTGTCCCTCTTGGGCGCTAAGGGCTCTGGGCTAGCATAATGACTGCCTCGCTAGAGTAGTACAAGACTTGACCAGGAAACGCCGTGATATCACTGAATATGCGTTGAAAATGGTTTTAAGGCCATGCAAACAAACACATTTCATATAATGATAATATTTTTTGTATAAGGGAAGTTACATTAGAATTACTTGCATGTAATGTTTCCTGTATTCCCTCCCTCCTCCTTTATATCAACCAGAACAAATTGTGTGTTTTTAATCATTGACTGTTGTCTTTATTCTGCGTCTTAGCCGCTACTGCACTCGGCTGTCGATTAAGGGATAGATAGTTGACTGAAAATTTCATTAAGACCATTCGTCTTCAACCACTGAACAGCCGAATGTCGTGGAAGAACATTGAATGGAGAAGTTGTCTTGTAAACACAAAATACAAGAATATGTATACTTGGCGTCTTTATATCACTGAGCCATTGTTGAAAACGATGTTGAATCCAACATAATAACTGATGAATTATGTTTGTGCTATCTTTGAAATTCTTCCAAATAAAGCGTACTGTATTCCCTTCCTCATTCTGGTAGCAAATACTAGAACAGTGTTCTCAATAATTGTCCTACATTAAGTGTTTATGGTTGATAGTTCCTAGCCTCTATACTGACCCCGGCTGTCAATCAAGGGATAAAAAACAAGAGTTGTCCGTAAGACAGCGCGCTCGACTATTTACACTAGAATTTCTAAGTAAAATAATAAAGGTTCATAATTTGCATTATACAGGGTTATCTAATTTGACTATTTACATATGTGTGCTGATGGGGAAGACTTGTATATATGTCTGGTAGTTGGGACGGGTTGTATAAAGTTTCAATGCAATACAGGTAGTAGTAGGTTAGCTAGGGACTCTAAATGTAGATGCACGCAAAACTTTCCTTTCTTTCAAAAAGGGCCATAATTTGCATTCATATAAAGGATATAGTTATCTAACCTGATTACCTACATAGCTGTGATGATGGGGAAGACATGGAGAAAGTGTCAATGCAATACACCTAGAATGAATGAATGAATGAATGGTGTTTTAAGGCCCGTCGACAACTAAGGTCATTTTGGGCGCTTAATAATTTACTTAATGTAAATGGTGAAATAATCAAACATGATGTATGCGATACCTAAATTAGATATAAAATAACATGTAAGCCAAAATAAAATAAGATATAGGCAAACAAGCCCAACATTACTATGTAATACTTAACATAAAGATAAATAATATCTGAGGAAATGTGAAACAGGATCAGTAAGAGTAATGAATGTGCAAAGGCACGATTTAAGAACTAATCATATCTTATTTAAAATATTTATTTCCCTAAGGAAATCAAATAAAAGTTCCGGTTTGACAGACTCAAGGAGCTGACGCATACTTTGAGCTTTGAAAAATCTATCACGTATTGGAGCGAAATCAGCACATTCCAGAAGAATGTGCACAATACACCTAGAAGTAACAGAGCTATGGTGTAATATATGTAAGAAAAAAGAAACGCAGGGTAGGCTTTCTTGTTGAATTAAAGTAGTTTATCACATTTCTTTTAAAATAATCGTTACATGGTTTTGAAGCACTACCTTTAAAGAGCAGTACTGCAATTGTTCAGTAATCTTTGTCGATTAATTGCACATTAATTGATTCGCAGAGGAAGATACCCTAAATTTTCGAAATTGAAAAGTCAATATCCAGTATGGTCCCCTCGCGCCGCTATTCCTGCTCGTATTCTCCGATGCATGGGGTTGATCAGAACGTTGATCCTCCTTATTGTGATATTGTCCCATTCTTCCATTCTTCCAACAGAGCAATTCTTGTCAAGGGTAACAGGCAGATTTTGACGCCGCCGTACTCTTCTGTCAAGTTCGTCCCACCAATGCTCAATATGAGACATATCGGGACTGTACGGCGGCCAGTCAAGTGGGTTAATGTCATGACCAGCTAAGAATTCTCGACAGACTCAAGCAACGTGAGGTCGAGCATTATCATGTTGGAAGATGAGGTTACGTCGCTCTACAAAAGGGACAACAACAGGACGGAGAATTTCATCCCTGTACCTGACCGCGTTTAAAATCCCCTGCACCACAATCAACGGAGATTTTACTCCATGAGCGATTCCTCCCCACACCATGATGGACCCACCCCCAAACATATCCCTCTCAATCACACAGGCGTCGACAAAACGTTTCCCACGACGTCGGTAGACACGACGTCGCGCATCTGTACGAAACAGAGTAAATCGCGACTCATCACTGAAGAATACACGTCTCCACTGCCTCATGGGAAATGTCCGAGGAGCATGTGCATTCAACCATGCCATGCGACGCCTACGACGCTCACGAGTTAGTGGCAGACCAATATACGGACGATGTGCTCTCAGACCGACCTCTCGCAATCGATTGCCAACAGTTCTTGCATGAACAGGGCGGTTGTGAGTACCAACAGTATTCAAGGCAGTTTCAGTAGCAGTCAGGTGGCAATTACGTACATGAGCAAGCCGAATAACTCTATTCTGACGTGCTGACGTTACACGCGGACGCCCTGATCGACGTCGGTCAGCAACTCGACTCGTTTCTCTAAGACGTCTAAACAGACGTTCTATGGTGGACACGCTAACTCCAAAACGTGTAGCGACATCAAACTGCCTCTGTCCTTCCAATAGCAACGTGACTGCTTGACCTCTTTGGACTTTCGTCAGTCGTACCATGAGTACCCGAAATGTGGATTCGATGAAAATTCGCAAAAACGATGTGTAGCGGTCGACAGTACCATGTGATGTGAGGAAATGTTTTGAGAAAGCCCTCAGTGTTCCTCTGCACGTGCTTCACGCCTTTTTCAATCATGTCCCAATAGTCACGTTACATTTCACGCTTCACTGATTTCGATATGACAAAGTGTACACAGTTTCTGACCGAGTTTCACTGTTGTCGACCCACCCGTTTTCAGAAAACTTCATATTTTCGTACCCTGCGTTTCTTTTTTCTTTCAGTATATTTGCAATGTGTTACACCAACGCAAATACAATAGCTGTCCAATTATCCGGATAGTTGAACTTGTAATCTTTTCGAGAACTGACAAAATACATTTCCACCTTTCCTCCTTAACCAACCCTTGGGCAGCCAGATAACGTGGAAGAACAGTGTAGGCCAATTTGACTGAAATACAGTTAGCCTTAAAGCAGGGTGAACATTAATGGAATGCTTTGAAATTTAGCGCATGGAGATTTTTAGACCTGCCAGGGTGACCACATTTGGGGATTCAAAGTATATATTAATTTACGGTAAATGACTTTTAAAACATTCCTTTTACACTCTATATACATGTGTGAGTTTTACAAATTAAACACAAAAAAAACAAAGGCCGGTATATTTATTTAATGTATGTACATTTTTAGTTAAGCGAAATTCACACTGTATCTAGATACGTCCCTGGTTATATTCAAGCAAGCATAACATATACTCTGGTTATCTTCTTCATTCGCTTTTCTATGTGATGTAATTGCTTGAACCGGAACGAGAAAGGGACGTTTGCTCGTATGGCATTTTGATGAAACAATATAAGAAAGTGGTGTTTTTGCAGTATACTCGTGTTGTAAATTTCTAACACCTTTACCCTTCATATGTGTATACCCATTCAATGTTTTGGGTCTTAATATCTCCACAAGAAACTCTCTCCAATAACAATTTAAATTAACACTGAATCAGGTTATGACCAAATATGTATTGTCTTAATTTTCTCCATGTACGGTTTGAACCCTTTCCCACAAATATACCCTTACAGAGCCTCTGCAACAGACGACTTTTGAAATTGTTGTGGCAAAAGGCGAAATTGTTGATAATGAGCTGAATGTTCTCCATTAATGGTTTTAACCCTTTTTGCACATACAAGTATTTACCCTTACTGTACCTCTGCAACAGACGACTTTTAAAATCATTGTGGCAAAAGGTGAGATTGCTCATAATGAGCTTAACTTTCTCCATTTACGGTTTTAACCATTTCCCACATACGAGTATATAAAATTTCTGAGCCTCTGTAGAAGACGACTTTTGAAATCATTGTGGCAAAAGGTGAAATTGCTCATAATGAGCAGTTGCTCCATTTGCCACAACAATTTCAACTCTTTTCAATTATCTTACTTTCATTTATAGAGATTACCTATATTTTGTACTTGATGATTTCAAAGTCAGTCATTGAAATCATTTTGGCAAAAGGAGAAATTGCTCATAATGAGCAATCATGATTTGCATTTACCACAATAATTGTGAACACATTTCAGTTACCATACTATCATCAAGGCGATATATTCTGATCACTCTCTGTCTGCCGTCCGTCGTCCGTCCGTCGTTAACTCTTAGCTTTAATTTCCACAACACATCACAGGAATGTTCCTATGGGGGTCCTCTTTCAAAATTGTTAAAATATTTAAATTCCATTGAGAACTTTGGTTGCATCAAAAAGGTTGCAGAATGTCCAAACTTTAAAAAATGTCTTCTCCGAATCTGCTTATCAGATTCCAATATAATTAGGTAGATATGTTCCATGGGTGACCCTCTACAAAGATTGTTCAAGCCATACTGATTGGTAGAAAAAAATGCCAGACGGCGGCATCAGAAAATGGGCAAAATGATAAAATTTGAAAATTACATTTTTATGAAAGTGCTTATCTGATTTTAAGAAAATTGAATAGGAATCTTACCTCATTGATCCTCTACTTAATTTCTTCAAGCCGTTCTGATTGGTTTTGATTGGTTACAAAATCATAGCAACCAAGCGTCATCACAAAAGGAGTAAATTGAAATTTTAGCTACAAATGACAACACCTACTATTCCACTGGACCAATTTCAACTTGACTTCACAGGAATGTTCCTTTGTTCTTTTAAAATCGTTCAAAGGCCTGATACCTACGGAGGAGAAGAAGATTTTTTAAGTTTTCACTTTTTTTTTCTTTCGGTTTCCATGGAAATCAGAATTATGCATGGATCCCAAACGGTTTGAGGAACGTACGAGAGGACACTGAGAGGATGCTTCCTATGTCGTTTCATTCTAATTGGCCAAGTGGTTAGGTAGGAGAAATCGGTTGAAGCAAAACGTTTACGGACGGACGGACGGACGCACGCACGCACGCACTCAAGCACGGACGCACGCACGAACGCAGGATCCTAGGAACATTTCTACAAAATAATTTGAAAATCAGCCCAACACTTTCGGAGAAGACAATTTTTCAAGTTTTCACTATAGCCATATTATAAGGCAAAAATAACCCCGCCCCCTGGTGGCCATAGTTTTCGACCAATCAACTTGGCTTGAAGGAAAATGAAAGAAGGTTACCCAAGCAACATTTCTACATAATTATTTGAAAATCGGCCTGATACCTACGGAAGAGAAGAAGATTTTTTAAGTTTTCACTATTTTTTTCTTTCGGTTTCCATGGAAATCAGAATTTTGCATGGATCCCAAACAGTTTGAGGAACGTACGAGAAGACACGGTGATGATGCTTCCTATGAAGTTTCATTCTAATTGGCCAAGTGGTTAGGTAGGAGAAATCGTTTGAAGCAAAACGTTTACGGACGGACGGACGCACGGACGCACGGACGCACGCACTCAAGCACGGACGAGGACAACTCCCCATGACATAAGCTCGCCAGTGGAAATAAAAACGGGAGTATATAAAAATAAAAAATAAAAATACGAAGTAATTTTACAAAGTTTAAAGATATTTATGATCAAAATTGAGCATTTATGAAATTAAAAGAAAAAGTTCACATGTATAGTCAATATATAGCAAGAATACAATGGTCTGAATGAACAAACTGTATGGGGGAACGTTTTAAGTTTAGAAATACAGCAGACGTTTATAGATAGGCACCTTTGGGGCCGGAAACCAAACAATTAAAAACGCGTAGCCAAGGATGTTTGGGAAAAGGTGAACTTTTTTTGAGCTGTGATGAATTGGGTCAGGGCCGTAAACCAAACTATCAAAAACAGCGTAGCCTAGACAGTTGGGGAAAAGTAATTAAATACAAATTAAATGTATCTAAAGTTTTGTAATAACAGTAGAAGACAAACGTATTTTGTATCTTGTTGTTTCTTAAATCAGTTAATACAATTTATTGATTCATAAAGGTTGGGTTTTTTTCAAACATACAAGGGAGTTTTTCTTAACAATAATAATGTTGGTTGCTCCCTTTTCGATTACGTCACCCCATGGTACAAAATTAAAACCTATCCCATACTGACGCCGCGCTTCCACGCGGCTACGATAATTCAGATGTGCATCACATTTTTAAAATAAAACCGTTGAATTAGGTGCGTGGATATACAAGCTGTTCTCTGTATTTGCTATTCGTTAATGAGCTTCTCTTAAGATTGTAACGTGTGACGGGTCCCTCGCGGAACTAAAACGGGTCACGATCGTCGCTATAAAAGCTGATTTCCACAGCATATCTGTATACACAATGTAATTGATATTTGTATATATAATCCATTCCCGTTACATCTCTCTCAGTTTTCTCTTGACTTTGACCCCAAGTCACACAACTGCTCGTTCCCTATCGCTGCCAACATCTGTAGAGTTTACCGGGTCCCTCACGGAGTTAAGATGGGTCCAACCACACAGGCTCTTACCACGTGAACGTTGCTAACAACTTTGTAAAAAAGCCAATCACTATCATCGCAGTTATTAAAACTGAGTTCCACAGCAAATCTGTAGAAGTGGTATGTGTACGTATACCCCATTTCCGTTGCTTGATGTTGGCTGGATGATTCAGCTGAAATACTTCTTAACCCTTAGACGCTTTCTTACGCCTCTGCAGCAGACGTCTTTTTGAAAACATAGTGACAAAAGAAGAAATTGCAAAAAACGTGCAATTTCTCCTTTTGCCACAATGTTTTCCACTTTTTGTCATAGGTTAACCATTCAATTATAGAGATTTTCTATGTTTTGACAAAATACGTTCAAAGTCGTTTGCTGCAGAATTGTCGTATGAGGGAAAGGGTTAAAGAATTCCAAGATAAGAAACTAAAATGATATGAGGAATCAAGCAAGGGCACGATTCGCACATATTTTTTATAATGAAATATTGATTTCATGCTGGATCGTCGTTGGATAAGCAGTACTATATTAGACATGTTTTGTTCTGCCCGTCAATCTCGCTTTTCATAACAAAAAGGGTAGTAGTGGTTATTTCCCTTTGACTATGTACAAAACAAACTGTATTAAACGGACTTGATCGCCGGGAAATAACAACTTTACTTCATTAACCCTTTCCCTCATATGGACGTTTTCTGACGCCTCTGCTGCAGACGGCTTTTTGAAAACATAGTGACAAAAGAAGAAATTGCACAAAACGTGCAATTTCTCCTTTTGCCACAATGTTTTCCACTTTTTGTCATAGGTTATCCATTCAATTATGGAGATTTTCTATGTTTTGACAAAATACGTTCAAAGTCGTCTGCTGCAGAATTGTCGTATGAGGGAAAGGGTTAAGAATTCCAAGATGAGAAACTAAAATGATATGAGGAACCAAGCAAAGGCACGATTCGCACATATTTTTTATGATGAAATATTGATTTCATGCTGGATCGTCGTTGGATAAGCAGTACTATATTAGACATGTTTTGTTCTGCCCGTCAATCTCGCTTTTCATAACAAAAAGGGTAGTAGTGGTTATTTCCCTTTGACTATGTACAAAACAAACTGTAGTAAGCGGACTTGATCAATCGTCGGGAAATAACAACTTTACTTCATTAAGATTAACCCTACCTTGTCAAAGGTCAATTATTACATGGTACTTGAGAATAAAAACCGACCTGTGATGTATTTACCTCATCATGAAAACGATCTTGTTGAAAACTCAATCTTTAATTAAGCATTCTCTTTGAAAAGATAGTTAGCTTTTGTGAGAAGAGTAGCTCAAGATCAGTCTGTATATTCGTTCAGTCTGATCAACGTTCACGTTAGCTTCTGTCAACATGTGAATACATGCATCTTAATTAGACTGAGCATGTGCACGGTTACAGAAACGCCAACATGTACTTTTGCTCATGCTCTTGCTCAATTTAAGATGAATAGCAAGCTTGCCAAAAAAAATCAATATGCCCTTAAATTCTTCTCAAAATGCTGTTAAGCCGATTTAAGTAAAGGCAGTCTTGAAATCGTAAATACACATGTCCGCTTAGCATCTTATGACTGGGCCGTCATTGCGGCATGCGAGTTATATATATGTATATAAACATTTGTCAAAGTTAAAATGAAGATGAGATCGGTTTGATTCGAGTTAAGAGCGGTTTTCAACGATATGTTAGTTATATCACGACCTACAGTTCACCAAACGAGTCTTCCGACTTCCTCACATTTGTACTCCACACAACATTCATCCGATGTATATTTTGTTAGGGCACAGCTTCCTAAATCGACTATTTAGTCCCTATATGGAAGATCAATGACGCTGGTAACAATAACTGGTTGTCATTCATCGTAAAGAATGAATGGCCCAGCCGGGGTTCGAACGCACGATCCCTGCTCGACGACGATTGTTTCAAGGCTGCTCAAGTACCCCGCGTCAAACAGGATGCAATTAATTTATTTACAAGGCTCATATATAGATTGGTCTATGTAGATAATGGACTGGCTACATTTAACCAAACCAGTGGTCACTTCTTCTGAATGTACTTTGCTCCCGGACTAAAGCCATATTCGATCAAGTTTATTCGTTGAATTTAGAACATTGGTGCCAAATTACTGGATTTTTACAGTTTACAGGTTGATTCTTTTCCCTCTTTCAGTAAAAGATGTTTGTAGGAAAATGTGGACAGACGACGACGGACGGTGTGCGATTGTAAAGAAACGCAAGGACCACCTTAACAGAACAGTTACTAAACTAGTGTTCACAGGTGTTTCTAACCTTTGACCAAGTTTCGAATCTGACTGGGATTTGATAGAGATGAATATTCTGACGATTGTTCATTTATATTTGATGAAAAATATGGGGAGGATTTACAAGTGACGAGTACAACGAAGTGATGCTTCATTCCAAATAACAAAACTTTCAACAAACAGACATTAGACTTGGAAACATGTCTGCCAAATTTTCAGAAAGGGTCAGTACTTTTGGTTAAAGTAATGACGGCGATGTAACTTAATTTATCAAACAATCATGGTAGAACGTCACGATACAGATTTATTTCCAACTTGGTCAAGTATTTTCGGACAAGAAGATTTTATTTTTGTAGACCCCATTGAAATAATTTGTTGACGGGTCGAGGGACGATTTACCATGACCCAATTAAAAACAATCAATTGGTTGGTGTTTTATATCGCTTTCAACTATTGTTCAGTTATATCACGGCGTTTCTTCGACAAGTTACCAGTACTACTGGTCCATGTATACTGACACCAGCCAGTCGAAATCTTACCAAGTGCTAGAGACATGTAATAACACCTGTACCGAAACATAAATGATTTGTTTGCTCAATTGGTTTGTCATAGTGTACATGTATTTATTCGGGTCCAATAGTTGTGTTCTATTTCAAGATCTTAAGAGTTCGTTCCTGTAAAGTAAATTAATTATTCTCTTCTTCTTCTTCCTCCTCTTCATCGAATTCTCCTTCTGCATCGACTGTCGCGTCCTGGTATTGCTGGTATTCAGACACCAAGTCGTTCATTTTGGATTCGGCTTCAGTGAATTCCATCTCGTCCATACTTTCACCAATGTACCAATGCAAGAAAGCCTTACGACGGAACATAGCCGTGAATTGTTCCGAGATACGCTTGAAGAGTTCCTGGATGACGGTGCTGTTACTAATAAAGGTGGCGGACATCTTGAGACAAGGTGGTGGGATGTCACAGACAGCGGTCTTCACGTTGTTGGAGATCCATTCAACAAAGTAACTGCTGTTCTTGTTCTGGACGGTCAACATCTGTTCGTCGACTTCCTTCATCGACAAACGTCCTCTGAAGATGGCTGAAACAGTGAGGATCTGCCGTGACGTGGATCGCAAGCTGCCATCATTTTCTTGGCGTTGGGAACTGTCTGTTATGTTTGAAAATGTGTTTAAAAATATGTTAAGATCTAAAAGGATTTTGGATAAAGTTAAATGTTAACATTAACTTTCATCATAAATGTCGTCGTCAAAAGTAAAACTTACGTCATATTTTAAGAACTGTCTTACAACATGATTCATTCATTTATTCATATCTTTATTTCCTCCAAATTACAAGGGAGAGAAAGAGAGAGCGAGAGAAAGAGAGGGAGAGAGAGTGAGAAAGAGAGAGATAGAGAGAGAGAGAGAGAGGGTGAGAGAGAGAGAGAGAGAGAGAGAGAGAGAGAGAGAGAGAGAGAGAGAGAGAGAGAGAGAGAGAGAGAGTAAATGTCAAACTATGAACAAAATAGGAATGGAAATAAATTTCCATCCTATAGATCAGAACAAACTAGACTATTTACACATATATATACCTCGATACCATATGTGTAAAATAAAGCATCCATTGTTTTGCTTCTATTTTCTTGTACAGAGATACAATGTATTAAGCAGTGTAGAACTTCATTATTGTAGAAAGACCCACATTTACTGCAGAGTTTATTAGCATTATAACTGCCCAAAGCAGAAATAATTTTAATTATATTTCTTCAGTGTCGTTTATATTTGTATTTGCATTTACTTATATGCCAAAATATGCTTTCACAGAAAGCAGGATGATTTTTGGCAAACAAGTAAAGTTCTGGATCACTATTAACTCTATACAATCAGTGCTCAGTGAAAAATGCATTAACATTCTTTTTTATTGTACTTTTCCATTTCAGATGTTTTGGATATATACCATCGTTGTAATAAGAAAACAAATAATTAGAAAGCCCATATTGTTTTAAGTATGAAGAAAATATCTGAAAAATATCCAGACAGGGTACAGTTTGACAAGCAGAAATATAAAAATTACCTTAATAATGTTATTAGGATTCAGGATGCAGAGTTGACCAAACAGGTTTGACTTACGTTTATCAATAATGCATTCTATATTTAACATGTGTAACATGCCTAAGACACAATATCAGTTCTTGCAAATTTGCCTATGCCTTGAATTCCTTTTAAGGAAAATCGATGACATCTTACTAGCTGTAGCAATTATGATGATTCACCTGAATCAGCATTGTTTGCAAAAACATCAATATTGCCGTTGGCGCTGAAAGAGTTAAGGGTAGCAGTACTTACTCCCATTTCATGCAATTTATGGAACGGTTCATTGTGCCAAACTTTATCGAATGTTTTTTTGATGTCTTTGAAGCAGGCAAGATTCTCTTGCATAGCAGATACATTCTTTCAGTAAGAAGGATGTCATTGTACAGCTCACATCCTTTTGAAATCCAAACTGTAAAGGGTTTAAGCTGACATTGATATCTGTTTTGACAACATCTAAAAGTAAGGCCTCATATAGTTTTAAAATAGCAGACAACAGAGTAATAGCTATATAATTATGTGGGTCATCCTTCCTCTTTTCCCCACCTTTAAATAGTGTAACAATAAGACCAAAATTCATTTTTCTAGGAATATGTAATTGTACAGTTTCAGCAAATAAGAGTGAAGCGCTTTACCCCCATATATAACATGCTTTATGTTTGCTCAGTGTAGAGATGTCACACAATTTTATCTGTGACACATTTTCGTCTATTTTTATCATATTTTAAAACTATAAATATTGCTGAAAAAACAACCCATTGTTGAGCTATTTCCCTCGGATTTCGATACGAGTGATTGTTAAATTTCATAGCTCCCTGATATGCTTGTGTACCTCCTTTTCCCGTTATATTACCGTAAATCCTCCAAAATGTACCCGGATCTACATTAAGTCGGCTGCCTTATCCAAGTCATCATAAAGGGAGCAAAGATAATTTTCGGCATAAAACCTATGCTTATGTCTGAATATTCGCTTTGCCTCCTTATATTCATAATACAGACAATTTTCTATATCTCTAGGTTTCCCATTGTTCGCCCATTCACGTTTCTTCACACGCGTATTATAATGTAAGTTTTTCAGTTCAGTATCTACGTCCCTGGTTAAATAACTATTGGGCAATTTCAATTCCAGCATTACAGGCCTGTAATTTGAAACATTAAGGCCATTATCATTAAATATATTACATGAAACAACAGTATCAATCATATCGAGTGGTAATAAAATATGATATATTAGTGATTGATTTTTTAAGTCATATCATATGCACCTGAGCATATCGGCAAAACTACAGTAGAGTCAAGAACCCTTCCCTACATACAGACGCATTCTGACGCCACCTCGGCAGACGTCTTTAGAAAACAATATGGTAAAAGGAGAAATTGCTCAATATAATCAATCACATTTCTTGTCACAATGTTTTTATTTTTATCCAAACAATATCCTTTCATTTATAGGGTTTTCCTATTTTTGCCTACAAACTTGTTTGACGAAGATTTGCTGTATGAGGGAAAGGGTTAAACGTCTATTGAACCACGTAAATACCTTAGTGCATGTTAAAGCACTCGAGCAGTCGTGAGAGCGCATATTGTAACAGCACGGAATTTCATGATTTCCCACAAACACAAATTCTACAGCAGTTCACGTTGACAACATCTAGACACAAACGTGTCATTCTCTATAAATGTATGTATCACTATTAAATAGTGAAAATAATGAAAATACTGTGGCAAAAGGAGAAATTGCTCTTTATGAGCATTTCGCCCCTTTACTGCAATTTTTGCAAAAGTCGTCTGCTGCAGAGGCGTCAGAAAGCGTCTACATGTATGGGAAAAGGTTTTATGCAAGGCAAATCCATATTTTAATTATTTTTGTCTAATTTATGTAGCCTATCTTTGATCATTTGTTGGTTTGTCAGAAGACCTACTTGGGTCAATCAATAGATGTGTACAATTAGGCAATACGGTTGGATTCCCCCAGTACACGAACCATTGGGCGACATATAGTATATATGGGAAGGTAGCCAGTTACCTGAACAGTTTTATCGGAGCGAGAAAGCCACGAAACACATGGTAATGTCAACTTGCCGCACTGATATAATTGGAAAAACAACTGAAAACGGTGGGGAAATAAACAATAAATAAATAAATCCCCGATGGCGCATTTTATTAGGGCGTGCTATATAACGTTTTCACCAAGACCCGTGCTATAAAATGCATACAATTTCCCATCTTTTAACATGTATACCACAAGTAATGTATATCCCTTTAAGTGAAACCCTTTCCAACATGATAGTCTCTCATCACAGAGATCTTATACATGTATGAGCTGCGATTAGCGAGTATGGGTCTTAATGCATCTGCGTACAGTTTAGACCCAGGAGAGTCTGTGACCCCAGGGTACCTACATATGTTGTCAACAAACTAATAGTGCAGCCCTATCAAGCTAATGCATTTGTATATGAAACAGTTACGGAGAATCACTTAAACCCCAAATCACTAAACACGGCCCAATCATATTATACACGAGAAAGGTAAAACTACGTTACCCTGGAAACGTTGTGATGTAGGCCTTACTGAAATACTGTTGAAAACGGCGTAATATATCATCCAAACAAAGCCAAAGAAATGCGAATTAAGAGTAACCTCGTATTCACGAGAAAGCAAGGGTAATCCTATACTTGCTATGTCAAACGTTCACCTTCTTTTCCGTAAACTATGTTTGCAGTTTTTAACAAATGTAGCAAGAACATGAGCATTTTCAAGTAGAACAAGTGTTAATCTTCGAAAGTCGGTGTTATTTTATTCATCATTTTGAATTCCGAGAACTAAATTATTTTCGTGAACCAAGAAATATCCTCATAGCTGCTGTATAATAACGTTAAGTGTTAAAAACGCCGATACGTGATTTGATTCAATAATTCAGTTTACAAGCATCCGAGCGAGGTTGTTTATCCGTAGTTATGGTAACACCAGGGGTGGGTATACAATCCTCTGAAGCAGACATTTTATATTAGTCGGCGAGCAAAGAACGTCCAGTTATTTTTTATTTATTGTAAAGAACACATCAACTCCATTTCTCAAAATGCGTGAAATCGTCCATATGCAGGCTGGCCAGTGCGGTAATCAGATTGGAGCCAAGGTAAGAAATGTTTTGATATTGTTTAGATTGTTGTTGTTCTTTTTTCTTCTAATTATTACGGTTTTAAGCAGTTTTCAACATTAATTCAGTTATGTCACGGCGACTGTTCACTTACTCATGATCCCTGGGTTAACAAACCAGTACTAGGCTAGGAAATGTACCTTGCCCAAGGGACACTCCACCATGACCGCCGTGACTGGGGATCGAACCAATGGGCTAAGTCCCATGAAGCCGTTCTCGGACTATGTTTAAATAAGTGACAATCATGATTATATTTCGTACTTGAATAGTCAGTTTTTTTGTCATATCCGTTTTACCAAAATACTAACATTTATAAGGCTATTCGATTAGATTCCGTACACGGAAGATCGTGATCAGACAAGGCAGATCTGGATCTTCGTTGGTATCCGCACAAACCAAATCATTCATAAGGTTTTTTAACTCTTTCAGAGCCAAAACAATATTGAGGTTTTTGCAAATAATACAGATTCAGGTGAGTCAGCCCGTAACGATCTGTGGCTCACCTGAAATCAGCATTATCTGTCTGTTTAGTAATAAAGATATTCCAAAATTCTTATTACATGAAAAATAGAATCGGCCGACTTTGAATATGGAAGAGTTTACTTTAAACAATTATTTGACGCTGAAAGAGTTAATATCGGAAAACGAGATCGACAATAGACATATATATTATATACTGAATGATAAAATATAGAGATTTCCCAACTTGAGAAAACCTATAACATGCTTTTTGTCTACTGAGCAATATCGCCTAGTGTGCGATATAGCTCACTAGCCGGATTTTCAGAACTACTTTTTTAAAATCTTTTTTAAACACTTTTAAGCTCCGTTTTCACTACTTAACACTTTATTTCCATGATGAACCGTTAAATAATCCAGAATTGCACTTTTAAATCCGCAAATAAGAGTTTGAATCGACATGACACAAGTTTTTTTCAATCAATGTACACATTGTCGGTGACGTCACGTATATATATATAGTGACGTCATTGCAAAACTGGCAGATTACGTCATTCAGATCTCTCCACTTCTGAGCTAAAAATAAATGAGCTGCACAGGGGTATTGTCGTTTAAAAATTATCGCCGAGTATATAATATATAGTTTAATAAACATTGTTTTCATGATTTGGGAATTAAATCCCTCGTGAAAGAGATTCTTGCATATAAAAACTCGTGCGCTATGGCGCACTCGTTTTTATATCGCAAGAATCTCTTCCACTTGGGATTTAAATCCCGTATCATGAAAACAATGTTAATTAAACTCTATCTCTTCACCGATCAGACGATGTGTTGGTGTTGCCTTCAGTAAGCTTCTGGTGTGTTTAATGTATGGTTAAAATATCGATCTTATAAAATGCACCATTCCGATAGATTTACTCTGACGTAATACACATACTCGTGTAACACATTACTTTGACGTAATACACATACTCGTGTAACACATTACTTTGACGTAATACACATACTCGTGTAACTCATTACTCTGACGTAATACACATACTCGTGTAACACATTACTTTGACGTAATACACATACTCGTGTAACACATTACTCTGACGTAATACACATACTCGTGTAACATATTACTTTGACGTAATACACATACTCGTGTAACACATTACTCTGACGTAATACATATACTCGTGTAACACATTACTCATACAGAATGACTCGCCGCTATTAACTGTCTCACCTTCCCACTCTTACTATCGAGTACACTCCCTTTATTTCTTAATTCTATGTTTTGAACCTGGATGAAACAGTGATATAAAATCATATCAAGAAAACAGCGCAGCAGAGGTTCTGATTGCTCGACTGAATTATCAGCACTGCTTCAGTGCTGTTTTCAAGACATATCCGTTCCGGAAATTAGTTCGAGATAAATAAGAAAAAAAACACGCAGAGTCGAGACGAATGAATGTTTACCTTTTAACAAATAACAGTAGGTAAAAAGGAATATTTTCAAAAGCATTATCTTTTTCAAACCTGTTTCCAAATTCGACCCAATAGACATGTCAATATGCATCAAGGAAAACGTTGTTGACAATTCATCAATTTATTTATTTATAATAATAACTCATTCTAACGCATAACTCGTCACCATTTTGACTTGTGGACAAAACAAGAACGCGAGGTGATATAACTACTTCATGACTAAGACATATTATCTCGGTTACTATCTCGGTTACTATCTTGGTAACTATTTTGGTTACTATCTTGGTTACTACCTCGGTAACTATCTCAGTTACTTTCTCGATTACTATCTCGGTTACTATCTCAGTAACTATCTCGGTAACTATCTCTGTAACTATCTCGGTAACTATCTCGGTAACTATCTCGGTAACTATCTCGGTAACTATCTCGGTTACTATCTCGGTTACTATCTCGGTTACTATCTCGGTAACTATCTCGGTAACTATCTCGGTAACTATTTTGGTTACTATCTCGGTTACTATCTCGGTTACTATCTCGGTAACTATCTCGGTTACTATCTCGGTAACTATCTCGGTAACTATCTCGGTAACTATTTTGGTTACTATCTCGGTTACTACCTCGGTTACTATCTCGGTAACTATTTTGGTTACTATCTTGGTTACTACCTCGGTAACTATCTCGGTTACTATCTCGGTTACTATCTCGGTAACTATCTCGGTTACTATCTCTGTTACTATCTCGGTTACTATCTCGGTAACTATCTCGGTTACTATCTCGGTGACTATATCGGTGACTATCTCGGTAACTATCTCGGTAACTATCTCGGTAACTATCTCGGTTACTATCTATGTTACTATCTCGGTTACTATCTCGGTAACTATCTCGGTTACTATCTCGGTAACTATCTCGGTTACTATCTCGGTTACTATCTCGGTAACTATCTCGGTTACTATCTCGGTGACTATATCGGTGACTATCTCGGTAACTATCTCGGTAACTATCTCGGCTACTATCTCGGTTACTATCTCGGTTACTATCTCGGTTACTATATCGGTTACTATCTCGGTTACTATCTTGGTTACTATCTCGGTTACTATCTCGGTTACTATCTCGGTAACTATCTCGGTAACTATCTCGGTAACTATCTCGGTTACTATCTCGGTAACTATCTCGGTTACTATCTCGGTTACTATCTCGGTTACTATCTCGGTAACTATCTCGGTAACTATCTCGGTAACTATCTCGGTTACTATTTCGGTTACTATCTCGGTAACTATCTCGGTTACTATCTCGGTTACTATCTCGGTTACTATCTCGGTTACTATCTCGGTTACTATCTCGGTAACTATCTCGGTAACATGGTATCCAACAGACTATATAAGGGAGAGTAAACTGGTATTTCCCCCACACTATCTCTCTCATTACTTAACCAAACCCTATATTGTGGGTAATCAAAAATATCGTCTCACTGATTGGGTTTGAGTTTCAAGAAATAAGATGTCATGCCCTTTTTTATCAAAAGTAACCAAGGAAATTGGACAATGTTGAGATTTGTCCCAACTTTTAAAGGACAAGTAATTATTCTTTCACCAAAGTATCGTGTTAAATGTCAAGCCTTTGTCTTGATGCAGATGACTATTAAACCTTTAGCTGCGTACTTTTGAAATACATGTATATAACAAATGCATATACAAATGTTGTTTCTTTCTTTCAGTTTTGGGAAGTGATCTCCGATGAACATGGTATTGACCCTACCGGTACCTATCATGGCGACTCCGATTTACAGTTGGAGAGAATCAACGTCTATTACAATGAGGCCACGGGTAAGACTGATTTTGTAATAACAAATAAATAATAAATACGTCCAGAAAAGATATGATAATATGATCAACTCACACCAGTCTTTTCACGCAACTGGCTGACTTTCCTCATATACTCTAAGGCCATTGTAGTACAGTCAAAATAAATGTTGGTGGAAATGATTTGCACAGGATTTATTTTTTTGTAGAATATTGGTGGAAGACGAATGCTTGTTACATTGAATTTTTCTTGAACGTCACTATTTATCTTGGCCAAGCTGGGATTCAAACTCACAATCCGTGGATTGAGCGCCCGCGTTGCAACCGACTGAGCTATCGAGGCTCGGCTCTTAAGTGTTTAGAAGTCTATCCAGTGTGATTTACTGGACGATTATAGTCCAGTTCACGTCACAGGAAAACCGACATTCGCTGATTACACAGTAGATGACAATATTCTGATCAACTTGAATAATTAAGTACGTACGTTCGAAAAGGTATTAGTTGATCTTTGTGAACAGTACATACACCAAGATCAGCATATCATAGGCAGAGTATGGTCAACATGTGTATATTATAATACGAATGAGCAGATGTACATGCTGATCTGAACCTTTACCGTTCAACATTGACAACTTCTAACTTTACCCATGGACGGGCTCAAATGAAGAGGTTGGTTTGTTTTGGTAATGACAGATCACCTTTACGAATAGGTAGTAACTCCGATTATTGACGCCGCGTGGAAGCGCGGCGTCAGTATGGGATAGGTTTTAATTTTGTACCATGGGGTGACGTAATCGAAAAGGGAGCAACCAACAAATATTATTGTAAAGAAAAACTCTGTAATATGTTTGAAAAAACAGCCTTAATGATTGAATAAATTGTATTAACTGATTTAAGAAACAACAAGATACAAAATATGTACATCTTTTACCGTTGTTACAAAACTTTAGACACATTTAAATTGTTTTTAATAACTGTTCCCCAACTAATTAGGCTAAGCTTTTTTATGAGTTGGTTTATGGAGTTCACTAGGCTACGCTTTTTTAATTGTTTGGTTAATTGCTCTGAAAATCGAGTGATGTTTTTTCCTATTTATTTCTGTTGGATTACTAAACTTAAAACGTTCCTCCCCCATACAGTTGTTCATTCATACTATTTTATTCTTGCTATATGTTGACTATGCATGAGAACTTTTTCTTTTAATTTCATAAATGCTTAATTTTGATATTAATTATCTTTAAACTTGTTAGAATTATTTGTAATTTTTGTTTATATACTCTCGTGTTTTGTTATCATACTTCTGCTCAACTGGAAAGAGAATAGACTTCCCTCTCTCCTTCCAAAGCTTGTGTCACACTTAACTTATAACTAGAGGCATTAACAATTAAGTTAATATCTGTTAATATTTCAGTATCTATGTTTTTTCGTTTATCTAATTGATCTAGTTAGAGCAGATTTAAAATTAAGAAACTTCAGCTTGTATGACACTTTATTGTTGCAGTCAATGTTAATCAAACGGTAAACCAAATGGTTTGAAGACTTAACTCGTCTTAGCATCAAAATTCGTCTTGTTTACTAAAATAGGAAAAGTATGTTTGTTTATTCTATATAGATAGCAACTGGAGATATTGTTTACTAAAATAGGAAAAGTTCGTTTGGTTATTCATAGTATGTGCAGTTGAATCGTGATAACTCTAAGTCGTAAGGGAACCATATCTGTTTATTTATACTAAATTCGTTTATGTATTTTCGAATTCCTAATTCATCAATACTTCAATGACTGATAAAGTCAGTTGAATAGATATATGAGCCGTTCCACGAGAAAACCAACATTATGCACTTTGCGTAATATATCGACCCCAATCAACCTGCACAATCCGCACAGGCTAATCCGGGCCAACACTTTCCGTCTAAGGTGGATAGAGGTATAGAGTAATGATTCGTGAAACAGAAAATCTACAGAAGGCGAAAAGTATCTGTCCGGGTTAGCCTGCGTGGCATGCTAAGGCTGATCCGGGTCGATACTTTACGTAATGTTGGTTTTCTCGTGGAAAGGCTCATATCAGAAAAAACAGGACAGCAGCAGTTCTGATAGCTCATCGGTGCGATCAAAACTGCTGCTACTTCATTTCAAAGGATAGATACGTTTCAGATATTGTTTCTAGTTAAACGATACATTAGCTGACTTATCGCATATCCACTGTATTTTCATAGTAACACGAACGGGCTTTCTTCTTTCGTACTTTGGACTTTTTTAAATGCTTAAAATAAGTGATTTCTTTTTCAGGAGGCAAATATACCCGAAAATGCAAATCGGAGGACTTTTATGATGTTTGTTCCTTCTTTTTCACAATTTATTCGCTCAACTGTAATTACTGTAAATTTTATTTATTGACCGCCCTTTATTTAAATGTATTTTTCAGGAGGCAAATATGTCCCTCGTGCCGTCCTAGTGGACCTTGAACCAGGTACCATGGACTCTGTAAGGTCCGGTCCTTTTGGTCAGATCTTCAGACCAGACAACTTTGTGTTTGGACAGAGTGGGGCTGGTAACAACTGGGCCAAAGGTCACTATACAGAGGGCGCTGAGCTCGTCGACTCGGTACTCGATGTTGTCAGGAAAGAAGCTGAAAGTTGCGACTGTCTTCAGGGATTCCAGCTCACTCACTCACTAGGTGGCGGTACTGGTTCTGGTATGGGAACACTACTCATCAGTAAAATCCGTGAAGAGTATCCGGACCGAATCATGAACACATTCTCTGTTGTTCCCTCACCAAAGGTAATTTAAGTATTTAATGCCATATTGTTTTGATACAGGGTATCCAGACCGAATCATGAACACATTCTCTGTTGACCCCTCACCAAAGGTAATTTAAGTATTTAATGCCATATTGTTTTGATACAGAGTATCCAGACCGAATCATGAACACATTCTCTGTTGTCCCCTCACCAAAGGGAATTTAAATACTTAATGCCATATTGTTTTGATACAGAGTACCCAGACCGAATCATGAGCACATTCTCTGTTGTCCCGTCACCAAAGGTAATTTAAGTATTTAATGCCATATTGTTTTGATACAGGGTATCCAGACCGAATTATTAACACATTCATTGTTGTCCCCTAACCAAAGGTAATTTAAGAATTTAATGCCATATTGTTTTGATACAGTATCCATACCGAATCATTAACACTTTCTCTGTTGTCCCCTCACCAAAGGTAATTTAAGTACTTAATGCCATATTGTTTTGATACAGAGTACCCAGACCGAATCATGAACATATTCTCTGTTGTCCCCTCACCAAAGGTAATTTAAGTACTTAATGCCATATTGTTTTGATACAGAGTACCCAGACCGAATCATGAACATATTCTCTGTTGTCCCCTCACCAAAGGTAATTTAAGTACTTAATGCCATATTGTTTTGATACAGAGTACCCAGACCGAATCATGAACACATTCTCTGTTGTCCCCTCACCAAAGGTAATTTAAGTACTTAATGCCATATTGTTTTGATACAGAGTACCCAGACCGAATCATGAACATATTCTCTGTTGTCCCCTCACCAAAGGTAATTTAAGTACATAATGTCATATTGTTTTGATACAGAGTACCCAGACCGAATCATGAACATATTCTCTGTTGTCCCCTCACCAAAGGTAATTTAAGTACATAATGTCATATTGTTTTGATACAGAGTACCCAGACCGAATCATGAACATATTCTCTGTTGTCCACTCACCAAAGGTAATAACGTATGAGCTACGTAAGGCTTAAATGGGCTGTATTTCATCTAGAAAAAGTGAACACTCAGTCTCGCCATAGTCTTAAATGTCCGTCTTTTCTAAATGTATATATACTTGCGTAAAGATAAATGGTTGGTACCAGTAGATTTTATCTCCCTTTCTGTGACGCTAAATCGGAGTTGAAGGCTACCCGAAAATGTGCATGAAGCAAACAGTCGAAGCGTTGTCTGTTTGCATGTACATTAATCCGAACCTCCGTGCGTCCATTCGTCCCGTTGTGGTCGACTACCAGCATCTGTTGATTAGAATACAATCAAACTATATAGCAAGCTTCATTATCAGGAGGAGATATTCTATTCAGCTTGTTTGGATTTAGCATTTGTAACGGCGTAATAATCCTTTTATTTTATTTTAAGATAAATAATTGGAACACCAATTTATCTAGTTTCTATTGTTCATAGCATATGGAAATTTTATCAAAGGAAATATAACAAATGTTCATAGCATATGTACATTCTATTAAAGGAATTGTTCATGCAGTACTTATGTAAACTATAATATGCTAAGACTACTCTATTTATCATTTCAGGTCTCAGACACTGTTGTAGAACCTTACAATGCAACTTTGTCTGTCCATCAACTGGTAGAAAACACAGACGAGACCTTCTGTATCGATAACGAGGCTCTATATGACATCTGCTTTAGAACTCTAAAACTAACCACACCTACATACGGGGACTTGAACCATCTCGTTTCTGCCACCATGTCGGGTGTCACCACCTGTCTCCGATTCCCTGGCCAATTGAATGCCGATCTCCGTAAATTGGCTGTCAACATGGTCCCCTTCCCACGTCTCCACTTCTTTATGCCAGGGTTTGCACCTCTGACCTCTCGTGGTAGCCAGCAATACAGAGCTCTTACTGTCCCAGAGCTGACCCAGCAGATGTTTGACGCCAAGAACATGATGGCTGCCTGCGATCCCCGTCACGGCAGATACCTCACTGTTGCAGCCATCTTCAGAGGACGTATGTCCATGAAGGAGGTCGACGAACAGATGTTGAACGTTCAGAATAAGAACAGCAGCTACTTCGTTGAATGGATTCCAAACAACGTGAAGACCGCTGTCTGTGACATCCCACCACGTGGTCTCAAGATGGCCGGCACCTTCGTTGGTAACAGCACCGCCATCCAGGAACTCTTCAAGCGTATCTCGGAACAATTCACTGCTATGTTCCGTCGTAAGGCTTTCTTGCATTGGTACACTGGTGAAGGTATGGACGAGATGGAATTCACTGAAGCCGAATCCAACATGAACGACTTGGTGTCTGAATACCAGCAATACCAGGACGCCACCGCCGAGGAGGAAGGAGAATATGATGAGGAAGAGGAAGATGAGCAAGAAGCACAGTAAAAAAACATTTTCACAGCAGGTTTTAATACCGATAATAAATATAACATCTGGCATGTTCCTCTAAATCTTTTGATATACATGTATTCATTATGGTGACTTTGAACAATATATATGTATTCGATTTCAGTTCGAGTTGTTGATTTGTTGTTTAGTTTTGCAAAATGTATGCAAATGATGTTGAACTATTATACTGATACATTGCTCCAAATACGTTGTTCGCGACTTTTACTTTTCTTTTTTGAGCGGTTTAACATCATTAAACCAGTGTCTGTTGAATTAAGAAAAGAGTTCCGGGTCACTTTGTTCTTTTTTTTAACTATGACGTAAATAATTATCTTAATTTAAAATAGATATATAACTAAATTAGTCAGATAATCTGTAAAAATATAAATAGCCGTGGTCCTGTTTACCAGAGATCACGTGATGTTAACCCTTTCCAATATACAATACACCTTCAGACATGTATGGAAACATCTAAGCAAAAATATGGAAAATCACATTAAATTAAAGTATATAGAGATACAGTTGTAAACGGTGAGACAAAGACACACATTTCTGGTAATGCGTCAATGTGCCTGTGTGTTTGATAGGGTTATACCTTATAGATGCATGCATGGATGAATCTGGATTACCTGTTTCAAATGGCATTTCAGTTATTGGCGGTCAATTTACTTACATTTACTCATGCGTTAACTAGCTTTCTTCCACGATGATATTGCAAGCAGCATTCTACACAATTAATTGGCTTCCTTCCCAAATTGATTATTTATTGCACAGAGGAAGACTAATATCTCTGGTCACAACGCAACTTTTACGCTGTCTTCAAGGTGTTGAACCAGTACCTGAGCGCCGTGAGAAGTTATCGAACCAGGGGTGCCCGGTCACAAATTCCCCACACTCACCACACGGCAACGCCGGATTCTGGGAAAGAATGAATAGCTGTGAGAAGATAAGAAACTCAAAATGCCTACTGCTAACTTTTCAGTTACAGGAGCGCATTTCCATTCATACAACAGGACTCTGTCCGGATCACCACTGCTGTATTTTAACACTTTACTTCTTGTAATATATTAAAACTTGTAAAATATGAACGACATCACGGCGATTTAGGGTCTTACAGTTCATATAAAGGTAAATTGGCCTAACACTGATAAGGCTGAAGATATTGTTCTTTTGGCAAAGATGCATTAAGAACTAAATAACACTATATTACAATATAGTCTCTGAAATAAGGCCTCTATCCGTGGGATTACAATAAGAAACTGTTTTGCTAAAGTTTTCAATATTTTGGCATACGCACAATATGCAATTTATTGCCTAAACGCTTTAATCGAACGGCAGTTTCAAGCTTAGGGTAACATTTATTGTTGTTTTACCGATTTTAAGACAGCGTATGGTTTTATTGGTAGGAATTCACTGTAGTATGAATTGCTTAAATAAGAAATTGATGGAAACCTTGTTGGAATGTAAATAACTCTCTGAAGTGCATCACGGTTTTAAATCAATCCGTTGACTTGGTGCGTGTATGCGCAAACTGTTCCTCGGTCTTTGCTTGACGTAAATGCACTTATGAAACTTCTTAAAGCATTCCAAGATAAGACACGTGTGTGATATGGGGAATAAACCAAGGAAAGGATTTGTAATGTGTACATGCGGGATTGTTGTTGGATAAGAAACACGTTATTTTGTTAGACATATTTTTGTTATCTGAATGTCAATCTCGTGTTCATATCAACACAGTGTAGCAGTGGTTATTTCACTTTCACTATGTACAAAACCAACTTTACTGAGCAGATTTCATCAAGCGCCGAGAAATAAAAACTCGACATTTAAACTAATCCTGGAGTGTCAAATGTAAACATAGATGTTAAGAAAAAGTCCGACCTTTGATATATTGATCTCATCATGCACATTGATCAAAACGGCAATAGATGGAAAGTCCCTCTTTAATTGAGCCCGTTCTAAGAAAAAATGGTTTGCTTTTGTGATAAGTGTAAATCAAGATCAGTCTGTACTCTGGTCAAGATAGCAACGTTCAAATAAGCTTCTATCAACGTGTGTAGATCTTGACCAGACCCAACACTGCTCAGAAATGTAAACGTGTACCTTTACTCGTTCACTGGCCCAATTAAAGATGAATTGCAAGCTTGCCAATCAACACAAGTATGAACATAATTTTTTCTCCAAATGCTATGAAGTCGATTTATGTAAAAACCGCTTGGGAATATTACATACACATGTCTGGCACGACATTGCAGCATGCGATTTTTTAAGCATTGTGCCAAAATGAGATATTGATCATACTCCGCAACTCAGTTTAATAGATATATACATCCATTTGTAACATGAGCTCATGGAGTTTAGTCTCAATTGTGTTTACGCCACTTTCAACAATATTCCAGTAAGATCACGCTTCGTGGGTAATTCACCAGTAAGACCGACATCATGTATTCCCCGCAACCTCACGTGTCTGGATAATTCACCAGTAAGACCGGCATCCTGTATTCCGCGCAACCTCACGCGTCATGGGTAATTCACCAGTATTAAAGTCGGCTCTCATAGCAACGATGTAGTTAAAAGAGGTATTTGTACCTCTATTCCATTCCCGTTACAAATGTATGGTCATTTGTTCTCTCGATATTGTCTACTGCAGAGTATCTATTTGTTGGTGAGGGTAGAACCTTTCTGTGAAACAAACAATATCACACCTTAACCTAACAGCTAAATGTATGTATATATATATATATATATATATATATATATATATGAGCTGTTCCTCGAGAAAACCAAGATTATGGTCTGCGTAATGTATCGACAGGCTACACGTTCCGTCCCAGGGCGATCAAGTAATGATTCCTGAAACAAAAAATCCACAGGAGGCGAAATGTGTGTCCGGATTAGCATTTGCGGCATGCTTAGGCTGATCTGGGTCGATACTTTACGCAGTCCACAATGTTGATTTTCTCGTGGGATGGCTCATATATATATATATATATATATATATATATATATATATATAAGTATGGATCCTACATTAAGGGGAAATGCTATTTTTCTATAACTTAGGGCGAACTTATTTCTAAGAACTATTTTTGAAAAGGTATTAAGGTTATTTAGAGAATGAATTTACTACAGACCTTTTCCCCTTATAAACTGTCTCCGTGGCCTTCTAATTTCACTCTAAACCCCATTTTAAGACAGTTTTCTCCCTAAGTGCTTCGCCTTAAGTAAAGACGAATAAACGATTCCCCCCCATGTCGCTAAAATTTCCCTCAAGTCGGTTTCTAACTATAAAACCAGCATAATGACGAAAATTTTAAATTACATATTTTCTTATATTTAATGAATATTTCTTATGATAAGTTTATTGTACGATTTTCTGTATAGAAGACAAACAACATCTACCGTTTCTGCAATTATCTCTTAATTAAAGTGAATTATGTATCAAATAAGTATGTTTGACCTTACTTTCCTACGCTACTCTTTTTAGGTCTATGGGATGGCATTGCTCCTGGCATCCATCCGTGCGTCTGTACGTCCGTCCATCCGTTTGTAAACTGTTTTTGTTAACACGACACAGTTCGCAATTTTCAAACTTGCACATATTGTTCATATTGATGAGAGCTCGGGTACTATTGACGCTATTGATGACCAGATGTGATCCAGACCAACTAGCAGACACCAGTGATAACCAGACCGACTACCAGACGATATTGATGACCAGATCAACTACAATGACCAGATGTGATCAAGACCAACTAGCAGACACCATTGGTGACCAGGTATGATCCAGACCAACAAGCAGACGCTAGTGAGGACCAGACCTCCTACAACCAAACGCCAGTGATGACCAATCCAACTAGCAGACAACATTGATGACCAAATGTGATCCAGACCAACAACTAGACGACATTGATAACCAGCTGTGATTCAGACCAACTAGCACACGCCAGTGAGGATCAAACCTACTACCAGATGCCAGTGATGACCAGATGTGATCCAGACCAAGTAACAGTGTTGTTATTAAAAGCTGCCTTTAGTTAGACTTTGATACGGAAGCATTTACTACATAAGACAGTATCATCTCCTTGACAAATTTAATTCATAGTGTATGGTATATTCGTCTTAAGTGTGCAAAATACCGTCTAAAAAGGTGGTGCCCGGACAATTACCCCCCGGACAACTACCCCCCCCCCCCGGATAATTACCCCCTGGACAATTACCCCCCGGACGATTACCCCCCTGGACAATTACCCCCCGGACAATTACCCCTCAGACGATTACCCCCTCGGACAATCACCCCCCCTGGACAATTACCCCCCGGACAATTACCCCCCGGACGATTACCCCCTCGGACAATTACCCCCTGGACAATTACCCCCTGGACAATTTCCCCCCCGGATAATAACCCCCTCGGACAATTACCCCCCTGGACAATTACCTCCTCGGACAATTACCCCCCCCCGGGAAATTCCTGACGAATGTATTACATTGACAGTAGGAGAACCGGGGTACCAATGCGAGTCTATAGGGGAGCAGGCATTAACTGGCTCCAAGTGCCCATGTTTTCGTGCTGCAAGATCGTGGGCCCTTCTGGCACCCTGGCCCTCGTCGGATCGGAGGCCATGGACCCTCATATAGAGAACCTGTCACGTGGCCCCCTGACTTCAGCTACAATCCAGTACTTCGGGATAACAAGTCCGGGGACACGAGGGCCATCGATTACACTAGGTGGAGGGGAGCTGTTTTGAATGTAGTAATGTAGGTAATTTGGTCACAGGTAAAAGTAAAGTGGTCACATGGTAATTTGGTCACAGTGAAATTGGTGACACGGTCAGGTGTCTGGGGACGAGGATGAGGTCAGGTGCCTGGGGACGAGGATGAGGTCAGGTGTCTGGGGGGTAATTGTCCAGGGGGGTAATTGTCCGAGGGGTAATTGTCCAGGGGGGTAATTGTCCGAGGGGGGTAATCGTCCGGGGGGTAATTGTCCGGGGGGTAATTGTCCAGGGGGGTAATTGTCCGAGGGGGTAATCGTCCGGGGGGTAATCGTCCGGGGGGTAATCGTCCGGGGGGTGATTGTCCAGGGGGTAATTATCCGTGGGGGTAGTTGTCCGGGGGGTAGTTGTCCGGGGGGTAGTTGACCGGACACGAAAAAGGTATGATAGCATTTCGTGACATAGTGTTCTTGTTAAAAGTTTGTTTCCATTAGCCAATCTACGGCCTTTGTGTTACAAAGTATTGTATATAATAATGCAGTTAATTGTTCAGGTAGTCGTTCATTTCCAGTTTATAAAAAAAACCTTCGTCACTTTTATTATATTCGGTATACTTTCGCCTAAATTGTTAGTTTTGTGGTTTCAAGTTATGATTATTATTCCGTTACGTTCAGCGCTGGCATTTGCCAAATTATCTATACTTTCAAACGGAAGCATTGTTTAGATTAGACAGGAGCAACTCTATGACATTTTAACATGTATAGCATGTTCCCGTAAGTGAGTTATGTGTGCAAGGCGCCGTGTATAAAGGTATGATAACATTTCATCACATTTAAACATGTTTTTCCATAGCACATTGAAATATTGATTATATTTGTCATATTTCTTTCCACAGCACAGAAGCACGTACAACCAGCAACAGTAGCTATCATATTGTCAAAATTTAATCACTACTGCCATATAATGCAAAAAAGCATAGCCTAGAGACCATGTTTTCGACTTATTAACATGGCTTGGGGGAATAATTTGTTTAAGAAAGCACCCTAGAAACATTTCTGCAAAAGTATTTAAAAATGAAGATTTTTCAAGTGTTCACTACAGCTATATACAACTTATAACGTGCTGATAAGGACGGAAAAGTAACATACAGTAACGTTACAAAGCGCACCCATCCAACATTTGATTATGTAGAGACCTCTTCTTCTACTTTGTTACTGTCTAGGGCTTAGTGCATCGCAGGCAAGTGAGGCCATCAAAATGGTAAAAACAACCAATTAGGCATACATTTACAAATAAAAATGAAATAAAAAACATCTTTGTTAGGCTGTGTATGACTGCAGACGGGACTTAAATCAGTCTACAGACGTGATCTGCGCAAGGTCCGGAGGAAGGGGGTTCCAGTCTCTGATAGTTCTAGGAAAAGACTGTGCTTGTACTGTTCATAGTACAGTGTTTGGAACATCTTTTATAGATGACAAGTAGTGAAAAATCGATAGACATACAAAAAAAAACAATTTGGTATATTTATAGCTTATTGTTAAAATGTGTTTGATGCCCCGCTTACTTTTGATTTGTTAATATTATTATTTATTTATATATACATATGTATATGTGTATTTATGTCTATATGTAGGGGATGGATAAATGGAATGTTACGCAGGACAGGGTAGACGAGAGACAACCGATATTGTATATTTGACATTGAAGTTTATATGAAGATTTGCAAGGGGTCTTTGAACGCGATTTGATTTACACTAAAGTTAATTAGTACTCGTGTGAGACCGGTATGGCAAAATATGCGAATGGGCCCTGGTATATTTCTTGAATATAGTGATCTAAGCCAAACCGATGGTATGGTTGGATAGAGGAGAGTTTCTTCTACCACCAAATGCCAAAACAACCTAGGATCGGGCTACTTTTAAACGTTTGCGATGCGGAACACAAGTTGAAGACGAACATTTGCGATCAATTTGGGTATCACACTGGTGTACTTTCTCCTAAATTAATGTTTATATATATATTTTAGTTGAATGTCTTTAGAGCCATGCAGATGATACTGGCAGGTTATACATTCTTTTCCAACGATGTTTTATGCTACTTTCTAAAACACCACAGTTTGACGTGTTTCTTCTCAAGGATGTTTCGTGTCACTTTTCACAATGTTTACGTCATATCACTGTGTGAGAACAGACTATGAGTTTTATTCATATATGCGTTAGGACTGAAAACAGTGTGGAAAGATGAGCCATTGCTGAGCATGATTTCAAAGGTCGTTTCGTTTGTATTGTTGGGTGTTTTACGCCGGTTTCAACATCAGATATGTCAAATCACCCGCACTGTTCACATACTCATGCGTCCTGGGTAATTCAATCCAGCTACTCAATAGTACTGAACACACTGTGACAAAGGGAGCAATTGCCCGCCCTGCCTTCAGAGGTCGTTTTGTTGGTATTGTTGGGTATTTTAGGCCGTTTTCCACATCATTCCAGTCATACCACCCCGTCAGTTCACACACCCGTGATCCCTCGGTGAATCAATCCAGCTATGCAATAGACCTGAACTCATTGTGGCAAGAGAAGCAATTGCCCGCCATGCTTTAAGATGTCGTTTTGTTTGCATTGTATGGGTTTTGATCTTGGAAGCGAGTTGTTCCATGACTAAATAAGTGTGGAAAGTGGCATAAAGTATATGCATGTGGGAAAGGGTTAGAATCTGTTCACGGGTCTTCGCACCTCTGCAGGCCAAATCCCTTTCGGCGGTACAGTGAACGATTTTCCCATAACCCCATTCCCACATGCATACACTCCCTACAAATGAACTATCGAAAACATTGTGATAAAAACAGCCATTGCGCATCATGTTTTCAAAGGTCGTTTTGCTTGCATTGTTGGGGTTTTAGGCCGTTTTCAACAGCATGTATGCCCAATCGCCATCACAGTGCACATACTCGTGTTTTTTGGGTGATTCTACACAGCTAGGCAATAGGACTGAAAACAGTGTGGTAAGAGGAGCCATTGTTTATCATGTTTTCAAAGGTCGTTTTGATTGCGTTGTTGGTTGTCTTAGGTCGTTTTCAACAGCATTTATGTTAAATACCCCTCACTGCTCACACACACATGCTTCCTGGGTGAATCAACCAATCTACGCGATAAGACTGAAAACAGTGTGGTATAAGAAGCCATTGCTCATCATGTGTTCAAAGGTCGTTTTGAGTGCACTGTACGGTGTTTTAGGCCGTTTTCAACCGCATTTATGTCCAATCACTCTCACAGTTCACAAACTCATGGGACCTGGGAGAATCAACCCAGCTATGCGTTAGGACTGAAAACAGTGTGGAAAGATGAGCCATTGCTGAGCATGATTTCAAAGGTCGTTTCGTTTGTATTGTTGGGTGTTTTACGCCGGTTTCAACATCAGATATGTCAAATCACCCGCACTGTTCACATACTCATGCGTCCTGGGTAATTCAATCCAGCTACTCAATAGTACTGAACACACTGTGACAAAGGGAGCAATTGCCCGCCCTGCCTTCAGAGGTCGTTTTGTTGGTATTGTTGGGTATTTTAGGCCGTTTTCCACATCATTCCAGTCATACCACCCCGTCAGTTCACACACCCGTGATCCCTCGGTGAATCAATCCAGCTATGCAATAGACCTGAACTCATTGTGGCAAGAGAAGCAATTGCCCGCCATGCTTTAAGATGTCGTTTTGTTTGCATTGTATGGGTTTTGATCTTGGAAGCGAGTTGTTCCATGACTAAATAAGTGTGGAAAGTGGCATAAAGTATATGCATGTGGGAAAGGGTTAGAATCTGTTCACGGGTCTTCGCACCTCTGCAGGCCAAATCCCTTTCGGCGGTACAGTGAACGATTTTCCCATAACCCCATTCCCACATGCATACACTCCCTACAAATGAACTATCGAAAACATTGTGATAAAAACAGCCATTGCGCATCATGTTTTCAAAGGTCGTTTTGCTTGCATTGTTGGGGTTTTAGGCCGTTTTCAACAGCATGTATGCCCAATCGCCATCACAGTGCACATACTCGTGTTTTTTGGGTGATTCTACACAGCTAGGCAATAGGACTGAAAACAGTGTGGTAAGAGGAGCCATTGTTTATCATGTTTTCAAAGGTCGTTTTGATTGCGTTGTTGGTTGTCTTAGGTCGTTTTCAACAGCATTTATGTTAAATACCCCTCACTGCTCACACACACATGCTTCCTGGGTGAATCAACCAATCTACGCGATAAGACTGAAAACAGTGTGGTATAAGAAGCCATTGCTCATCATGTGTTCAAAGGTCGTTTTGAGTGCACTGTACGGTGTTTTAGGCCGTTTTCAACCGCATTTATGTCCAATCACTCTCACAGTTCACAAACTCATGGGACCTGGGAGAATCAACCCAGCTATGCGTTAGGACTGAAAACAGTGTGGAAAGATGAGCCATTGCTGAGCATGATTTCAAAGGTCGTTTCGTTTGTATTGTTGGGTGTTTTACGCCGGTTTCAACATCAGATATGTCAAATCACCCGCACTGTTCACATACTCATGCGTCCTGGGTAATTCAATCCAGCTACTCAATAGTACTGAACACACTGTGACAAAGGGAGCAATTGCCCGCCCTGCCTTCAGAGGTCGTTTTGTTGGTATTGTTGGGTATTTTAGGCCGTTTTCCACATCATTCCAGTCATACCACCCCGTCAGTTCACACACCCGTGATCCCTCGGTGAATCAATCCAGCTATGCAATAGACCTGAACTCATTGTGGCAAGAGAAGCAATTGCCCGCCATGCTTTAAGATGTCGTTTTGTTTGCATTGTATGGGTTTTGATCTTGGAAGCGAGTTGTTCCATGACTAAATAAGTGTGGAAAGTGGCATAAAGTATATGCATGTGGGAAAGGGTTAGAATCTGTTCACGGGTCTTCGCACCTCTGCAGGCCAAATCCCTTTCGGCGGTACAGTGAACGATTTTCCCATAACCCCATTCCCACATGCATACACTCCCTACAAATGAACTATCGAAAACATTGTGATAAAAACAGCCATTGCGCATCATGTTTTCAAAGGTCGTTTTGCTTGCATTGTTGGGGTTTTAGGCCGTTTTCAACAGCATGTATGCCCAATCGCCATCACAGTGCACATACTCGTGTTTTTTGGGTGATTCTACACAGCTAGGCAATAGGACTGAAAACAGTGTGGTAAGAGGAGCCATTGTTTATCATGTTTTCAAAGGTCGTTTTGATTGCGTTGTTGGTTGTCTTAGGTCGTTTTCAACAGCATTTATGTTAAATACCCCTCACTGCTCACACACACATGCTTCCTGGGTGAATCAACCAATCTACGCGATAAGACTGAAAACAGTGTGGTATAAGAAGCCATTGCTCATCATGTGTTCAAAGGTCGTTTTGAGTGCACTGTACGGTGTTTTAGGCCGTTTTCAACCGCATTTATGTCCAATCACTCTCACAGTTCACAAACTCATGGGACCTGGGAGAATCAACCCAGCTATGCGTTAGGACTGAAAACAGTGTGGAAAGATGAGCCATTGCTGAGCATGATTTCAAAGGTCGTTTCGTTTGTATTGTTGGGTGTTTTACGCCGGTTTCAACATCAGATATGTCAAATCACCCGCACTGTTCACATACTCATGCGTCCTGGGTAATTCAATCCAGCTACTCAATAGTACTGAACACACTGTGACAAAGGGAGCAATTGCCCGCCCTGCCTTCAGAGGTCGTTTTGTTGGTATTGTTGGGTATTTTAGGCCGTTTTCCACATCATTCCAGTCATACCACCCCGTCAGTTCACACACCCGTGATCCCTCGGTGAATCAATCCAGCTATGCAATAGACCTGAACTCATTGTGGCAAGAGAAGCAATTGCCCGCCATGCTTTAAGATGTCGTTTTGTTTGCATTGTATGGGTTTTGATCTTGGAAGCGAGTTGTTCCATGACTAAATAAGTGTGGAAAGTGGCATAAAGTATATGCATGTGGGAAAGGGTTAGAATCTGTTCACGGGTCTTCGCACCTCTGCAGGCCAAATCCCTTTCGGCGGTACAGTGAACGATTTTCCCATAACCCCATTCCCACATGCATACACTCCCTACAAATGAACTATCGAAAACATTGTGATAAAAACAGCCATTGCGCATCATGTTTTCAAAGGTCGTTTTGCTTGCATTGTTGGGGTTTTAGGCCGTTTTCAACAGCATGTATGCCCAATCGCCATCACAGTGCACATACTCGTGTTTTTTGGGTGATTCTACACAGCTAGGCAATAGGACTGAAAACAGTGTGGTAAGAGGAGCCATTGTTTATCATGTTTTCAAAGGTCGTTTTGATTGCGTTGTTGGTTGTCTTAGGTCGTTTTCAACAGCATTTATGTTAAATACCCCTCACTGCTCACACACACATGCTTCCTGGGTGAATCAACCAATCTACGCGATAAGACTGAAAACAGTGTGGTATAAGAAGCCATTGCTCATCATGTGTTCAAAGGTCGTTTTGAGTGCACTGTACGGTGTTTTAGGCCGTTTTCAACCGCATTTATGTCCAATCACTCTCACAGTTCACAAACTCATGGGACCTGGGAGAATCAACCCAGCTATGCGTTAGGACTGAAAACAGTGTGGAAAGATGAGCCATTGCTGAGCATGATTTCAAAGGTCGTTTCGTTTGTATTGTTGGGTGTTTTACGCCGGTTTCAACATCAGATATGTCAAATCACCCGCACTGTTCACATACTCATGCGTCCTGGGTAATTCAATCCAGCTACTCAATAGTACTGAACACACTGTGACAAAGGGAGCAATTGCCCGCCCTGCCTTCAGAGGTCGTTTTGTTGGTATTGTTGGGTATTTTAGGCCGTTTTCCACATCATTCCAGTCATACCACCCCGTCAGTTCACACACCCGTGATCCCTCGGTGAATCAATCCAGCTATGCAATAGACCTGAACTCATTGTGGCAAGAGAAGCAATTGCCCGCCATGCTTTAAGATGTCGTTTTGTTTGCATTGTATGGGTTTTGATCTTGGAAGCGAGTTGTTCCATGACTAAATAAGTGTGGAAAGTGGCATAAAGTATATGCATGTGGGAAAGGGTTAGAATCTGTTCACGGGTCTTCGCACCTCTGCAGGCCAAATCCCTTTCGGCGGTACAGTGAACGATTTTCCCATAACCCCATTCCCACATGCATACACTCCCTACAAATGAACTATCGAAAACATTGTGATAAAAACAGCCATTGCGCATCATGTTTTCAAAGGTCGTTTTGCTTGCATTGTTGGGGTTTTAGGCCGTTTTCAACAGCATGTATGCCCAATCGCCATCACAGTGCACATACTCGTGTTTTTTGGGTGATTCTACACAGCTAGGCAATAGGACTGAAAACAGTGTGGTAAGAGGAGCCATTGTTTATCATGTTTTCAAAGGTCGTTTTGATTGCGTTGTTGGTTGTCTTAGGTCGTTTTCAACAGCATTTATGTTAAATACCCCTCACTGCTCACACACACATGCTTCCTGGGTGAATCAACCAATCTACGCGATAAGACTGAAAACAGTGTGGTATAAGAAGCCATTGCTCATCATGTGTTCAAAGGTCGTTTTGAGTGCACTGTACGGTGTTTTAGGCCGTTTTCAACCGCATTTATGTCCAATCACTCTCACAGTTCACAAACTCATGGGACCTGGGAGAATCAACCCAGCTATGCGTTAGGACTGAAAACAGTGTGGAAAGATGAGCCATTGCTGAGCATGATTTCAAAGGTCGTTTCGTTTGTATTGTTGGGTGTTTTACGCCGGTTTCAACATCAGATATGTCAAATCACCCGCACTGTTCACATACTCATGCGTCCTGGGTAATTCAATCCAGCTACTCAATAGTACTGAACACACTGTGACAAAGGGAGCAATTGCCCGCCCTGCCTTCAGAGGTCGTTTTGTTGGTATTGTTGGGTATTTTAGGCCGTTTTCCACATCATTCCAGTCATACCACCCCGTCAGTTCACACACCCGTGATCCCTCGGTGAATCAATCCAGCTATGCAATAGACCTGAACTCATTGTGGCAAGAGAAGCAATTGCCCGCCATGCTTTAAGATGTCGTTTTGTTTGCATTGTATGGGTTTTGATCTTGGAAGCGAGTTGTTCCATGACTAAATAAGTGTGGAAAGTGGCATAAAGTATATGCATGTGGGAAAGGGTTAGAATCTGTTCACGGGTCTTCGCACCTCTGCAGGCCAAATCCCTTTCGGCGGTACAGTGAACGATTTTCCCATAACCCCATTCCCACATGCATACACTCCCTACAAATGAACTATCGAAAACATTGTGATAAAAACAGCCATTGCGCATCATGTTTTCAAAGGTCGTTTTGCTTGCATTGTTGGGGTTTTAGGCCGTTTTCAACAGCATGTATGCCCAATCGCCATCACAGTGCACATACTCGTGTTTTTTGGGTGATTCTACACAGCTAGGCAATAGGACTGAAAACAGTGTGGTAAGAGGAGCCATTGTTTATCATGTTTTCAAAGGTCGTTTTGATTGCGTTGTTGGTTGTCTTAGGTCGTTTTCAACAGCATTTATGTTAAATACCCCTCACTGCTCACACACACATGCTTCCTGGGTGAATCAACCAATCTACGCGATAAGACTGAAAACAGTGTGGTATAAGAAGCCATTGCTCATCATGTGTTCAAAGGTCGTTTTGAGTGCACTGTACGGTGTTTTAGGCCGTTTTCAACCGCATTTATGTCCAATCACTCTCACAGTTCACAAACTCATGGGACCTGGGAGAATCAACCCAGCTATGCGTTAGGACTGAAAACAGTGTGGAAAGATGAGCCATTGCTGAGCATGATTTCAAAGGTCGTTTCGTTTGTATTGTTGGGTGTTTTACGCCGGTTTCAACATCAGATATGTCAAATCACCCGCACTGTTCACATACTCATGCGTCCTGGGTAATTCAATCCAGCTACTCAATAGTACTGAACACACTGTGACAAAGGGAGCAATTGCCCGCCCTGCCTTCAGAGGTCGTTTTGTTGGTATTGTTGGGTATTTTAGGCCGTTTTCCACATCATTCCAGTCATACCACCCCGTCAGTTCACACACCCGTGATCCCTCGGTGAATCAATCCAGCTATGCAATAGACCTGAACTCATTGTGGCAAGAGAAGCAATTGCCCGCCATGCTTTAAGATGTCGTTTTGTTTGCATTGTATGGGTTTTGATCTTGGAAGCGAGTTGTTCCATGACTAAATAAGTGTGGAAAGTGGCATAAAGTATATGCATGTGGGAAAGGGTTAGAATCTGTTCACGGGTCTTCGCACCTCTGCAGGCCAAATCCCTTTCGGCGGTACAGTGAACGATTTTCCCATAACCCCATTCCCACATGCATACACTCCCTACAAATGAACTATCGAAAACATTGTGATAAAAACAGCCATTGCGCATCATGTTTTCAAAGGTCGTTTTGCTTGCATTGTTGGGGTTTTAGGCCGTTTTCAACAGCATGTATGCCCAATCGCCATCACAGTGCACATACTCGTGTTTTTTGGGTGATTCTACACAGCTAGGCAATAGGACTGAAAACAGTGTGGTAAGAGGAGCCATTGTTTATCATGTTTTCAAAGGTCGTTTTGATTGCGTTGTTGGTTGTCTTAGGTCGTTTTCAACAGCATTTATGTTAAATACCCCTCACTGCTCACACACACATGCTTCCTGGGTGAATCAACCAATCTACGCGATAAGACTGAAAACAGTGTGGTATAAGAAGCCATTGCTCATCATGTGTTCAAAGGTCGTTTTGAGTGCACTGTACGGTGTTTTAGGCCGTTTTCAACCGCATTTATGTCCAATCACTCTCACAGTTCACAAACTCATGGGACCTGGGAGAATCAACCCAGCTATGCGTTAGGACTGAAAACAGTGTGGAAAGATGAGCCATTGCTGAGCATGATTTCAAAGGTCGTTTCGTTTGTATTGTTGGGTGTTTTACGCCGGTTTCAACATCAGATATGTCAAATCACCCGCACTGTTCACATACTCATGCGTCCTGGGTAATTCAATCCAGCTACTCAATAGTACTGAACACACTGTGACAAAGGGAGCAATTGCCCGCCCTGCCTTCAGAGGTCGTTTTGTTGGTATTGTTGGGTATTTTAGGCCGTTTTCCACATCATTCCAGTCATACCACCCCGTCAGTTCACACACCCGTGATCCCTCGGTGAATCAATCCAGCTATGCAATAGACCTGAACTCATTGTGGCAAGAGAAGCAATTGCCCGCCATGCTTTAAGATGTCGTTTTGTTTGCATTGTATGGGTTTTGATCTTGGAAGCGAGTTGTTCCATGACTAAATAAGTGTGGAAAGTGGCATAAAGTATATGCATGTGGGAAAGGGTTAGAATCTGTTCACGGGTCTTCGCACCTCTGCAGGCCAAATCCCTTTCGGCGGTACAGTGAACGATTTTCCCATAACCCCATTCCCACATGCATACACTCCCTACAAATGAACTATCGAAAACATTGTGATAAAAACAGCCATTGCGCATCATGTTTTCAAAGGTCGTTTTGCTTGCATTGTTGGGGTTTTAGGCCGTTTTCAACAGCATGTATGCCCAATCGCCATCACAGTGCACATACTCGTGTTTTTTGGGTGATTCTACACAGCTAGGCAATAGGACTGAAAACAGTGTGGTAAGAGGAGCCATTGTTTATCATGTTTTCAAAGGTCGTTTTGATTGCGTTGTTGGTTGTCTTAGGTCGTTTTCAACAGCATTTATGTTAAATACCCCTCACTGCTCACACACACATGCTTCCTGGGTGAATCAACCAATCTACGCGATAAGACTGAAAACAGTGTGGTATAAGAAGCCATTGCTCATCATGTGTTCAAAGGTCGTTTTGAGTGCACTGTACGGTGTTTTAGGCCGTTTTCAACCGCATTTATGTCCAATCACTCTCACAGTTCACAAACTCATGGGACCTGGGAGAATCAACCCAGCTATGCGTTAGGACTGAAAACAGTGTGGAAAGATGAGCCATTGCTGAGCATGATTTCAAAGGTCGTTTCGTTTGTATTGTTGGGTGTTTTACGCCGGTTTCAACATCAGATATGTCAAATCACCCGCACTGTTCACATACTCATGCGTCCTGGGTAATTCAATCCAGCTACTCAATAGTACTGAACACACTGTGACAAAGGGAGCAATTGCCCGCCCTGCCTTCAGAGGTCGTTTTGTTGGTATTGTTGGGTATTTTAGGCCGTTTTCCACATCATTCCAGTCATACCACCCCGTCAGTTCACACACCCGTGATCCCTCGGTGAATCAATCCAGCTATGCAATAGACCTGAACTCATTGTGGCAAGAGAAGCAATTGCCCGCCATGCTTTAAGATGTCGTTTTGTTTGCATTGTATGGGTTTTGATCTTGGAAGCGAGTTGTTCCATGACTAAATAAGTGTGGAAAGTGGCATAAAGTATATGCATGTGGGAAAGGGTTAGAATCTGTTCACGGGTCTTCGCACCTCTGCAGGCCAAATCCCTTTCGGCGGTACAGTGAACGATTTTCCCATAACCCCATTCCCACATGCATACACTCCCTACAAATGAACTATCGAAAACATTGTGATAAAAACAGCCATTGCGCATCATGTTTTCAAAGGTCGTTTTGCTTGCATTGTTGGGGTTTTAGGCCGTTTTCAACAGCATGTATGCCCAATCGCCATCACAGTGCACATACTCGTGTTTTTTGGGTGATTCTACACAGCTAGGCAATAGGACTGAAAACAGTGTGGTAAGAGGAGCCATTGTTTATCATGTTTTCAAAGGTCGTTTTGATTGCGTTGTTGGTTGTCTTAGGTCGTTTTCAACAGCATTTATGTTAAATACCCCTCACTGCTCACACACACATGCTTCCTGGGTGAATCAACCAATCTACGCGATAAGACTGAAAACAGTGTGGTATAAGAAGCCATTGCTCATCATGTGTTCAAAGGTCGTTTTGAGTGCACTGTACGGTGTTTTAGGCCGTTTTCAACCGCATTTATGTCCAATCACTCTCACAGTTCACAAACTCATGGGACCTGGGAGAATCAACCCAGCTATGCGTTAGGACTGAAAACAGTGTGGAAAGATGAGCCATTGCTGAGCATGATTTCAAAGGTCGTTTCGTTTGTATTGTTGGGTGTTTTACGCCGGTTTCAACATCAGATATGTCAAATCACCCGCACTGTTCACATACTCATGCGTCCTGGGTAATTCAATCCAGCTACTCAATAGTACTGAACACACTGTGACAAAGGGAGCAATTGCCCGCCCTGCCTTCAGAGGTCGTTTTGTTGGTATTGTTGGGTATTTTAGGCCGTTTTCCACATCATTCCAGTCATACCACCCCGTCAGTTCACACACCCGTGATCCCTCGGTGAATCAATCCAGCTATGCAATAGACCTGAACTCATTGTGGCAAGAGAAGCAATTGCCCGCCATGCTTTAAGATGTCGTTTTGTTTGCATTGTATGGGTTTTGATCTTGGAAGCGAGTTGTTCCATGACTAAATAAGTGTGGAAAGTGGCATAAAGTATATGCATGTGGGAAAGGGTTAGAATCTGTTCACGGGTCTTCGCACCTCTGCAGGCCAAATCCCTTTCGGCGGTACAGTGAACGATTTTCCCATAACCCCATTCCCACATGCATACACTCCCTACAAATGAACTATCGAAAACATTGTGATAAAAACAGCCATTGCGCATCATGTTTTCAAAGGTCGTTTTGCTTGCATTGTTGGGGTTTTAGGCCGTTTTCAACAGCATGTATGCCCAATCGCCATCACAGTGCACATACTCGTGTTTTTTGGGTGATTCTACACAGCTAGGCAATAGGACTGAAAACAGTGTGGTAAGAGGAGCCATTGTTTATCATGTTTTCAAAGGTCGTTTTGATTGCGTTGTTGGTTGTCTTAGGTCGTTTTCAACAGCATTTATGTTAAATACCCCTCACTGCTCACACACACATGCTTCCTGGGTGAATCAACCAATCTACGCGATAAGACTGAAAACAGTGTGGTATAAGAAGCCATTGCTCATCATGTGTTCAAAGGTCGTTTTGAGTGCACTGTACGGTGTTTTAGGCCGTTTTCAACCGCATTTATGTCCAATCACTCTCACAGTTCACAAACTCATGGGACCTGGGAGAATCAACCCAGCTATGCGTTAGGAATGAAAACAGTGTGGAAAGATGAGCCATTGCTGAGCATGATTTCAAAGGTCGTTTCGTTTGTATTGTTGGGTGTTTTACGCCGGTTTCAACATCAGATATGTCAAATCACCCGCACTGTTCACATACTCATGCGTCCTGGGTAATTCAATCCAGCTACTCAATAGTACTGAACACACTGTGACAAAGGGAGCAATTGCCCGCCCTGCCTTCAGAGGTCGTTTTGTTGGTATTGTTGGGTATTTTAGGCCGTTTTCCACATCATTCCAGTCATACCACCCCGTCAGTTCACACACCCGTGATCCCTCGGTGAATCAATCCAGCTATGCAATAGACCTGAACTCATTGTGGCAAGAGAAGCAATTGTCCGCCATGCTTTAAGATGTCGTTTTGTTTGCATTGTATGGGTTTTGATCTTGGAAGCGAGTTGTTCCATGACTAAATAAGTGTGGAAAGTGGCATAAAGTATATGCATGTGGGAAAGGGTTAGAATCTGTTCACGGGTCTTCGCACCTCTGCAGGCCAAATCCCTTTCGGCGGTACAGTGAACGATTTTCCCATAACCCCATTCCCACATGCATACACTCCCTACAAATGAACTATCGAAAACATTGTGATAAAAACAGCCATTGCGCATCATGTTTTCAAAGGTCGTTTTGCTTGCATTGTTGGGGTTTTAGGCCGTTTTCAACAGCATGTATGCCCAATCGCCATCACAGTGCACATACTCGTGTTTGTTGGGTGATTCTACACAGCTAGGCAATAGGACTGAAAACAGTGTGGTAAGAGGAGCCATTGTTTATCATGTTTTCAAAGGTCGTTTTGATTGCGTTGTTGGTTGTCTTAGGTCGTTTTCAACAGCATTTATGTTAAATACCCCTCAATGCTCACACACACATGCTTCCTGGGTGAATCAACCAATCTACGCGATAAGACTGAAAACAGTGTGGTATAAGAAGCCATTGCTCATCATGTGTTCAAAGGTCGTTTTGAGTGCACTGTACGGTGTTTTAGGCCGTTTTCAACCGCATTTATGTCCAATCAATCTCACAGTTCACAAACTCATGGGACCTGGGAGAATCAACCCAGCTATGCGTTAGGACTGAAAACAGTGTGGAAAGATGAGCCATTGCTGAGCATGATTTCAAAGGTCGTTTCGTTTGTATTGTTGGGTGTTTTACGCCGGTTTCAACATCAGATATGTCAAATCACCCGCACTGTTCACATACTCACGCGTCCTGGGTAATTCAATCCAGCTACTCAATAGTACTGAACACACTGTGACAAAGGGAGCAATTGCCCGCCCTGCCTTCAGAGGTCGTTTTGTTGGTATTGTTGGGTATTTTAGGCCGTTTTCCACATCATTCCAGTCATACCACCCCGTCAGTTCACACACCCGTGATCCCTCGGTGAATCAATCCAGCTATGCAATAGACCTGAACTCATTGTGGCAAGAGAAGCAATTGCCCGCCGTGCTTTAAGATGTCGTTTTGTTTGCATTGTATGGGTTTTGATCTTGGAAGCGAGTTGTTCCATGACTAAATAAGTGTGGAAAGTGGCATAAAGTATATGCATGTGGGACAGGGTTAGAATCTGTTCACGGGTCTTCGCACCTCTGCAGGCCAAATCCCTTTCGGCGGTACAGTGAACGATTTTCCCATAACCCCATTCCCACATGCATACACTCCCTACAAATGAACTATCGAAAACATTGTGATAAAAACAGCCATTGCGCATCATGTTTTCAAAGGTCGTTTTGCTTGCATTGTTGGGGTTTTAGGCCGTTTTCAACAGCATGTATGCCCAATCGCCATCACAGTGCACATACTCGTGTTTGTTGGGTGATTCTACACAGCTAGGCAATAGGACTGAAAACAGTGTGGTAAGAGGAGCCATTGTTTATCATGTTTTCAAAGGTCGTTTTGATTGCGTTGTTGGTTGTCTTAGGTCGTTTTCAACAGCATTTATGTTAAATACCCCTCAATGCTCACACACACATGCTTCCTGGGTGAATCAACCAATCTACGCGATAAGACTGAAAACAGTGTGGTATAAGAAGCCATTGCTCATCATGTGTTCAAAGGTCGTTTTGAGTGCACTGTACGGTGTTTTAGGCCGTTTTCAACCGCATTTATGTCCAATCACTCTCACAGTTCACAAACTCATGGGACCTGGGAGAATCAACCCAGCTATGCGTTAGGACTGAAAACAGTGTGGAAAGATGAGCCATTGCTGAGCATGATTTCAAAGGTCGTTTCGTTTGTATTGTTGGGTGTTTTACGCCGGTTTCAACATCAGATATGTCAAATCACCCGCACTGTTCACATACTCACGCGTCCCGGGTAATTCAATCCAGCTACTCAATAGTACTGAACACACTGTGACAAAGGGAGCAATTGCCCGCCCTGCCTTCAGAGGTCGTTTTGTTGGTATTGTTGGGTATTTTAGGCCGTTTTCCACATCATTCCAGTCATACCACCCCGTCAGTTCACACACCCGTGATCCCTCGGTGAATCAATCCAGCTATGCAATAGACCTGAACTCATTGTGGCAAGAGAAGCAATTGCCCGCCGTGCTTTAAGATGTCGTTTTGTTTGCATTGTATGGGTTTTGATCTTGGAAGCGAGTTGTTCCATGACTAAATAAGTGTGGAAAGTGGCATAAAGTATATGCATGTGGGACAGGGTTAGAATCTGTTCACGGGTCTTCGCACCTCTGCAGGCCAAATCCCTTTCGGCGGTACAGTGAACGATTTTCCCATAACCCCATTCCCACATGCATACACTCCCTACAAATGAACTATCGAAAACATTGTGATAAAAACAGCCATTGCGCATCATGTTTTCAAAGGTCGTTTTGCTTGCATTGTTGGGGTTTTAGGCCGTTTTCAACAGCATGTATGCCCAATCGCCATCACAGTGCACATACTCGTGTTTGTTGGGTGATTCTACACAGCTAGGCAATAGGACTGAAAACAGTGTGGTAAGAGGAGCCATTGTTTATCATGTTTTCAAAGGTCGTTTTGATTGCGTTGTTGGTTGTCTTAGGTCGTTTTCAACAGCATTTATGTTAAATACCCCTCAATGCTCACACACACATGCTTCCTGGGTGAATCAACCAATCTACGCGATAAGACTGAAAACAGTGTGGTATAAGAAGCCATTGCTCATCATGTGTTCAAAGGTCGTTTTGAGTGCACTGTACGGTGTTTTAGGCCGTTTTCAACCGCATTTATGTCCAATCACTCTCACAGTTCACAAACTCATGGGACCTGGGAGAATCAACCCAGCTATGCGTTAGGACTGAAAACAGTGTGGAAAGATGAGCCATTGCTGAGCATGATTTCAAAGGTCGTTTCGTTTGTATTGTTGGGTGTTTTACGCCGGTTTCAACATCAGATATGTCAAATCACCCGCACTGTTCACATACTCACGCGTCCCGGGTAATTCAATCCAGCTACTCAATAGTACTGAACACACTGTGACAAAGGGAGCAATTGCCCGCCCTGCCTTCAGAGGTCGTTTTGTTGGTATTGTTGGGTATTTTAGGCCGTTTTCCACATCATTCCAGTCATACCACCCCGTCAGTTCACACACCCGTGATCCCTCGGTGAATCAATCCAGCTATGCAATAGACCTGAACTCATTGTGGCAAGAGAAGCAATTGCCCGCCGTGCTTTAAGATGTCGTTTTGTTTGCATTGTATGGGTTTTGATCTTGGAAGCGAGTTGTTCCATGACTAAATAAGTGTGGAAAGTGGCATAAAGTATATGCATGTGGGACAGGGTTAGAATCTGTTCACGGGTCTTCGCACCTCTGCAGGCCAAATCCCTTTCGGCGGTACAGTGAACGATTTTCCCATAACCCCATTCCCACATGCATACACTCCCTACAAATGAACTATCGAAAACATTGTGATAAAAACAGCCATTGCGCATCATGTTTTCAAAGGTCGTTTTGCTTGCATTGTTGGGGTTTTAGGCCGTTTTCAACAGCATGTATGCCCAATCGCCATCACAGTGCACATACTCGTGTTTGTTGGGTGATTCTACACAGCTAGGCAATAGGACTGAAAACAGTGTGGTAAGAGGAGCCATTGTTTATCATGTTTTCAAAGGTCGTTTTGATTGCGTTGTTGGTTGTCTTAGGTCGTTTTCAACAGCATTTATGTTAAATACCCCTCAATGCTCACACACACATGCTTCCTGGGTGAATCAACCAATCTACGCGATAAGACTGAAAACAGTGTGGTATAAGAAGCCATTGCTCATCATGTGTTCAAAGGTCGTTTTGAGTGCACTGTACGGTGTTTTAGGCCGTTTTCAACCGCATTTATGTCCAATCACTCTCACAGTTCACAAACTCATGGGACCTGGGAGAATCAACCCAGCTATGCGTTAGGACTGAAAACAGTGTGGAAAGATGAGCCATTGCTGAGCATGATTTCAAAGGTCGTTTCGTTTGTATTGTTGGGTGTTTTACGCCGGTTTCAACATCAGATATGTCAAATCACCCGCACTGTTCACATACTCACGCGTCCCGGGTAATTCAATCCAGCTACTCAATAGTACTGAACACACTGTGACAAAGGGAGCAATTGCCCGCCCTGCCTTCAGAGGTCGTTTTGTTGGTATTGTTGGGTATTTTAGGCCGTTTTCCACATCATTCCAGTCATACCACCCCGTCAGTTCACACACCCGTGATCCCTCGGTGAATCAATCCAGCTATGCAATAGACCTGAACTCATTGTGGCAAGAGAAGCAATTGCCCGCCGTGCTTTAAGATGTCGTTTTGTTTGCATTGTATGGGTTTTGATCTTGGAAGCGAGTTGTTCCATGACTAAATAAGTGTGGAAAGTGGCATAAAGTATATGCATGTGGGACAGGGTTAGAATCTGTTCACGGGTCTTCGCACCTCTGCAGGCCAAATCCCTTTCGGCGGTACAGTGAACGATTTTCCCATAACCCCATTCCCACATGCATACACTCCCTACAAATGAACTATCGAAAACATTGTGATAAAAACAGCCATTGCGCATCATGTTTTCAAAGGTCGTTTTGCTTGCATTGTTGGGGTTTTAGGCCGTTTTCAACAGCATGTATGCCCAATCGCCATCACAGTGCACATACTCGTGTTTGTTGGGTGATTCTACACAGCTAGGCAATAGGACTGAAAACAGTGTGGTAAGAGGAGCCATTGTTTATCATGTTTTCAAAGGTCGTTTTGATTGCGTTGTTGGTTGTCTTAGGTCGTTTTCAACAGCATTTATGTTAAATACCCCTCAATGCTCACACACACATGCTTCCTGGGTGAATCAACCAATCTACGCGATAAGACTGAAAACAGTGTGGTATAAGAAGCCATTGCTCATCATGTGTTCAAAGGTCGTTTTGAGTGCACTGTACGGTGTTTTAGGCCGTTTTCAACCGCATTTATGTCCAATCACTCTCACAGTTCACAAACTCATGGGACCTGGGAGAATCAACCCAGCTATGCGTTAGGACTGAAAACAGTGTGGAAAGATGAGCCATTGCTGAGCATGATTTCAAAGGTCGTTTCGTTTGTATTGTTGGGTGTTTTACGCCGGTTTCAACATCAGATATGTCAAATCACCCGCACTGTTCACATACTCACGCGTCCCGGGTAATTCAATCCAGCTACTCAATAGTACTGAACACACTGTGACAAAGGGAGCAATTGCCCGCCCTGCCTTCAGAGGTCGTTTTGTTGGTATTGTTGGGTATTTTAGGCCGTTTTCCACATCATTCCAGTCATACCACCCCGTCAGTTCACACACCCGTGATCCCTCGGTGAATCAATCCAGCTATGCAATAGACCTGAACTCATTGTGGCAAGAGAAGCAATTGCCCGCCGTGCTTTAAGATGTCGTTTTGTTTGCATTGTATGGGTTTTGATCTTGGAAGCGAGTTGTTCCATGACTAAATAAGTGTGGAAAGTGGCATAAAGTATATGCATGTGGGACAGGGTTAGAATCTGTTCACGGGTCTTCGCACCTCTGCAGGCCAAATCCCTTTCGGCGGTACAGTGAACGATTTTCCCATAACCCCATTCCCACATGCATACACTCCCTACAAATGAACTATCGAAAACATTGTGATAAAAACAGCCATTGCGCATCATGTTTTCAAAGGTCGTTTTGCTTGCATTGTTGGGGTTTTAGGCCGTTTTCAACAGCATGTATGCCCAATCGCCATCACAGTGCACATACTCGTGTTTGTTGGGTGATTCTACACAGCTAGGCAATAGGACTGAAAACAGTGTGGTAAGAGGAGCCATTGTTTATCATGTTTTCAAAGGTCGTTTTGATTGCGTTGTTGGTTGTCTTAGGTCGTTTTCAACAGCATTTATGTTAAATACCCCTCAATGCTCACACACACATGCTTCCTGGGTGAATCAACCAATCTACGCGATAAGACTGAAAACAGTGTGGTATAAGAAGCCATTGCTCATCATGTGTTCAAAGGTCGTTTTGAGTGCACTGTACGGTGTTTTAGGCCGTTTTCAACCGCATTTATGTCCAATCACTCTCACAGTTCACAAACTCATGGGACCTGGGAGAATCAACCCAGCTATGCGTTAGGACTGAAAACAGTGTGGAAAGATGAGCCATTGCTGAGCATGATTTCAAAGGTCGTTTCGTTTGTATTGTTGGGTGTTTTACGCCGGTTTCAACATCAGATATGTCAAATCACCCGCACTGTTCACATACTCACGCGTCCCGGGTAATTCAATCCAGCTACTCAATAGTACTGAACACACTGTGACAAAGGGAGCAATTGCCCGCCCTGCCTTCAGAGGTCGTTTTGTTGGTATTGTTGGGTATTTTAGGCCGTTTTCCACATCATTCCAGTCATACCACCCCGTCAGTTCACACACCCGTGATCCCTCGGTGAATCAATCCAGCTATGCAATAGACCTGAACTCATTGTGGCAAGAGAAGCAATTGCCCGCCGTGCTTTAAGATGTCGTTTTGTTTGCATTGTATGGGTTTTGATCTTGGAAGCGAGTTGTTCCATGACTAAATAAGTGTGGAAAGTGGCATAAAGTATATGCATGTGGGACAGGGTTAGAATCTGTTCACGGGTCTTCGCACCTCTGCAGGCCAAATCCCTTTCGGCGGTACAGTGAACGATTTTCCCATAACCCCATTCCCACATGCATACACTCCCTACAAATGAACTATCGAAAACATTGTGATAAAAACAGCCATTGCGCATCATGTTTTCAAAGGTCGTTTTGCTTGCATTGTTGGGGTTTTAGGCCGTTTTCAACAGCATGTATGCCCAATCGCCATCACAGTGCACATACTCGTGTTTGTTGGGTGATTCTACACAGCTAGGCAATAGGACTGAAAACAGTGTGGTAAGAGGAGCCATTGTTTATCATGTTTTCAAAGGTCGTTTTGATTGCGTTGTTGGTTGTCTTAGGTCGTTTTCAACAGCATTTATGTTAAATACCCCTCAATGCTCACACACACATGCTTCCTGGGTGAATCAACCAATCTACGCGATAAGACTGAAAACAGTGTGGTATAAGAAGCCATTGCTCATCATGTGTTCAAAGGTCGTTTTGAGTGCACTGTACGGTGTTTTAGGCCGTTTTCAACCGCATTTATGTCCAATCACTCTCACAGTTCACAAACTCATGGGACCTGGGAGAATCAACCCAGCTATGCGTTAGGACTGAAAACAGTGTGGAAAGATGAGCCATTGCTGAGCATGATTTCAAAGGTCGTTTCGTTTGTATTGTTGGGTGTTTTACGCCGGTTTCAACATCAGATATGTCAAATCACCCGCACTGTTCACATACTCACGCGTCCCGGGTAATTCAATCCAGCTACTCAATAGTACTGAACACACTGTGACAAAGGGAGCAATTGCCCGCCCTGCCTTCAGAGGTCGTTTTGTTGGTATTGTTGGGTATTTTAGGCCGTTTTCCACATCATTCCAGTCATACCACCCCGTCAGTTCACACACCCGTGATCCCTCGGTGAATCAATCCAGCTATGCAATAGACCTGAACTCATTGTGGCAAGAGAAGCAATTGCCCGCCGTGCTTTAAGATGTCGTTTTGTTTGCATTGTATGGGTTTTGATCTTGGAAGCGAGTTGTTCCATGACTAAATAAGTGTGGAAAGTGGCATAAAGTATATGCATGTGGGACAGGGTTAGAATCTGTTCACGGGTCTTCGCACCTCTGCAGGCCAAATCCCTTTCGGCGGTACAGTGAACGATTTTCCCATAACCCCATTCCCACATGCATACACTCCCTACAAATGAACTATCGAAAACATTGTGATAAAAACAGCCATTGCGCATCATGTTTTCAAAGGTCGTTTTGCTTGCATTGTTGGGGTTTTAGGCCGTTTTCAACAGCATGTATGCCCAATCGCCATCACAGTGCACATACTCGTGTTTGTTGGGTGATTCTACACAGCTAGGCAATAGGACTGAAAACAGTGTGGTAAGAGGAGCCATTGTTTATCATGTTTTCAAAGGTCGTTTTGATTGCGTTGTTGGTTGTCTTAGGTCGTTTTCAACAGCATTTATGTTAAATACCCCTCAATGCTCACACACACATGCTTCCTGGGTGAATCAACCAATCTACGCGATAAGACTGAAAACAGTGTGGTATAAGAAGCCATTGCTCATCATGTGTTCAAAGGTCGTTTTGAGTGCACTGTACGGTGTTTTAGGCCGTTTTCAACCGCATTTATGTCCAATCACTCTCACAGTTCACAAACTCATGGGACCTGGGAGAATCAACCCAGCTATGCGTTAGGACTGAAAACAGTGTGGAAAGATGAGCCATTGCTGAGCATGATTTCAAAGGTCGTTTCGTTTGTATTGTTGGGTGTTTTACGCCGGTTTCAACATCAGATATGTCAAATCACCCGCACTGTTCACATACTCACGCGTCCCGGGTAATTCAATCCAGCTACTCAATAGTACTGAACACACTGTGACAAAGGGAGCAATTGCCCGCCCTGCCTTCAGAGGTCGTTTTGTTGGTATTGTTGGGTATTTTAGGCCGTTTTCCACATCATTCCAGTCATACCACCCCGTCAGTTCACACACCCGTGATCCCTCGGTGAATCAATCCAGCTATGCAATAGACCTGAACTCATTGTGGCAAGAGAAGCAATTGCCCGCCGTGCTTTAAGATGTCGTTTTGTTTGCATTGTATGGGTTTTGATCTTGGAAGCGAGTTGTTCCATGACTAAATAAGTGTGGAAAGTGGCATAAAGTATATGCATGTGGGACAGGGTTAGAATCTGTTCACGGGTCTTCGCACCTCTGCAGGCCAAATCCCTTTCGGCGGTACAGTGAACGATTTTCCCATAACCCCATTCCCACATGCATACACTCCCTACAAATGAACTATCGAAAACATTGTGATAAAGACAGCCATTGCGCATCATGTTTTCAAAGGTCGTTTTGCTTGCATTGTTGGGGTTTTAGGCCGTTTTCAACAGCATGTATGCCCAATCGCCATCACAGTGCACATACTCGTGTTTGTTGGGTGATTCTACACAGCTAGGCAATAGGACTGAAAACAGTGTGGTAAGAGGAGCCATTGTTTATCATGTTTTCAAAGGTCGTTTTGATTTGCGTTGTTGGTTGTCTTAGGTCGTTTTCAACAGCATTTATGTTAAATACCCCTCACTGCTCACACACACATGCTTCCTGGGTGAATCAACCAATCTACGCGATAAGACTGAAAACAGTGTGGTATAAGAAGCCATTGCTCATCATGTGTTCAAAGGTCGTTTTGAGTGCACTGTACGGTGTTTTAGGCCGTTTTTCAACCGCATTTATGTCCAATCTCTCACAGTTCACAAACTCATGGGACCTGGGAGAATCAACCCAGCTATGCGTTAGGACTGAAAACAGTGTGGAAAGATGAGCCATTGCTGAGCATGATTTCAAAGGTCGTTTCGTTTGTATTGTTGGGTGTTTTACGCCGGTTTCAACATCAGATATGTCAAATCACCCGCACTGTTCACATACTCACGCGTCCCGGGTAATTCAATCCAGCTACTCAATAGTACTGAACACACTGTGACAAAGGGAGCAATTGCCCGCCCTGCCTTCAGAGGTCGTTTTGTTGGTATTGTTGGGTATTTTAGGCCGTTTTCCACATCATTCCAGTCATACCACCCCGTCAGTTCACACACCCGTGATCCCTCGGTGAATCAATCCAGCTATGCAATAGACCTGAACTCATTGTGGCAAGAGAAGCAATTGCCCGCCGTGCTTTAAGATGTCGTTTTGTTTGCATTGTATGGGTTTTGATCTTGGAAGCGAGTTGTTCCATGACTAAATAAGTGTGGAAAGTGGCATAAAGTATATGCATGTGGGACAGGGTTAGAATCTGTTCACGGGTCTTCGCACCTCTGCAGGCCAAATCCCTTTCGGCGGTACAGTGAACGATTTTCCCATAACCCCATTCCCACATGCATACACTCCCTACAAATGAACTATCGAAAACATTGTGATAAAAACAGCCATTGCGCATCATGTTTTCAAAGGTCGTTTTGCTTGCATTGTTGGGGTTTTAGGCCGTTTTCAACAGCATGTATGCCCAATCGCCATCACAGTGCACATACTCGTGTTTGTTGGGTGATTCTACACAGCTAGGCAATAGGACTGAAAACAGTGTGGTAAGAGGAGCCATTGTTTATCATGTTTTCAAAGGTCGTTTTGATTGCGTTGTTGGTTGTCTTAGGTCGTTTTCAACAGCATTTATGTTAAATACCCCTCAATGCTCACACACACATGCTTCCTGGGTGAATCAACCAATCTACGCGATAAGACTGAAAACAGTGTGGTATAAGAAGCCATTGCTCATCATGTGTTCAAAGGTCGTTTTGAGTGCACTGTACGGTGTTTTAGGCCGTTTTCAACCGCATTTATGTCCAATCACTCTCACAGTTCACAAACTCATGGGACCTGGGAGAATCAACCCAGCTATGCGTTAGGACTGAAAACAGTGTGGAAAGATGAGCCATTGCTGAGCATGATTTCAAAGGTCGTTTCGTTTGTATTGTTGGGTGTTTTACGCCGGTTTCAACATCAGATATGTCAAATCACCCGCACTGTTCACATACTCATGCGTCCTGGGTAATTCAATCCAGCTACTCAATAGTACTGAACACACTGTGACAAAGGGAGCAATTGCCCGCCCTGCCTTCAGAGGTCGTTTTGTTGGTATTGTTGGGTATTTTAGGCCGTTTTCCACATCATTCCAGTCATACCACCCCGTCAGTTCACACACCCGTGATCCCTCGGTGAATCAATCCAGCTATGCAATAGACCTGAACTCATTGTGGCAAGAGAAGCAATTGCCCGCCATGCTTTAAGATGTCGTTTTGTTTGCATTGTATGGGTTTTGATCTTGGAAGCGAGTTGTTCCATGACTAAATAAGTGTGGAAAGTGGCATAAAGTATATGCATGTGGGAAAGGGTTAGAATCTGTTCACGGGTCTTCGCACCTCTGCAGGCCAAATCCCTTTCGGCGGTACAGTGAACGATTTTCCCATAACCCCATTCCCACATGCATACACTCCCTACAAATGAACTATCGAAAACATTGTGATAAAAACAGCCATTGCGCATCATGTTTTCAAAGGTCGTTTTGCTTGCATTGTTGGGGTTTTAGGCCGTTTTCAACAGCATGTATGCCCAATCGCCATCACAGTGCACATACTCGTGTTTTTTGGGTGATTCTACACAGCTAGGCAATAGGACTGAAAACAGTGTGGTAAGAGGAGCCATTGTTTATCATGTTTTCAAAGGTCGTTTTGATTGCGTTGTTGGTTGTCTTAGGTCGTTTTCAACAGCATTTATGTTAAATACCCCTCACTGCTCACACACACATGCTTCCTGGGTGAATCAACCAATCTACGCGATAAGACTGAAAACAGTGTGGTATAAGAAGCCATTGCTCATCATGTGTTCAAAGGTCGTTTTGAGTGCACTGTACGGTGTTTTAGGCCGTTTTCAACCGCATTTATGTCCAATCACTCTCACAGTTCACAAACTCATGGGACCTGGGAGAATCAACCCAGCTATGCGTTAGGACTGAAAACAGTGTGGAAAGATGAGCCATTGCTGAGCATGATTTCAAAGGTCGTTTCGTTTGTATTGTTGGGTGTTTTACGCCGGTTTCAACATCAGATATGTCAAATCACCCGCACTGTTCACATACTCATGCGTCCTGGGTAATTCAATCCAGCTACTCAATAGTACTGAACACACTGTGACAAAGGGAGCAATTGCCCGCCCTGCCTTCAGAGGTCGTTTTGTTGGTATTGTTGGGTATTTTAGGCCGTTTTCCACATCATTCCAGTCATACCACCCCGTCAGTTCACACACCCGTGATCCCTCGGTGAATCAATCCAGCTATGCAATAGACCTGAACTCATTGTGGCAAGAGAAGCAATTGCCCGCCATGCTTTAAGATGTCGTTTTGTTTGCATTGTATGGGTTTTGATCTTGGAAGCGAGTTGTTCCATGACTAAATAAGTGTGGAAAGTGGCATAAAGTATATGCATGTGGGAAAGGGTTAGAATCTGTTCACGGGTCTTCGCACCTCTGCAGGCCAAATCCCTTTCGGCGGTACAGTGAACGATTTTCCCATAACCCCATTCCCACATGCATACACTCCCTACAAATGAACTATCGAAAACATTGTGATAAAAACAGCCATTGCGCATCATGTTTTCAAAGGTCGTTTTGCTTGCATTGTTGGGGTTTTAGGCCGTTTTCAACAGCATGTATGCCCAATCGCCATCACAGTGCACATACTCGTGTTTTTTGGGTGATTCTACACAGCTAGGCAATAGGACTGAAAACAGTGTGGTAAGAGGAGCCATTGTTTATCATGTTTTCAAAGGTCGTTTTGATTGCGTTGTTGGTTGTCTTAGGTCGTTTTCAACAGCATTTATGTTAAATACCCCTCACTGCTCACACACACATGCTTCCTGGGTGAATCAACCAATCTACGCGATAAGACTGAAAACAGTGTGGTATAAGAAGCCATTGCTCATCATGTGTTCAAAGGTCGTTTTGAGTGCACTGTACGGTGTTTTAGGCCGTTTTCAACCGCATTTATGTCCAATCACTCTCACAGTTCACAAACTCATGGGACCTGGGAGAATCAACCCAGCTATGCGTTAGGACTGAAAACAGTGTGGAAAGATGAGCCATTGCTGAGCATGATTTCAAAGGTCGTTTCGTTTGTATTGTTGGGTGTTTTACGCCGGTTTCAACATCAGATATGTCAAATCACCCGCACTGTTCACATACTCATGCGTCCTGGGTAATTCAATCCAGCTACTCAATAGTACTGAACACACTGTGACAAAGGGAGCAATTGCCCGCCCTGCCTTCAGAGGTCGTTTTGTTGGTATTGTTGGGTATTTTAGGCCGTTTTCCACATCATTCCAGTCATACCACCCCGTCAGTTCACACACCCGTGATCCCTCGGTGAATCAATCCAGCTATGCAATAGACCTGAACTCATTGTGGCAAGAGAAGCAATTGCCCGCCATGCTTTAAGATGTCGTTTTGTTTGCATTGTATGGGTTTTGATCTTGGAAGCGAGTTGTTCCATGACTAAATAAGTGTGGAAAGTGGCATAAAGTATATGCATGTGGGAAAGGGTTAGAATCTGTTCACGGGTCTTCGCACCTCTGCAGGCCAAATCCCTTTCGGCGGTACAGTGAACGATTTTCCCATAACCCCATTCCCACATGCATACACTCCCTACAAATGAACTATCGAAAACATTGTGATAAAAACAGCCATTGCGCATCATGTTTTCAAAGGTCGTTTTGCTTGCATTGTTGGGGTTTTAGGCCGTTTTCAACAGCATGTATGCCCAATCGCCATCACAGTGCACATACTCGTGTTTTTTGGGTGATTCTACACAGCTAGGCAATAGGACTGAAAACAGTGTGGTAAGAGGAGCCATTGTTTATCATGTTTTCAAAGGTCGTTTTGATTGCGTTGTTGGTTGTCTTAGGTCGTTTTCAACAGCATTTATGTTAAATACCCCTCACTGCTCACACACACATGCTTCCTGGGTGAATCAACCAATCTACGCGATAAGACTGAAAACAGTGTGGTATAAGAAGCCATTGCTCATCATGTGTTCAAAGGTCGTTTTGAGTGCACTGTACGGTGTTTTAGGCCGTTTTCAACCGCATTTATGTCCAATCACTCTCACAGTTCACAAACTCATGGGACCTGGGAGAATCAACCCAGCTATGCGTTAGGACTGAAAACAGTGTGGAAAGATGAGCCATTGCTGAGCATGATTTCAAAGGTCGTTTCGTTTGTATTGTTGGGTGTTTTACGCCGGTTTCAACATCAGATATGTCAAATCACCCGCACTGTTCACATACTCATGCGTCCTGGGTAATTCAATCCAGCTACTCAATAGTACTGAACACACTGTGACAAAGGGAGCAATTGCCCGCCCTGCCTTCAGAGGTCGTTTTGTTGGTATTGTTGGGTATTTTAGGCCGTTTTCCACATCATTCCAGTCATACCACCCCGTCAGTTCACACACCCGTGATCCCTCGGTGAATCAATCCAGCTATGCAATAGACCTGAACTCATTGTGGCAAGAGAAGCAATTGCCCGCCATGCTTTAAGATGTCGTTTTGTTTGCATTGTATGGGTTTTGATCTTGGAAGCGAGTTGTTCCATGACTAAATAAGTGTGGAAAGTGGCATAAAGTATATGCATGTGGGAAAGGGTTAGAATCTGTTCACGGGTCTTCGCACCTCTGCAGGCCAAATCCCTTTCGGCGGTACAGTGAACGATTTTCCCATAACCCCATTCCCACATGCATACACTCCCTACAAATGAACTATCGAAAACATTGTGATAAAAACAGCCATTGCGCATCATGTTTTCAAAGGTCGTTTTGCTTGCATTGTTGGGGTTTTAGGCCGTTTTCAACAGCATGTATGCCCAATCGCCATCACAGTGCACATACTCGTGTTTTTTGGGTGATTCTACACAGCTAGGCAATAGGACTGAAAACAGTGTGGTAAGAGGAGCCATTGTTTATCATGTTTTCAAAGGTCGTTTTGATTGCGTTGTTGGTTGTCTTAGGTCGTTTTCAACAGCATTTATGTTAAATACCCCTCACTGCTCACACACACATGCTTCCTGGGTGAATCAACCAATCTACGCGATAAGACTGAAAACAGTGTGGTATAAGAAGCCATTGCTCATCATGTGTTCAAAGGTCGTTTTGAGTGCACTGTACGGTGTTTTAGGCCGTTTTCAACCGCATTTATGTCCAATCACTCTCACAGTTCACAAACTCATGGGACCTGGGAGAATCAACCCAGCTATGCGTTAGGACTGAAAACAGTGTGGAAAGATGAGCCATTGCTGAGCATGATTTCAAAGGTCGTTTCGTTTGTATTGTTGGGTGTTTTACGCCGGTTTCAACATCAGATATGTCAAATCACCCGCACTGTTCACATACTCATGCGTCCTGGGTAATTCAATCCAGCTACTCAATAGTACTGAACACACTGTGACAAAGGGAGCAATTGCCCGCCCTGCCTTCAGAGGTCGTTTTGTTGGTATTGTTGGGTATTTTAGGCCGTTTTCCACATCATTCCAGTCATACCACCCCGTCAGTTCACACACCCGTGATCCCTCGGTGAATCAATCCAGCTATGCAATAGACCTGAACTCATTGTGGCAAGAGAAGCAATTGCCCGCCATGCTTTAAGATGTCGTTTTGTTTGCATTGTATGGGTTTTGATCTTGGAAGCGAGTTGTTCCATGACTAAATAAGTGTGGAAAGTGGCATAAAGTATATGCATGTGGGAAAGGGTTAGAATCTGTTCACGGGTCTTCGCACCTCTGCAGGCCAAATCCCTTTCGGCGGTACAGTGAACGATTTTCCCATAACCCCATTCCCACATGCATACACTCCCTACAAATGAACTATCGAAAACATTGTGATAAAAACAGCCATTGCGCATCATGTTTTCAAAGGTCGTTTTGCTTGCATTGTTGGGGTTTTAGGCCGTTTTCAACAGCATGTATGCCCAATCGCCATCACAGTGCACATACTCGTGTTTTTTGGGTGATTCTACACAGCTAGGCAATAGGACTGAAAACAGTGTGGTAAGAGGAGCCATTGTTTATCATGTTTTCAAAGGTCGTTTTGATTGCGTTGTTGGTTGTCTTAGGTCGTTTTCAACAGCATTTATGTTAAATACCCCTCACTGCTCACACACACATGCTTCCTGGGTGAATCAACCAATCTACGCGATAAGACTGAAAACAGTGTGGTATAAGAAGCCATTGCTCATCATGTGTTCAAAGGTCGTTTTGAGTGCACTGTACGGTGTTTTAGGCCGTTTTCAACCGCATTTATGTCCAATCACTCTCACAGTTCACAAACTCATGGGACCTGGGAGAATCAACCCAGCTATGCGTTAGGACTGAAAACAGTGTGGAAAGATGAGCCATTGCTGAGCATGATTTCAAAGGTCGTTTCGTTTGTATTGTTGGGTGTTTTACGCCGGTTTCAACATCAGATATGTCAAATCACCCGCACTGTTCACATACTCATGCGTCCTGGGTAATTCAATCCAGCTACTCAATAGTACTGAACACACTGTGACAAAGGGAGCAATTGCCCGCCCTGCCTTCAGAGGTCGTTTTGTTGGTATTGTTGGGTATTTTAGGCCGTTTTCCACATCATTCCAGTCATACCACCCCGTCAGTTCACACACCCGTGATCCCTCGGTGAATCAATCCAGCTATGCAATAGACCTGAACTCATTGTGGCAAGAGAAGCAATTGCCCGCCATGCTTTAAGATGTCGTTTTGTTTGCATTGTATGGGTTTTGATCTTGGAAGCGAGTTGTTCCATGACTAAATAAGTGTGGAAAGTGGCATAAAGTATATGCATGTGGGAAAGGGTTAGAATCTGTTCACGGGTCTTCGCACCTCTGCAGGCCAAATCCCTTTCGGCGGTACAGTGAACGATTTTCCCATAACCCCATTCCCACATGCATACACTCCCTACAAATGAACTATCGAAAACATTGTGATAAAAACAGCCATTGCGCATCATGTTTTCAAAGGTCGTTTTGCTTGCATTGTTGGGGTTTTAGGCCGTTTTCAACAGCATGTATGCCCAATCGCCATCACAGTGCACATACTCGTGTTTTTTGGGTGATTCTACACAGCTAGGCAATAGGACTGAAAACAGTGTGGTAAGAGGAGCCATTGTTTATCATGTTTTCAAAGGTCGTTTTGATTGCGTTGTTGGTTGTCTTAGGTCGTTTTCAACAGCATTTATGTTAAATACCCCTCACTGCTCACACACACATGCTTCCTGGGTGAATCAACCAATCTACGCGATAAGACTGAAAACAGTGTGGTATAAGAAGCCATTGCTCATCATGTGTTCAAAGGTCGTTTTGAGTGCACTGTACGGTGTTTTAGGCCGTTTTCAACCGCATTTATGTCCAATCACTCTCACAGTTCACAAACTCATGGGACCTGGGAGAATCAACCCAGCTATGCGTTAGGACTGAAAACAGTGTGGAAAGATGAGCCATTGCTGAGCATGATTTCAAAGGTCGTTTCGTTTGTATTGTTGGGTGTTTTACGCCGGTTTCAACATCAGATATGTCAAATCACCCGCACTGTTCACATACTCATGCGTCCTGGGTAATTCAATCCAGCTACTCAATAGTACTGAACACACTGTGACAAAGGGAGCAATTGCCCGCCCTGCCTTCAGAGGTCGTTTTGTTGGTATTGTTGGGTATTTTAGGCCGTTTTCCACATCATTCCAGTCATACCACCCCGTCAGTTCACACACCCGTGATCCCTCGGTGAATCAATCCAGCTATGCAATAGACCTGAACTCATTGTGGCAAGAGAAGCAATTGCCCGCCATGCTTTAAGATGTCGTTTTGTTTGCATTGTATGGGTTTTGATCTTGGAAGCGAGTTGTTCCATGACTAAATAAGTGTGGAAAGTGGCATAAAGTATATGCATGTGGGAAAGGGTTAGAATCTGTTCACGGGTCTTCGCACCTCTGCAGGCCAAATCCCTTTCGGCGGTACAGTGAACGATTTTCCCATAACCCCATTCCCACATGCATACACTCCCTACAAATGAACTATCGAAAACATTGTGATAAAAACAGCCATTGCGCATCATGTTTTCAAAGGTCGTTTTGCTTGCATTGTTGGGGTTTTAGGCCGTTTTCAACAGCATGTATGCCCAATCGCCATCACAGTGCACATACTCGTGTTTTTTGGGTGATTCTACACAGCTAGGCAATAGGACTGAAAACAGTGTGGTAAGAGGAGCCATTGTTTATCATGTTTTCAAAGGTCGTTTTGATTGCGTTGTTGGTTGTCTTAGGTCGTTTTCAACAGCATTTATGTTAAATACCCCTCACTGCTCACACACACATGCTTCCTGGGTGAATCAACCAATCTACGCGATAAGACTGAAAACAGTGTGGTATAAGAAGCCATTGCTCATCATGTGTTCAAAGGTCGTTTTGAGTGCACTGTACGGTGTTTTAGGCCGTTTTCAACCGCATTTATGTCCAATCACTCTCACAGTTCACAAACTCATGGGACCTGGGAGAATCAACCCAGCTATGCGTTAGGACTGAAAACAGTGTGGAAAGATGAGCCATTGCTGAGCATGATTTCAAAGGTCGTTTCGTTTGTATTGTTGGGTGTTTTACGCCGGTTTCAACATCAGATATGTCAAATCACCCGCACTGTTCACATACTCATGCGTCCTGGGTAATTCAATCCAGCTACTCAATAGTACTGAACACACTGTGACAAAGGGAGCAATTGCCCGCCCTGCCTTCAGAGGTCGTTTTGTTGGTATTGTTGGGTATTTTAGGCCGTTTTCCACATCATTCCAGTCATACCACCCCGTCAGTTCACACACCCGTGATCCCTCGGTGAATCAATCCAGCTATGCAATAGACCTGAACTCATTGTGGCAAGAGAAGCAATTGCCCGCCATGCTTTAAGATGTCGTTTTGTTTGCATTGTATGGGTTTTGATCTTGGAAGCGAGTTGTTCCATGACTAAATAAGTGTGGAAAGTGGCATAAAGTATATGCATGTGGGAAAGGGTTAGAATCTGTTCACGGGTCTTCGCACCTCTGCAGGCCAAATCCCTTTCGGCGGTACAGTGAACGATTTTCCCATAACCCCATTCCCACATGCATACACTCCCTACAAATGAACTATCGAAAACATTGTGATAAAAACAGCCATTGCGCATCATGTTTTCAAAGGTCGTTTTGCTTGCATTGTTGGGGTTTTAGGCCGTTTTCAACAGCATGTATGCCCAATCGCCATCACAGTGCACATACTCGTGTTTTTTGGGTGATTCTACACAGCTAGGCAATAGGACTGAAAACAGTGTGGTAAGAGGAGCCATTGTTTATCATGTTTTCAAAGGTCGTTTTGATTGCGTTGTTGGTTGTCTTAGGTCGTTTTCAACAGCATTTATGTTAAATACCCCTCACTGCTCACACACACATGCTTCCTGGGTGAATCAACCAATCTACGCGATAAGACTGAAAACAGTGTGGTATAAGAAGCCATTGCTCATCATGTGTTCAAAGGTCGTTTTGAGTGCACTGTACGGTGTTTTAGGCCGTTTTCAACCGCATTTATGTCCAATCACTCTCACAGTTCACAAACTCATGGGACCTGGGAGAATCAACCCAGCTATGCGTTAGGACTGAAAACAGTGTGGAAAGATGAGCCATTGCTGAGCATGATTTCAAAGGTCGTTTCGTTTGTATTGTTGGGTGTTTTACGCCGGTTTCAACATCAGATATGTCAAATCACCCGCACTGTTCACATACTCATGCGTCCTGGGTAATTCAATCCAGCTACTCAATAGTACTGAACACACTGTGACAAAGGGAGCAATTGCCCGCCCTGCCTTCAGAGGTCGTTTTGTTGGTATTGTTGGGTATTTTAGGCCGTTTTCCACATCATTCCAGTCATACCACCCCGTCAGTTCACACACCCGTGATCCCTCGGTGAATCAATCCAGCTATGCAATAGACCTGAACTCATTGTGGCAAGAGAAGCAATTGCCCGCCATGCTTTAAGATGTCGTTTTGTTTGCATTGTATGGGTTTTGATCTTGGAAGCGAGTTGTTCCATGACTAAATAAGTGTGGAAAGTGGCATAAAGTATATGCATGTGGGAAAGGGTTAGAATCTGTTCACGGGTCTTCGCACCTCTGCAGGCCAAATCCCTTTCGGCGGTACAGTGAACGATTTTCCCATAACCCCATTCCCACATGCATACACTCCCTACAAATGAACTATCGAAAACATTGTGATAAAAACAGCCATTGCGCATCATGTTTTCAAAGGTCGTTTTGCTTGCATTGTTGGGGTTTTAGGCCGTTTTCAACAGCATGTATGCCCAATCGCCATCACAGTGCACATACTCGTGTTTTTTGGGTGATTCTACACAGCTAGGCAATAGGACTGAAAACAGTGTGGTAAGAGGAGCCATTGTTTATCATGTTTTCAAAGGTCGTTTTGATTGCGTTGTTGGTTGTCTTAGGTCGTTTTCAACAGCATTTATGTTAAATACCCCTCACTGCTCACACACACATGCTTCCTGGGTGAATCAACCAATCTACGCGATAAGACTGAAAACAGTGTGGTATAAGAAGCCATTGCTCATCATGTGTTCAAAGGTCGTTTTGAGTGCACTGTACGGTGTTTTAGGCCGTTTTCAACCGCATTTATGTCCAATCACTCTCACAGTTCACAAACTCATGGGACCTGGGAGAATCAACCCAGCTATGCGTTAGGACTGAAAACAGTGTGGAAAGATGAGCCATTGCTGAGCATGATTTCAAAGGTCGTTTCGTTTGTATTGTTGGGTGTTTTACGCCGGTTTCAACATCAGATATGTCAAATCACCCGCACTGTTCACATACTCATGCGTCCTGGGTAATTCAATCCAGCTACTCAATAGTACTGAACACACTGTGACAAAGGGAGCAATTGCCCGCCCTGCCTTCAGAGGTCGTTTTGTTGGTATTGTTGGGTATTTTAGGCCGTTTTCCACATCATTCCAGTCATACCACCCCGTCAGTTCACACACCCGTGATCCCTCGGTGAATCAATCCAGCTATGCAATAGACCTGAACTCATTGTGGCAAGAGAAGCAATTGCCCGCCATGCTTTAAGATGTCGTTTTGTTTGCATTGTATGGGTTTTGATCTTGGAAGCGAGTTGTTCCATGACTAAATAAGTGTGGAAAGTGGCATAAAGTATATGCATGTGGGAAAGGGTTAGAATCTGTTCACGGGTCTTCGCACCTCTGCAGGCCAAATCCCTTTCGGCGGTACAGTGAACGATTTTCCCATAACCCCATTCCCACATGCATACACTCCCTACAAATGAACTATCGAAAACATTGTGATAAAAACAGCCATTGCGCATCATGTTTTCAAAGGTCGTTTTGCTTGCATTGTTGGGGTTTTAGGCCGTTTTCAACAGCATGTATGCCCAATCGCCATCACAGTGCACATACTCGTGTTTTTTGGGTGATTCTACACAGCTAGGCAATAGGACTGAAAACAGTGTGGTAAGAGGAGCCATTGTTTATCATGTTTTCAAAGGTCGTTTTGATTGCGTTGTTGGTTGTCTTAGGTCGTTTTCAACAGCATCTATGTTAAATACCCCTCACTGCTCACACACACATGCTTCCTGGGTGAATCAACCAATCTACGCGATAAGACTGAAAACAGTGTGGTATAAGAAGCCATTGCTCATCATGTGTTCAAAGGTCGTTTTGAGTGCACTGTACGGTGTTTTAGGCCGTTTTCAACCGCATTTATGTCCAATCACTCTCACAGTTCACAAACTCATGGGACCTGGGAGAATCAACCCAGCTATGCGTTAGGACTGAAAACAGTGTGGAAAGATGAGCCATTGCTGAGCATGATTTCAAAGGTCGTTTCGTTTGTATTGTTGGGTGTTTTACGCCGGTTTCAACATCAGATATGTCAAATCACCCGCACTGTTCACATACTCATGCGTCCTGGGTAATTCAATCCAGCTACTCAATAGTACTGAACACACTGTGACAAAGGGAGCAATTGCCCGCCCTGCCTTCAGAGGTCGTTTTGTTGGTATTGTTGGGTATTTTAGGCCGTTTTCCACATCATTCCAGTCATACCACCCCGTCAGTTCACACACCCGTGATCCCTCGGTGAATCAATCCAGCTATGCAATAGACCTGAACTCATTATGGCAAGAGAAGCAATTGCCCGCCATGCTTTAAGATGTCGTTTTGTTTGCATTGTATGGGTTTTGATCTTGGAAGCGAGTTGTTCCATGACTAAATAAGTGTGGAAAGTGGCATAAAGTATATGCATGTGGGAAAGGGTTAGAATCTGTTCACGGGTCTTCGCACCTCTGCAGGCCAAATCCCTTTCGGCGGTACAGTGAACGATTTTCCCATAACCCCATTCCCACATGCATACACTCCCTACAAATGAACTATCGAAAACATTGTGATAAAAACAGCCATTGCGCATCATGTTTTCAAAGGTCGTTTTGCTTGCATTGTTGGGGTTTTAGGCCGTTTTCAACAGCATGTATGCCCAATCGCCATCACAGTGCACATACTCGTGTTTTTTGGGTGATTCTACACAGCTAGGCAATAGGACTGAAAACAGTGTGGTAAGAGGAGCCATTGTTTATCATGTTTTCAAAGGTCGTTTTGATTGCATTGTTAGTTGTCTTAGGTCGTTTTCAACAGCATTTATGTTAAATACCCCTCACTGCTCACACACACATGCTTCCTGGGTGAATCAACCAATCTACGCGATAAGACTGAAAACAGTGTGGTATAAGAAGCCATTGCTCATCATGTGTTCAAAGGTCGTTTTGAGTGCACTGTACGGAGTTTTAGGCCGTTTTCAACCGCATTTATGTCCAATCACTCTCACAGTTCACAAACTCATGGGACCTGGGACAATCAACCCAGCTATGCGTTAGGACTGAAAACAGTGTGGAAAGATGAGCCATTGCTGAGCATGATTTCAAAGGTCGTTTCGTTTGTATTGTTGGGTGTTTTACGCCGGTTTCAACATCATATATGTCAAATCACCCGCACTGTTCACATACTCATGCGTCCTGGGTAATTCAATCCAGCTACTCAATAGTACTGAACACACTGTGACAAAGGGAGCAATTGCCCGCCCTGCCTTCAGAGGTCGTTTTGTTGGTATTGTTGGGTATTTTAGGCCGTTTTCCACATCATTCCAGTCATACCACCCCGTCAGTTCACACACTCGTGATCCCTCGGTGAATCAATCCAGCTATGCAATAGACCTGAACTCATTGTGGCAAGAGAAGCAATTGCCCGCCATGCTTTAAAATGTCGTTTTGTTTGCATTGTATGGGTTTTGATCTTGGAAGCGAGTTGTTCCATGACTAAATAAGTGTGGAAAGTGGCATAAAGTATATGCATGTGGGAAAGGGTTAGAATCTGTTCACGGGTCTTCGCACCTCTGCAGGCCAAATCCCTTTCGGCGGTACAGTGAACGATTTTCCCATAACCCCATTCCCACATGCATACACTCCCTACAAATGAACTATCGAAAACATTGTGATAAAAACAGCCATTGCGCATCATGTTTTCAAAGGTCGTTTTGCTTGCATTGTTGGGGTTTTAGGCCGTTTTCAACAGCATGTATGCCCAATCGCCATCACAGTGCACGTACTCGTGTTTTTGTGGGTGATTCTACACAGCTAGGCAATAGGACTGAAAACAGTGTGGTAAGAGGAGCCATTGTTTATCATGTTTTCAAAGGTCGTTTTGATTGCGTTGTTGGTTGTCTTAGGTCGTTTTCAACAGCATTTATGTTAAATACCCCTCACTGCTCATACACACATGCTTCCTGGGTGAATCAACCAATCTACGCGATAAGACTGAAAACAGTGTGGTATAAGAAGCCATTGCTCATCATGTGTTCAAAGGTCGTTTTGAGTGCACTGTACGGAGTTTTAGGCCGTTTTCAACATCATTTATGTCCAATCATTCTCACAGTTCACAAACTCATGGGACCTGGGAGAATCAACCCAGCTATGCGTTAGGACTGAAAACAGTGTGGAAAGATGAGAGTAGTATAGGGGTCTGTTTAGGTGTAAACAAAGATGACGTAATCGGCGGCCATTTTGTTGACCTAGTTACTATTTATAGTATCTCATTTGCATATAAGGATTGACACGAGTGAGGACGCCATTGTGTTGACCTAGTTATTTATATACAATGACTGCACATGCGTGGCGGCCATTTTGAATGATAGGTCTATATTTAGAATGACATCATGGGTCTATATTTAGAAAGCTTTAACAATGGAGCAAGTGTTTCAGTAGCACCCTTCGGGCGAGACCACCAACGATTTGTCTCTAGCCTTCTACCAATAGATTCTAGCGGGTATGTTGTTGGAACCCTCGAACATAATGGCGGGGAAATTCGACCTAACCTTTGCTACATTGTTTCGGGAAACCTGACACGAGACATCCATACGACACGATATAACCCTTTAATATGTCGTATAGTCGAGCCGAAGCACGCAGTCAAACATGTATAAATGTAACGTCTTACCTCGAGAACGTCCAGCGTTCAAATGACAGATGCGCATGTCCTGACACCACGATCTATTTTTAGACTCGGTATTTCACCCTATTTTTATAAATAGATTATGTTTCATGTTCTATAAATAGATTATATGTCATTTACTATAAATAGATATTTCTAATAGTTCTATATTTAGAATGACATCATGTGTCTATATTTAGAAAGTGTTGGAGCTGGCGGAGAAATTCGACCTACCCTTTGCTACATTGTTTCGGGAAACTGAAAGATCCATACGACACTATATATCCCTTTTCGTATAGTCGAGCCGAAGCATGCAGTCAAACATTAGATTCTAGCGGATATGTTGTTGGAACACTCGAAAATAATGGCGTGGAAATTCGACCTAACCTTTGCTACATTGTTTCGGGAAACTGAAACATCCATACAACACGATATATCCCTTTAGTATGTCGTATAGTCGAAGCACGCAGTCAAACATGTATGGCAATAAATTTAACGTCTTACCTCTAGAACGTCCTGAGTTCAAATGACAGAGGTCCCAATCTATTTTTAGATTCGATATTTCACCATCGCTATCGGATATTTCATCAGACCAGGTGTGAGAACAATATAGCATTGAAATGTCAAAGAAAACGTGGACAATGGATGCATAGACTGCTTAAAACCAAACGGCGCCACAGTGTCTGAAGAACACCTGCACGTTAACACTTGTCTGTGAATAACCCTTTACACTGCTGTTCAAAAGTTTATCCCTCATGACGAAAGTTATTATTATAACTATACAAGCACTTGAAAAGTGTCAGTGAAGTTATACACGACTTTACCAATTTGATCATATTTCAAATATAGAGGGAAAAGGAGCCCATTAAAAGCGTCAAATCGGTTTTTGTTTTCAACATCATATATGTCAAATCGCACGCACTGTTCACATGCTCATGCTTCCTGGGTGATTCGACCCAGCTATGCGTTAGGACTGAAAACAGTGTGGAAAGAGGAGCCATTGCTAATCATGATTTCAAAGGTCGTTTTGTTTGTTTTGTTGGGTGTTTTACGCCGTTTTCAACATCATGTATGTCAAATCACACGCACTGTTCACATACTCTTGCGTCCTGGGTAATTCAATCCAGCTACTCAATAGTACTGAACACACTGTGACGAAGGGAGCAATTGCCCGCCCTGCCTTCAGAGGTCGTTTTGTTGGTATTGTTGGGTGTTTTAGGCCGTTTTCCACATCATTCCAGTCATACCACCCCGTCAGTTCACACACTCGTGATCCCTCGGTGAATCAATCCAGCTATGCAATATACCTGAACTCATTGTGGCAAGAGAAGCAATTGCCGGCCATGCTTTAAAATGTCTTTTTGTTTGCATTGTATGGGTTTTGATCTTGGAAGCGAGTTGTTCCATGACTAAATAAGTGTGGAAAGTGGCATAAAGTATATGCATGTGGGAAAGGGTTAGAATCTGTTCACGGGTCTTCGCACCTCTTCAGGCCAAATCCCTTTCGGCGGTACAGTGAACGATTTTCCCATAACCCCGTTCCCACATGCATACACTCCCTACAAATGAACTATCGGAAACATTGTGAAAAAACAGCCATTGCGCATCATGTTTTGAAAGGTCGTTTTGCTTGCATTGTTGGGGCTTTAGACTGTTTTCAACAGCATGTATGCCCAATCGCCATCACAGTGCACATACTCGTGTTTTTGGGTGATTCTACACAGCTAGGCAATAGGACTGAAAACAGTGTGGTAAGAGGAGCCATTGTTTATCATGTTTTCAAAGGTCGTTTTGATTGCGTTGTTGGTTGTCTTAGGTCGTTTTCAACAGCATTTATGTTAAATACCCCTCACTGCTCACACACACATGCTTCCTGGGTGAATCAACCAATCTACGCGATAAGACTGAAAACAGTGTGGTATAAGAAGCCATTGCTCATCATGTGTTCAAAGGTCGTTTTGAGTGCACTGTACGGAGTTTTAGGCCGTTTTCAACCGCATTTATATCCAATCACTCTCACAGTTCACAAACTCATGGGACCTGGGAGAATCAACCCAGCTATGCGTTAGGACTGAAAACAGTGTGGAAAGATGGACCATTGTTGAGCATGATTTCAAAGGTCGTTTCGTTTGTATTGTTGGGTGTTTTACGCCGGTTTCAACATCAGATATGTCAAATCACCCGCACTGTTCACATACTCATGCGTCCTGGGTGATTCAATCCAGCTACTCAATAGTACTGAACACACTGTGACAAAGAGAGCAATTGCCCGCCCTGCCTTCAGAGGTCGTTTTGTTGGTATTGTTGGGTATTTTAGGCCGTTTTCCACATCATTCCAGCCATACCACCCCGTCAGCTCACACACTCGTGATCCCTCGGTGAATCAATCCAGCTGTGCAAAAGACCTGAACTCATTGTGGCAAGAGAAGCAATTGCCCGCCATGCTTTAACATGTCGTTTTGTTTGCATTGTGTATGGGTTTTGATCTTGAATGCGAGTTGTTGCATGACTAAATAAGTGTTGAAAGTGGCATAAAATATCTGCATGTCAGAAAGGGTGAGTTTGTGTTCACTGGTCTTAGCACCTCTGCAGGTCAAATCCCTTTCGGCGGTACAGTGAATGATTTTCCCATAACCCCTTTCCCACATGCATACACTCCCTATAAATGAACTATCGAAAACATTGTGATAAAAACAGCCATTGCTCATCATGTTTTCCAAGGTCGTTTTGCTTACATTGTTGGGGTTTTAGGCCGTTTTCAACAGCATGTATGCCCAATAGCCATCACAGTGCACATACTCGTGTTTTTTGGGTGATTCAACCCTGCTATGCGTTAGGACTGAAAACAGTGTGGAAAGAGGAGCCATTGCTAATCATGATTTCAAAGGTCGTTTTGTTTGTATTGCTGGGTGTTTTACGCCGTTTTCAACAGCATTTATGTTAAATACCCCTCACTGCTCACACACACATGCTTCCTGGGTGAATCAACCCATCTACGCGATAGGACTGAAAACAGTGTGGTATAGAATGAATTTAGGAGAGGACATTGAGAAGATGCTTCATACAAATTGGCAGAACAAACCTCGTATGTACTTTTATTCTCACTTAGTCAAATTTAACATTTGAACAGTGTTCACTTTTCAG